>JAHHFK020006095.1:155000-498494 GCA_024533555.2 Aedes koreicus
GTCGCCTTCTACTTGACCGATCCACCTTGCTCGTTGCGCGCCTCTTCTTCTCGTGCTCGGCTCGTTATTTTAATTCATTTTAACTGTCGTCCGACATTACGTCATGCCCCGCCCACCGTAGTCGATTTTAGTGGTGTGAACAATGGGTGGTTCTCTCAGCATAGACTGTTTCAGAAATTATAAGCACACTTTCAAAATATTAAAAATGTGTTGTTTTTTAAGATTTCAATTATTTTATTTGGCAAATTATATCAGCACTGGTGTTTTACATAACATTTTACTCTTCTTCAATCAAAATCTTTAATTATAACCGAGACATCTCACTTTTCCTCGAACATGACCCATAAGCTTCTGCACAGTTGCACTTCCCACCATTTTCACCACTTTTGTCCAATCCTTTTTAAATTTTTCGATGTCATCCGCTGGTTTTACGAATTTCCGTAGCTTTGCTTTGGTCAAAGCCCAGAAAGTCTCGATTGGCCGTGCCTCCGGGCAATTTGGCGGATTCATGTCTTTCGGCACGAAACAGACATTTTGGCTTTTGTACCACCCTAGTGTGTCCTTGGCGTAATGACATGATGCCAAATCAGGCCAAAATATGACTGGACCATCATGCTGCTTGATCATCGGCAATAAACGCTTCTGGAGGCATTCCTTGATGTACTTCTGGGTGTTCATTGTCTCCGATGTTACGTACGGGCTAGATATTTTGCCGCATTCGCATATTGCCTGCCACACCATCACCTTCTTGCCAAATTTTTCGGTGAAAATGGCCTTCTCCGTTTCGGGGATATCCCTGTCCTTGCGTACAGTGAAGTATTGTGGTCCGGGAAGGGTTTTATAATCCAATTTCACATACGTTTCATCGTCCATGATTATACACCCAGAATTTCTACACAAAATTGTATCATATAGTTTCCGGGCTCTCGGTTTCACAGACGCGGCCTGATTTGAGTTCCTTTTGGGTTTCTTCTGCTTCCGGTATGTCTTGAGTCCAAGTCGCTCTTTTGCACGCATCACGTTAGACGTCGAGGTCCCTATCTTTTTCGCCACATCTCGAACGGAAGCCGATGGTTTCTGCTTATAGGCATCCCTGATCTTCTTGTCAATAGCAGGACTCACAGGACCGGATTTCCGACCACTCCTCGGTGCATCTTCAAAAGTACATTGTTCTCCATATTTTCTAACTGCAGTTCGTACCGCTCCGACGCTCACACCCTCTTCCTTGGCCAATTTTCTTAAAGAGATTCCACTCACAGTGTACCATTTGTGCACGATACTTTTTCTCTGCTCCGGAGTAAGACCACGCATTTTGAAAGTCAACCAGAAACTAAGTTTTTTTTTGATGCTATGACGTACAGAAATGTGTAAACAAAAGGACGCAGCCAAAATAATTTGAAAAATTTCATTCAATTCAAAATGACCGTTAACATTAGGTGTGCTTATAATTTCTGGAACAGTCTATAGCACGCAGTAATAGTATCACATCTGTAACACCTCTTCTTAACAGCCTTGTCGTAGTACATTTGTGTAAAGGCGTTGACATTGGGTGTGATACTGGAGGATTTTGCCGCAAATCACGAATACGGAAATTGACTTTTGGAAAGTAGTTTAAACATTAAAAAATTCTCATTGTATCTATCATTGCACCTTCTTCTTGCGTGACAAGCTTTCATTGTTGTTTCTTTTGAAATGTTCTTCTAGAAATAACTTAAAGTACTTGTTTGGTTGTATGTGATGTTGTGATTAATTTTGCTGGTTTTATTTCTGTGGTTCATCTGTGGTTAATATTTTGACTATGGCTCGGGAAAAAACACAAACTAACGACGGATTGTTTCTCGGGACAAAATAAAAACGTTAGCAGCACTATTATACACCCGCTGTACACCTATCAAAGCGTTGTTTTGTCCATAGTTAGTGCGGCGAAAAGGTAGTCTCAGCATTGAATTGTTCCGCAGACCCCTTGGGCGAACGTCCAACCGCCCCCAGTATGACATGACAACCAAACCTTCCCTGCAGCGTATCTGCTACAAACACAGCTCTTGCAGGGTTTCTTCGCACTTGAAGAGTATCCAGATGAATCAGCTGATATCGACTCTCGTAAGTCGGCAGACGGAAGGAATCTCGCCAAGGAAATCGGCGGAGAGCAAATCGTAAGAAACGGTGTTTCTGATTCTACACTCTTCACTCCATTTGGGTAATATGGATGCCAAACTACAGAACAGTATTCGAAAGTTGAACAGTTTAGTGACTTCAGGATATATACGTCACTAAAATCCTCAGCGTTGCGAAACTTGATTCCTAACGTTATAGATGAATTTTCAACTATATAAGACACATGTCGTCTGAACACCATCGAAGAGCAGTTGGGCGAGCCCGCTATACTGCGTTCAGAAGAAGAATAAGTAATGGCGTTTTCTAGTAGATTAAAGAAGTTTGAATCTAATTACAGTTTCGAATCGCTACCATGTTCCGCACATCCACGACCTGCTGAATAGTTTCCTTGAAAAGAAGGTTTTCACAGCACTAGACTTAGTGCGCGCCTACTATAACGTACACGTGGAAGAGTTCGACATTCCGAAAACTGCAGTAATAACCCTTTTCGGATTGTTCGAATTCACACGAATGCAGTTTGGGCTTTGCAACCGAGTCATTCGTTTCAAAGATTCATGCATCGTGTACTCGGAGACCTAGACTTCGTGGTGATATTCGTCGACGATATTTGTATCGCATTTACGTCCGAGGAGGAACTTCTTGAGCATGTACGAATTGTACTCGAGCTATTGCAGCGGTATGGACTTGTGCTCATCTTGGGATATGATGAAGTGAGTTTTCTCGACTATCGAATCAGCGAAGATGGCATCATCGCCACAGCCTGAACGTGTGAAAGCAGTTCTGGATTTCAAGCGACCTGCCACCGCCAAGCCATTACGACGCTTCCTCGCGTTACTGAATGGATATTAGCGGTTCATCTCTAGTGCTGCGGATGTGCAACAAGAACTTCAACGTTTAATCACGGGGAACCGGAAAAACGACACGCGAAAATTACAATCGAATTCAGGAGATAAAGCAGCCTTTGAAAACAGCAAGCATAGCCTAGCCGATGCCGCACTGCTGCATCACCCGAACTCTGCAAAGTCGATGGGATTAATAATCGACGCTTCGGACACGGCGGCTGGGGCAGTACTCCAACAAGATGTTGATTTCGCCTGGAAACCGATGGGATTTTTTCACAAAAGTTCTCAGATTCTCAGAAGAAGTACTCGGTTTTCGGTCGCGAATTAAGCGCTGTGAAACTAGCAGTGGAGTATGTTCGTCATCTCGTGGAGGGCCGTTATTTCGTTTCACTATTCATCGATCGCCAACTTACGCGTTAAACATGAAGTCTACTCATCTGCCACACGAAGAACGTTATCTTGAATATATATCGAGCTACACCAAGACGATTCACCATATTAGCGGAAACGACAATTTTGTGGCAGACGCGGTATCATAGGTCGATACCATTGCGGTCCCGTCCAAGCAGCGTACAGAGATCCCAGCAAACTGTGCTTTGAAAATGACTGCGTCTTGAGATGGATTGTGCGTCGGTAGTTTTTTCCCATTTTTTTGTTTTTAGTGCTCCGCTTCCGCATCCGGACGAGCTTTCCAGCATCAGGCTATTGCGATGTCGCTGAACAGAATGAGGGTCCCTGATTACCTGTGCAGAATTCTGAAGAGTTACTTTCAGAACCGGGTGCTGATCTACGAGACCTCCGTGGGGCGGAAATAGGTGAATATTATGGCGGGAGTTCCGTAAGGTTCCATCCTTGTTCCAACACTTTGGAACGGAATGTACAACGGGGTGCTGACGCTGAAGCTGCCCAAAGGCGTCGTGATCGTTGGCTTTGCAGATGACATCGTATTATCAGTGAAAGGCGAAACACTGGAAGAAGTGGAAATGCTGGCGACCGAAGCAATCGGCATAATTGAAAACTGGATGTAGGGGTCGAAGCTGCAGATAGCCCACCACAAAACGGAGGTGCTGATGGTCAGAAACTGCAAAGCGGTACAGAGAGCAGAAATCGTCATCGGAGGGCTCGCCGTAGCCTCGAAGCGCGTGCTGAAGTATTTGGGTGTGATGATCGACGACCGGCTAAATTTCAACAGTCACGTAGATTATGTCTATAGGGGAAGGCGGCGAAGGCCATCAATGCGGTAGCCAGAATCGTGCCGAAGAGCTACGGACCTAGGAGTAGTAAGCGGCATCTACTGGCTAGTGTATCATCATCGATACTGAGATACGGATGTCCAGCCTGGGTCGCAGCGCTCCGGTTGTGCAACAAGGAACCGGGTTTAAGTGCGATCAGAAGTCGGCCTTTTGTCAAAGGTCGACCCTGACCACACCTGACACAGTGCACGGTGACCAAGTGCAGGCCTCTGTGTAAGGTCAGTCCATAAAGATTTCCCGAACCTAACATAAAAAAACACAGCTAAAAAAAAAAAAAACACACACACACACACACACCGTCTTAAAGCAGCGTACCCGTTCAACAACGAACTGATGGAAGAATCCAAGGGCGCCCATACCAAAATTACCCCTTCTGGTCATCGCGTGAGATTCCTGGTGTTATTGGAGTGAGCACTGCCCTCGTAAGCGATCAGGACTACCTACGAAAGAGAGAGCAACTATATTACATTATGATTTCCGTTTTCTTGTCATGAAAAAGTAAGACGTAAAAAACATGCGGTTATAGTTATCGTGCCCAACGCGGTTATTAATCCTTAGTTGTAGACGATCTTCTGAGAAGCTTAGAAGCGAAAAGGTTTCGAGGTTGTAGGCTTTGCGGATGACATAGTCATCTTAGTAAGAGGGAAGTTTGACAATACAGTATCAGGTAGAATGCAACAGGCTTTAAAGGATACCCAATCTTGGTGTATGAAGGAGGCTCTAAGCATTAATCCATCAAAAGTAGTAATTGTACCTTTCACAAGAAAGAGAAAGTTTAACCTTAAAGCACTCGAGCTTGGAGGAGAACACATTCAATTTAGTGAACAGGTTAAATACCTAGGCGTAATTCTGGATGCTAAGCTGAATTGGAATGCACATCTTGATTATGCGATAAGCAAAGCTATTAGTGCTTTATGGTTATGCTCTAAAACCATTGGAAGGAAATGGGGCTTAAGACCAAAAATGATTATGTGGGTCTACACATCTGTTATACGTCCAAAAATAACTTATGCTTCGTTAGTGTGGTGAGCAAAAACCAAGGAAGCTACTGCAGAAGCAAAACTTACAAAACTTCAACGACTTGCATGCATTGCTATAACTGGAGCTATGCGCCGCACTCCATCGAAAGCACTAGATGCAATTCTCAATCTGCTGCCGTTGCACGAATATGTGCAGTTAGAGGCGGAAAGAAGCGCTCGGATGCTGAAAAGATATAAAAATATAATGTTAGGTGATCTTACCGGTCATCTGAGTATTTTACAACATTTTAAAAGAGGACCGGTGATAAATATGAATGGAGACTGGATGAAACCGGAGGACAACTATGACGTTCCCTACAAGGTACGCAAAACATCGCGTACAGGTTGGGAAGCCAGAGGGCCACTGTTCGCCAAGGTTCAATCATTTTTTTCACAGATGGCTCAAAAATTGGACCGAAAACTGGGGCAGGAATCTATGGTCCTGGAATCAAAATTTCAGTGGCTATGGGACAGTGGCCAACATTTTTTCAAGCAGAAATCTTTGCAATACTAGAATGCGTAAATGTTTGCCTAAAAAGAAAGTACAGATATGCAAATATTTGTATTTTCTCAGACAGTCAGGCAGCTTTAAAATCATTATGCGCTTATAAATGTACATCAATCATTATGCCCTTATAAATGTACATACAAATTTTCTGGGAATGTATTCTGTCATTGAGACTGCTGTGTCAAACGAACTCAGTAAACATGTATTGGGTTCCGGGACACAGTGGCACTGAAGGGAATGAAATAGCAGACGATCTCGCAAAAATAGGATCTAGTTCACAGTTTCTTGGCCCAGAGCCATACTGCGGTATAGCAAACTGTACTACAAACATGGAAATTAAATGCTGGGAAGAGCAAAAGGTGATAACCAATTGGTTGGCTGTCAGAAAGTGTAAACAGTCAAAAAGATTTATAAGTCCAAACGCAAATAAAACCAAAAAGCTCTTAGAGCTCAATAAGAGAGCTCTCTGTACGTACACTGGCCTAGTAACAGGGCACTGTCCGAGCAGATATCATTTGAAGAACATTGGCCGGGTTCAGAATGATATATGCCGCTTCTGTAACCTAGAAAGCGAAACATCGGAGCATCTGCTTTGCAGTTGTAGTGCATTGTTTGTATAGGTGCAGATCAACATTTGTTGGTAGTGGTTGTTTATAGCCCAATGAGATTTGGTCTGCAAATCCTGGTAAGGTAAACCAAATCATACCTGACTGGGAACGTGTTGTGGCATGCAGCTGACCACCCAACAAATGGTGGTCAGCTTGCCCAATGTGTATACAGTAAACAGGGATATACTACAAAAGTTCGTAATTATGGACGCAGTAGTGTTTAAATCCCAAAAAAAAATTCTCCCGCTTGTTCACATTCGTCTTTCTGAACATTAGCTCAACGCCCACACATTTATTGCATTCTAACCCAGATGTCGCCGCAGGATGTTATCCAACATCAAACAAATATGTGCTCCCAAAATCAAGGGCTGCTTACATTACAATAACTGTTAACATTTAGTTAAACATTATGAACAATAGTGGGCTGAAAACTGACCGAATTAATTCATTATATGTTGAATTCTATGTTTTTAGCACAAGCGCACCGCCAGTATTATACATCATACAATTAAACTCAATCTGTGAGTCACTTTCATCGTCCGTGCAGCAGCATCGAGGAGATTCTGACTTCAGCCACCGCCAACCTCCTACTATAGCATTGTATAAGAGCGCTTTTCCAATCTGTAGCGCTCGGAATCGAAACTATTCGGTTGTTGTCTTGGATACAGGCCTATTCCGTTCATCGCCAGTTTGAATCTAATTCGATGTTTCTCTCCCTTTCGTTTCAGCGGGCGATTCGTTTGGATATCTGTTCAAGATAAATGAGCCGATACATTCGCTCAGCAGCTTTGCGACGTCATCGCAGACTGTAGACAGGTAACGTATCTACTGCTTTGAAATCCGTCATCATCCATGTGAATCGCGAAGGAAATTCAATCACACCCTCGCGTTAATTTGCTCTCATTCAAATCAGACAGCCCGCGTCCCTCTATGGGACGGGCACATCGTTCTAAGAAATATGTGAGTAATCTCATCATCGCCTAATCAAATTCTAGTCTCACTGAAGGGAGAAAGGTTGACGCTATTCGCGTGATGCGACCGACAACGTCTCCCAGTCATAATCAGCAGTGCCGCTTTCTTCAGCACGATGCAAACGAATCCAATCAATGTTTCGCGTCGCACCCCGCCTTTCGCAAATCTAAATATCCGCTGCATCGTGCACTTTCCACGCGACTTCCTGCTTCGTAGCCTATACCTCGAAATAGTAGAGGCAGATTTTCTCATCACAAGGACATCTTCCCGACGGTGGCGACGCCAAGATGAAAGTGAAAGACCGCAACCGAGCTGTTCTAATCCGTTCCCGATGGTGGCGAATTCTTCCGGTCTCTGTCTACAAATTCCCCTTACATATTCGTCGGTTGCACAAATCAAGTAAATTAGAAGATAAATACCGACCAAAATGAATCGAAATTTGTGACGGTTGATCGCCGTCGTCTGTTGTCGGCACCGGATGGGTCACCGCGAGCTCGCTCACTCACCCGCTCGCCGATGGCTTACCGGACCAACGAAAATAGACTAAAAAACGAATGCGGAAAATTCGCCGATCGTCTAGACTGTGCTAAAATTAGACAACACACTCTCTCTTGAACTCAACTGTGCAAAGCGTTCTAGTAGGTCTGTATAGTAAATTGATGTGCAATGCCGGATCGGTGTTGGATCGACGTGGATCGCATCGGATCTCCCAGTGTCCACTTTTGCGCTAGTCTGCACGCTTGCTGCTGGGAGTGGAGAGTCGCGCACATGTTCCATTTCCGCTGCGCCGAACGGGGGACGGCGGGATTCGCCGTGGTGACAATGTCATCATTATTTTTGGGATTATGGCGATCTGCGTGAAACGTCTGGTTGTGTTTATGAGGGAAGGGGGTAATTTACATTCCTTCTGATAGTGCTCACCACCAGATGGCGAGGCTTCGTCGATTGTATGGGTTGGAGGAACATTGATTTGGGAAAATATCAAAAGGTGCACTTTACTTAATATATTATTTTAAGATAACGCTTCTATTCCTGCTAGGAAGGAACTGTAGAACTATGTATAATATGTTTGAAGAGAAATCGACGAATTTCTCATAATCTCCATACTAGAAATCTGGTTTAGCCACCACTGACGTAGCGACGTCTATCGGTTTTCACATTGACAACTATTGACCATCATGTTTGTATCTTATTTGTATCGATATATAAACATATGTCATTGGTAGAAAATATTCATATCCTAAGTGGGGAAAACCAGAAAATCGTAATATTCTTAACAACAATCACTTTTCCGTGTCAAATAATTCGACGCAAGCGCAATAATTGTAGGCACCTTGTCGTTTCAGTATCGTAAGATTGTTCGTTTCGGATATTTACTTAATTATGCTGGGACAAAGTTCCATTCTTTCGCCACGAAACTTGGATGAGGACTGCTAGTCTCCAGTTCCTCGGGTGTCCCACATTTCCAAGACCTTGCTCCACTTGCTCTAACCAATCTCTTCCGCTGCGCCCCTCGGCGTCTTGTTCCGGTCGGATTCGAAGCAAACAATATTTTCGCGAGGTTGTTGTCCGGTATTCTTACATCATGTCCCGCTCATTGTACCCATCCAGCTTCAGTAACTTTCAGGAGTTGCGTCAGCTCAAAAACGTTATTCAAAAACTCCAGGTACTTGAAATTCCTTCTCGAGCATTGTCCACGTCTCATATTTAAGTACCGGTCTTATCAGCGGCTTGTGCATGATACATTAAGTGCGGGGTGCAGTTTACCGGATTTCAGAGTCTTGTGAGATCCATAGTAAACACGTCTTCCGGCAATACTGCGACTCAGAATTTCTCAGCTGCAGCTGTTATCCGTCATCATAAATTCATCCACCGAAGTCCTACACAAGCAGCCAGCGTGGTGCTGGCTGCTTGTGTAGGACTTCTTTTTCGCTGCTTCTGTTTCATGTACGTCTTCAGCTTCAATCTCTCTTTGGCTCGTTGAACGTTGGACTTCGAGGTGTTCAGCTTCTTGCCAAAACGCGAACGGAGGCCCCTTTTTCCTCAGAAAAAGCTCGTTCGATTTCTTCATCCAGTTCGTGGCAGGTCCGCAAGGAAAAACTCCACCCCGATCTTCCTGATCGTAATACGCACCGCTTTCATATCAACGTTTTCCATTTTCGCCATTTTCCTTAGTGATAATTTTTCGACGGAAATCATTCCCATCTCTCGAAATGCGCGTGAAACTTTGCTATGAGTAAACAATGAGCTGGAGCCGACAGACAACCCGAATTAAAATGTATGTTCAAATTTCAGCGTAAGAAAAGTGTGCCCTTATTCTCAGGGACAGTCTATATTAATGTTTTATATTGTGGTGCCCTTAGTATGCAGTATCCTTGATAATACGCCTCCTGATCCCACGGCTGTTATCATTGTCCGCAATAACCAGTGAACCGAAATAGAAAAATTCGTCGACTATCTCGAACTCATCGCCGTCGATCGTTACACTTGCTGCTTAGTCAGGCTCTGTCGTGCTCGGTTCCCCATGCCAGCATGTACTTCGTTTTGGACGTATTTATCTTCAACCCAATAAGACCGGTTGTTCTCTACGGGCATGAGACGTGGACAATGCTTGAAGAGGACCTGCGAGCATTCGGAGTTTTTTTGAGCGACTGTTGTTAAGAACCATCTTTGGTGGAGTACACGATGACGCACTATGGAGGCGAAGGATGAACCATGAGCTCGCGCAACTCGCCGGCGAAGCCAGTATTCATAAGGTGGCAAAAGCTGGAAGGATACGCTGGGCAGGACATGTTGCGAGAATGTCGGGCAACTATCCTGCAAAATTGGTGTTCGAGGGGAATCCGGTTGGTACAAGACGACGTGGGGCGTAACGAGCAAGATGGTCAGACCAGGTGGAGCAAGACCTAGGGGGTACAAGGTGCCCAAGGGATTGGAGAGGAGCAGCCACGAATCGGGCATTATGCATGGATATTGTGTATCAGGCTATGTTATAGTATTGTGACGTTATGCCATGTAAATAATAATAAATAAATAAATAAATAAATAAATAAAAAAATCTTCAACCCAATCTTCACTGCCTCGCGCTTTAGTCTGGTGTGCTGCTCTGCCACAGCCTCAAATGTTCTGCCGACAATGTCCACGTCATCGGCAAAGCAAATGAATTGAATGGATCTGTTGAGAATCGTGCCCGCATGTTAAATGCCGCTCGTCTCATAACATCTTCGAGAGCAACGTTGAGCAGCAGGCATGAGATTCCATCATCTTGACGAAGCCTCCTGCGGGATTCGAATGAAGCCGATAATCCACCCGATATCCTCACACAGCAATGGGTTCCAGCCGTTCTCGTCCATGATCTTCCATAACTCTTTTCGGTTTACTGTATCATATGCGGCTTTGAAGTCGATAAATAGATTCACGACACTTTTGGAGGATCTGCCGCAAAGTAGAGATTTGATCCGTTGTAGACCGACCTTCAATGAAGCTGGCCCGATAATTTCCTACGATTTTATTTGCTAGTGACGGTGATCGCACGATAATTTTCACAGTCCGGTTTGTCGCTCTTCTTGTTGATAGGGCAGATAACCCCAACCTTCCACTACTCCGGCAGCTGTACGGTATTCCAAACCACCCTTACTATCAGTTGATGCAGGCAATTGGCCAACTTGTCCGGGCTCATCTTGATAAGTTCTGATCCGATACTATCCCTTCCAACGGATTTGTTATTCTTCAGCTGCTTGATGGCATCCTTAACTTTACCTATCTTTTGGGGTGGCACATCTCCGTCACTTGCTGCATCGCCGACGGCACTTCCCTCGCTGTCTTGGTACTCTTCCTGTACTCCATTCAGATGTTCATCGAAATGCTGTTTACACCTTTTGATCACCTCACAATCGTTTGTCAGAATACTTCCATCCTTATACCGACACATTTCAGCTCGCGGCACGAAGCCTCTGCGGGATGTGTTGAGTTTTTGATAGAACTTTCGCGTTTCATGTGAGCGGTGCAGCTGTTCTAGCTCCTCACACTCCTCCTCCTCCTGGCGGCGCTTTGTCTCCCGGAAGAGTTGGGTTTGCTGCCTCCGCTTCTGTCAGTATCGTTCCACGTTCTGACGGGTAGCTTGACGCAGCATAAGTGCCCGCACTACGTTCTTCTCTTGCAACGCCTGCTGACATTCCTCGTCGAAGCACTCATTCTGTCGACTTAATTCCACGTAACCTAAGACGTTCTCCGTTACGCTGCTGATAGCTGTTTTCACGGTGTTTCTCGAGAGGAGCTTCGTCCGGCAGTGCAGTTTCGAGCGATTGCGCGTAGCCTGCTGCGACGTCAGGTTGCTTCAGTTGTTCACTACGAAGAGTTTTCTGGCGCATCTTAACCATCACTAGGTAGTGGTCCGAATCGATGTTGGTGCCTCGATAGGTTCTGACGTCGATGATGTCTGAGGAGTGCCGAACATCTATCAAAACGTGGTCGATCTGTGATTCCGTTTGGTTTGGTGACCTCCAAGGGTACCGATGTGGGAGGCTGTGCTGGAAGAAGATTTTATGGAGACGGCGAACTCCATTAGTCGAAGGCTGAGATTTCCAATCACCGGTTTATATTCCTCCTCCTGGCAATCTTGATGTCGTGGTTTGGGCAGCGGTCGTATACTTGATCCAGCTGCGCGTAAAATTCTGCTTTGTCATCATCAGTACTTCCGAGGTGAGGGCTATGCACGTTAATGATGCTGATGTTGAAGAACACCGGCCCATGATTCTCAACCGGCACATTCTTGGGTTGATCGGCCATCACCCTATCACTCGCTTATGCATTTCCCCAATCACGATATAAGCTGAAAGATCCTTGTGTATTATTCGTTGCTGTACTCTTTTTATCGGTGTCGGCTCGCAGGGCTCACAACCAACCCCACTGTCTCGCAACAGGACCATCGTGATGCTGCTGATTAAGAGTCCCGAGCACACCCAGGACTTTCGGCTTTTGATGCATTCTTTTTTCACCTGTAATTTTCACCGTTGATTGTGCCCGTTGTGAAATATGAAGAACTCTTCAAGCCACAGGAGCGAATGGCTTACCACACCAAAACCTTTTTTTCCAATTTTTTCCGTTCGGATGTATCGCACATCATCAGGCACATCTTGTCCTCTGCTCAGCGTTGAAAATTTGCGGCCCCGGAAGTGTACTGGTATCCAATTTGACGTACGTCTAGTCGTCCATCAAAATGCACCGGCTCGGCTTCTGGAGGAGAACGTCCTACAAGTTCCGTGACCGTATTAAGCTTTCTGTGAATCCATCCTTTTTGGTGCTTTCTGCTTCTTGTAGGTTCTGATATTGTTACGCCTTTTAAAATCCTGCACAGTTCCGACGCGAATGTCCACTTTTTTTTTGGCAATTTCACGAATGGAACACGGTTTATGCGATTTTAAAAGGCGTACCGCTGACAGCTCCAACTTATCAAATTTTACGGATATTCCGGAACTTCCGCAAGACCATGCAATGGCAACTCAAAGACAGAAATTGTTCTCTACATTGCCTTACTTCTAATCTTACATTTTTATGTACGAATGGTTTTGAAAAAAATTGTTTTGTTTTACGATGAGACGAATGGATTTACCATTTTATCGGATGTTCCGGTTATTCCAGGGAACCATTAAGTGGTTTGACCTAATGCGATAATTTCGATAGGATATTTGAATTCAGCGGCTCAAAATAACTTGGAAACACAGAATTTAACTATGTAAAATCCATTTTTCGACCTTTTCCGCTTTTTGTATGGAATAGAATCACTGTGCTGCGGTACGAAGGAATACCGAATCAATTAGTGTAATACCTAATAATATTTACCTATCGACGTTTGTATTAAAAAAATGGACTTTTTTCTGATGGTGATAAAAAAAAGCTAGGACAGATAATTGCTTTTGATAAATTTCCCATGGAAGGTAATTATTTAAGCTTACTTGCAAAAAAAGTTTACGCCCTTGCAAGCGGCCTTCCGGAAGTTAACCGGAACATTCGACATGGCGGACAAAAACATGCGTGTAGGCATGTTTTTGAGTTCTTTCTTCGTTTTATTTATCAATTCCTCCTCAGTTTCGCAAAAAAATTGTTGGAGTAGATCTTAAGCTTCAGGTTGGCCCAGAAATTCTCGATGGGACGCAGCTGGGGGACGTTGGGCGGGTTTGCCGACTTGGGTACCACATCGATATTCAGCCGCTCCATCTCCTCCAACTATCGCTTCGAGTAGTGGGCCGACGCCAGATCCGGCTAGAACACCGCGTCTTCGCCCTTATGGTATTTCTTGATGAACGACGCAACTTCCGGCAGGCATTTCGTACTACAAATTTCCCCATTCACGGCCAGTCCGGAGTGAAAGAAGAGCGGCTTTGACATCCCCTTCTCGCTGATTGTCAGCCACAGCAGCACCTTCTTGTGGAACTTGGTGTGTGAAATGAGCTTCACCTCGGAGCTCACTTTCTTCCTTCGAGGGGGAAGTAAAATACGAAGTGCCCTGCCAGTCCCCGAGTAACACATCTTCATGATTTATTGTTGCGTAAGCTTCTATATAACCAAATCTAGTCATATAAAAGAATGTTCAACCGTTATAAAACTTGTGTGTTGCTTGGGTCGTTGCCATCCAGGGTGAGATAGGTCTCGTCGTCCAAAACCACCGCCGCGTCGCGATTCGCCGGGAAAATCGAGTTGACCATCTTATTCAGCCGCTGCCGCTGCGTCATTGCCTGCAGCTCCGAAACCAGTGGAGGCGACTTTATGTTCGCCAGGTACTTTTTCACTGTTTGGCCGGTTGAACCGACCTCCCGGCCAAGCGCACGCAGCGACGTAGCCACTTTTCCCTCGGTCTTCTTCTTCAGCATCCTTTGGAGCTTCTTGTCGCTCAGGGTCGTGGGCCGTCCAGAACCGGGCTTTCTTTCGATGCTCGGACTGTTGTCTAATAGTGCCAAGATATTGTAGATGCCGAAACGGGCGTATCCGGCGTCCACATAGTGCCGCACGATGTCCGTTTTCGACGCGGCGGGGTGTCGTTTTTTGAACGCGCACACTTCTGAACGGAGTTGCTTCACTGTTTTTGCCATCACAGTTAGAGTTCGACTGATAGAGCTGTCAAATTTTGTCTGCTGACTCATGGGTTACTATGATTGATGCTGCATGGGTAGTTTCGTCAGTGCGAGTGAAGGTAAACCCATGAAAAATCGGCAATTTTATTCCATTTTTTAAAATGCAAACGTTACATTGAACTTTAAAACGCATTTTCACCCCCAACAAGATTTTCGAGCTCGGTTGTTTATTAAAAAAATTATATAAATAAAAATAAAAACAATTAATAAAAAATTGGGCTAAAAAATAAAAAAAAATGAGAAACCACGGGGGGGACAACAAAACAAAAATTGTATACACCACAAAAGACAAGAAAAAAAAAAAAATCACAACAAAAACAAAAGAGGAGGAGAACACAAATATAGGGCCGCCACCAATTTTTTTGTTTATTTTTTTTTTTTTTTTTTTTAGGTGGGTCTTTTTTTTAAAAAAAAATTATTTTTTTTTTTCTCAAAAAAATGGGTAATTTCACCGAAAGAAAATAATATAAAAAAATATCGAACTGAAACTAACTTCACTAAAGCAGAAAGAAAAACATTGAACATTGTCGACGGAAACTACGCAGATTTGGATTGGTTTTTTTTATAATTGGAATGCACTCACCAGATTCGACTGTTTTTTAACATTCAACAATGGAAGGAAACAATCCTTTTGAATAACTTTGAAAGAGAAATTTGTGATACCTTATGGAACACAGTTTTCAATTTTCAGTAGCTTCGTGGACCATTCTTCTCTTTTGCCGTACGATTTCAAAGTAATATAATTATATTTACCTTACTAAGCGCGGACTTTTTGATGGTTGAACTTATTGAACAGGTTGTACTTTTGATCATGAGACGCCTCTGGACGCTGACACAATAGACACAATTACTAATATCCATGGAGGTGCATTCAGAGCACTAAGGTGAGAGCCGGCAATAAGCAACTAGATTGAAATGCCAAGAAAGTAGAAGAAGTTGTTATATTGGCCATTCAATGCTATTCAAAAACAAACTTCCCAAAAGCCAGTTGGCAGCCTAGGAACCTAAATTGCTCGTTTTTTAAAACTCGTTTTGGTAATCTTCTAGAAACCCAATTGAAACTCCTTTTCCAGAAAGACAACTGTCACTGGACAGGGCCAAATTATTGCACCCGAAAATAGTGCATCTGTTAATCCGAAATCAACTACATTCATTTGCATCGGGTGTCGATAAACTACACCGCAAATTGAGGAAGAAAAAAACGGCAACTTAACATCCTCGTCGTCCTCGCCGTCGTTATAAAGAACCACTAAAAGTCAACCCGAATTATTACGTGTGCGTAATGGTGAAACAACAAACATATAAAAAGCAATAACAAGGGGCTTATTTGAAATTATTATTAATTCCTTTGATCCGCCATACGCGCCGTCTTCGTCGATGTCGTGGGTTTCTCGCACTTACTCCCCCTTTGGAACATATATGGTAAAAGCCGATGCACCATCAGGGGCAATAAAACAAGAAGCGTTAAAGGAACAAAAAAAAAACGAAGGAAACCGTAAGAACTAAATTGCGGGGTGGCGAATAGAAAAGAACGAGAAGTCGATGGCCGGACACAGTTCACCAGCCGTCCGCAGCAGTTGTCAAACGAATCTAATTTAATTCTCGTTCTCGCATGTGCTTAGGCTCTTATAGTTAGGCGGAGGTCTGAGTGATGACGAGACGACGAAACATTTGGCCCTATTGCTGAAGTAGGACAAACACCGAAAAAAAAAATACGCCGTGAACTTAATATTTAATACTTTTCGAAGACTATAAAACACAAATCCACATGGTCGCAGAGGGAAGCCTGAAAACAGAAAATTTTGACGACTCACCTCGGGACCTCTTTTGTCCGGCGAGGAGCGGCGGAGGAGGGTACAAGTCGACGACGGCAACAAAGTGGAAGGGACGATGACGACGACAACGGGTGGTGGGAGCAGATGAGACCAATGAGACGAGGGCAACACGAAATGTGAAAACCGAAATTAGCACCTGTCGACTGTCAAGAAGAGGACTCTAGGACCCAACAATAATAAGCCAAAGCCAAAACGGCCACTACTCTCAATTCGTCGACGTCTTCTCGGTTCGGATCGGATCGATGCAGCTCGGAGAAGCGTGAGCTGAGCCTGAAGGAGGAAATATTGGTAACAGTTGTTCAGCTGTTTGTTCGGGCTCGTGCGCTGCATTGCATCGCGGCGATGATCACATGGCGTTTGGCGTTCGGATGGCGTGTGCCGCCTGCCCTTGGCTTTCTTCGACGATGTTCGGAGGAGTTTTACGAGCGGCTGAAAGATTGCTTTGCCCGAAAATGGGTGAGGAGCGCGCTTGTTCGAACTTCGCGGCAAGGATTCTCGTGCTAATGGTCGCCATGAGGCGAGGATCGCTTTACTGGGCTGCAGCTTGCGGTGGTAATGCGAATGGCAAGATGCGCTCGGGGAGATATTACAGTGGGGAACATGATTTTGCGCTATGGGTAGTTGGGACACTGGGACATTTGGCAAGCGGTTTCTCTTTTATTGGCTCGAAATGAAGGCAAGTTGATATTACTGTTAACTGTTGATATCATAATTAACGCTCATTTTGATTTCAATCATCGGAAAACAGGTGTAATGACATAATCAGTCTTCATTTGAGGGTGGTTACACAAAATGCAAATGAATTCAGAGGAAAATTTTGAATTCACTTCACGGATAATCAATCAAAACTACAAATAATTCTGTTTAGAATAATGGAGCCGAGCCTTATAACAAGTATTCATTGCCCACCTGGATTTGGGCAAAAATATGGCAAAGTTTGTATTTTTTTTTGTGGGAGAATGAAAAGGCGTACGAACTTCCGGTTTTGACGACTAAATTCGATTATTATTCAAGATTTCAAAGAGATAAAAAAATTGTGAAAATTCAAAATGGCAGCTACAAAATGGCGATTTCCGTAAACCTCTGCGTGCAAAACATGGGGCGACAACTTCAAGCCTGCAGCCTATTGTGGTGGACAGAAATGAAATCTAGTTATCATTTCTGAAAGATAACGAAATTTTCTACGGCTTGAACTAAATGTCCGACAATTTAAACTTAAACTCATTGCATAGTGATCATTTGAACTTTTTTTCATTTCAACCGTGTTCAAAAATGATAAATAATTAATTATTAATGCCAATTTTTAGTTCAAGCCGTACAAAAAATTATAAACTTTCAAACAGTTATTTGATGGAGGGAATCGGATTATTGAACCCGGGGATTGAAGATTGGAGATTGAAAAACGTGGTTTCGAGAAAAAACGCGTTCAAAGTTCCCGCAGCCCCCGCAGCGCACGTGAGACAGGTGTGTTCGAGACGCTGCCTTTCACTAAATATTCATCGTATCACAAAATCCTTCTACACATATATTCTACGAATATGTGGCTTTCATTTTTTGCGAAAAATCGATTTTTTTGGTTCATATTCAGGGGAGGGTTCCCTTAAGATGTTGGGTGCTCCCTTAGCTCAGTCGGACAAGGCGCAGCTACAAAGCTCCTTCATGCTTAAGTTGGATCGATTCGATTTCTGGTCTGGTCTAGGAATTTTAAATAAAGGAACATTTCTCGACCCCCTGGGCTTAGGACATTATCGGTGGCGTCTTGTTCATATGTGGCTGATGTTTATCAAAATAATTAACCCTTGTAAAATTTGTCCTTAGCAACGGCTGATTCTCAATAATCAGTCCATATGGACAGTATGGAGCGAAAAAGAAGAGCGAATTCGTGAGTTAGTGCATTTCGTAAAATGAATGCAGGGCCATCCCGTTGTTTCACAAAACTTGCTTCAAACTTGTCACAACCACAACGTGATAATGTTCAGGAATGAACTATCAAAGCAAAACGTCAAATTAGCATTTTCTCTAATTTCCTTTATTGTAATTCACCTAAATTTGGGTGAGACAATTAGTCTTGATTATGATCGTCGAACTTTTCTTCAGTCAATATCACGATTAAATAGAAATGCTATTTTAAAACCAATAGACTTTAAGAGAAAAAAAAACTTCTCTATCTCTTACGATACACTCTGTGCTTTCATCTTCTCAGAAGCTAACAAATTAAATGGTGCAGAGAGCTGATATTCGTGCTTGCTTTTTGATAACAGATTCAATTATAGTCTAGCAGATAGAAAAATAATCAAAAATGATTAACCGTAGCAAAATAGGTTTGGATGGAAACGAGCTTGATCAAATTTTTTATAATTGGAATGAACTCACCACATTTTTCCTATTCAATATTTAACTTCGTCCCTTTTCCTTTGAAAACCTTGAGCCATTTGTACAATTCCTTCCGCTTCGCATTTTCTGCATGCACTTAATCAACAAGATTTTATTCAAATGTACCCGTATCACCTACTTCATTCTCTCCATCGCCATCGTATTCTTCAAAACCTTCCGCAGCTTCATTTTTATTCGCGCTGCTACGTTCTTCGTTCTCTGTACAGTTTTCAATAATTTTCTTCGCGGTTTGTTTCTCAGCATTTCCTGATATTTTTCTCGATTGACCTTTCCTTTTGCGTACGTTCCATCGCTTTTTTTCGATGTTATTTTACCTACGCAAGATGTTGTTTTAACTACGTAAGAACATGTTATTTTACCTACGTAAGAACAAAAAAAAAAACCTAAAAAAATCACGACAAAATCTGACCATGCAATTTTCAAAAATCAAAAGTAAACCGACCATAGTCGGTTTGACTTTCTCTAACCTTTTAGGTATTTTTGTAGCTAGTAAAAGTCAAAATGGCATACCATTTTTTTTATTCTTCAAGAGTTGCTAAGATAAAGATTGTACTCGAAAAAAAAACACCTTCTTTTGTGTATACCTTAGAGTGTAATGTTTTCGTGTTCAAAATTTCATCACAATCTGTCAAGTGGTTATCGAGATGGCTTCCAAGCAAAAAGTGCTCCGACAAGACGTCCCGAACCGAATGGTTGGGATATAAATATACATATATCCTTGTCTTCGATTCAATAGTCAGGTAGGCACGAAAATCCGAAAATTGGGAATGGAACCGAAGTAGTTGCAATGTTTTCCATAATTGGAATAGTCTCGCTGAATTCTGGTAACCTGTACAGGGTGCGGCAGAAAATAATGCGAAAATGTTCAAACTTGAGTGTTGGGTTAATTCGTGTAGCTAGTGACTAATTTCTGTCGAACGTGTATTTGTTTATGTTTACTTTCAAGTGCTGCATCCAAACATTCTATTTGTTTAATTGCAAATTCGTCAAAGTGTTCGCGAAAGAAGTGATCACCAGTTTGTTGCTCGCCCAGAAGAAGCTGAAAGAGATTGCCAAGGTGGTAGGGTGCCATTTGGCAACAATTTACCGCATAAAAAAGTCCCTGCAGGATGGTCCTAAGCAGCGGAAGCCGGGAAGCGGACGTCCGCGCTTTGCACGCACGCCGAACGTGATCAAATCGGTCCGTGCAAAAATTGCTCGCAACCCGGTGCGTTTCATAAAAAAAACTTGCAAAGGAAGCCAATATTTCGGAGAAACCCATGCGGAGAATCATCAAAGAAGACCTGCATGCATCTTCCAGAGCCAGAGTGAAACGCCACTTGATTACGGGTCAAGGAACTACGACTGACTCGTTCCAAGAGATTGCTTTCCTTGTTATAATCCTGTTCTCCGACGAAAAGCTTTTCAGCATCGATGCTGTGGCCAACAGCCAAACGGACCGGATCATTTCACCGCAGAAAATGGAGAACGTTCCGGAAAAAGTGAAATTCAAATTTCAAACCAAACATCCTGCTGGTGTCATGATGTGGGCTTGGTGGCGTCCAACGGTTTGAAAATGCCGCCTGTTTTCATTGATGCTAGAGTTAAAATCAATACCGAAATGTATATCGGTATTTTAAAGGATCAAATGCTTCCCTGGGTGAAGGCCAACTTCTCCGAGGACCAAAACGTTGTCCTACAGCAGGATGGAGCGCCGTGTCACACGTTCAATCGAACCCAACAATGGTTGAACGATAACATGAAGTTTTGGCCGAAGGATTTGTGGCCCCCTAGCAGTCCAGATCTTAATCCGAGGGATTATTCGATTTGGGCATATGTTGAAGCACGAGTCTGCAAAACATCATACCCTAGTGTGAAAACCCTGAAGTCAATGTCGGAGGACTACGTCCGAAAGGCATGCTCTGGCTTCCGGCGTCGGCTCGATGATGTTATTAATAAAAATGGAGGACACATTGAATAAATTTGTTGAAAAGGACTTTATAAAGATAACTGCACTCGAAAATGTCGATATTATTGCTTGAATTAGTTGAAAATGAGATTTGAAAGAAATAGAACAATTTTTTGCATTATTTTCTGCCGCACCCTGTATACTTCATTTAAATAGCGAAATAACCAACATTTTACCCACTTCTTGTAGCTGGAGGCGCGCAAATTCATTTGTTTTAAGTTTTTTTTTTGAATTCTTAAAAATTTTAAATTTATAAATTTAAAAAATCAATTTCATAAATACCTGGGACACACACAAACAACTAGTAATTGGTGTCCTCTTAGTAGACGTAGTATACAGGGTGCCCGAATATTATTCGTACAACAAAATGGTGACTATTCTAGATGTTCTAGTGATATATATATACTGCAGACTCTTGACTCCAAGATGGACCATACCGAATAGTCCATCGGATTCAAATCCGGTGAGTTAGAAGACCATTCATCTTTCGTTAAAAAGCTTGGGAAAATGCGTTCGCAAAGACTAATAGTCTTTTTTGCTCCATGTGCCGGCGCCCAGTCTTGTTGAAAAATCCATTCATGTTTGCCAAAATGCTGCTATGCCCAAGAAGCTACTGTGTCAGTAAGTAGCTTCTGATATACCGCTTTATTCACTTTCACTCCCTTGTCGATGAAGATCAATGGGATTTTTCCGGAATGAGTTATTCCAGCCCAAACCATGACAGAAGCGGGATGATGACTCCTTGAAATACTTCCACGATTTTTGGAAGCAGCAGGAAGCAACTCCCGATCATTGTGGTGGTTGTGATGCTGCTCGATTGTGAAAACTTTGTCATCGGTGAACAGCACTGATCGATAGCGGCCCTCGGATAAGTGGTTCAGGAGAACCTTAGCTTTTCTCAACCGTTTTTGCTTTCATGGTGTCATTCAAGTAGTGATTCTTGCACAGTTTATATGACTGAAGCTTCAAATCGTCGGAACTATGGCTACAACGGAAGATTTTGAAATTTTCAGTGATTTCGCTAACTTTCGGATGGAAATCGAAGAATTTTGCTTGATTCGTCGCTGGATAATCTCGCGCATTTGTGTAGTCCGAACGGTGCGCTTTTTTTCCTCTCCCTACGCGGTACCCCCCGGACAAGTTACGAAAATACCCAATGAAGTGTTTGAGTAACTACGACGGGAGATGAACCAGATGCAGAGAATCTCGACAATCAAGGTGGCCGTCTTTGTCCAAATTCGTTGGAAGGATTTGATACATTTGATTACTTGTTTCTTTTTAGAAAGCTTCCGCTTCATCAAAGCCCAATATCTCTTGATTGGACATAATTTTGGACTATTTGGCGGATTTGCGGTTTTTGGTAAAATATTCACTTGATTTGCTTCGTACCACTCCATCACAGTTTTAGCACAATGCCATGCTGTCAAAACGGGGTCTTTGTTGTGGTTTTTGATGAAGAGTAGCAATCGTTCTGGAAACACTCTTTCTGGTAAATCTCTTTGTTGATTTTGCCTGTAGTGACGAAAGGTTTGCTATTTCTGCCACACGTTGTATTTTTGGGAAATTTCGATACCTTTTTCGTCCTGAAATGTTCAGCTGTAGCATTTCTGGCCATAGCAGAATAGATAACCAGCCCTGGAACCTGCTTGAAATCCTCCATGGCATAAGTTCCATCGTCGATAAAAACGCATGAAAACTGCGTCAAATATTCGCAGTACAAACGTGGAGCCCGTGATTTTTTACTCTCTACGACTTCAGCTCCAAACGCTGTTTTGATTTTTGGAAAATACCAGCTCGGTTCTCGTGAACAGTGGACTTAGGTAAATCTATTTTTTTGCTATTTCCCATATTAACAAGCCAGGATTTTCTTTACGTCCGTACAAAACCCGATTGCACACGTGCTTTTCATTCGTTGCAATCTTCAACACTAAACATGGAATGTAAACGCCAATCATAGACTTTATCATCGAAGGCTCCCAGCTATATTTCAGCGAAATTTTTCACTCCTACGTGCAATATTTCAAAAGTTACAGTTATTTGAAGATGTCCGGATTAATGTGGATACAGACCTTATTGCTTTGAAAGAACTTGTTTAATAGATTAACATTTTGGTCACGAGACGCAGCTAAAGTCTACTACTGATGAAAATTGGCTACACCAAACACAACTTCATGTTCAAATCATGTTCTAATCGTCATAATATAATAAAAAATATTATATGATACTTGATGTTTTCCTATATTCAACCGTATTATTCTTGTTCCTTACTACAAACAACAATCAAAGTTTCTATCTTTGCTCTGGTCTTTTTTTTAGTACAAGGTGTCAGTAAGACCTATTTGTTTTCACCATACCAACAGCGTCTGCAATGCCCAAAATAAGATAGAAGAAAAAAAGATTCTAAATTAAACCAAGGACCACCGTAGTCATTCGTTATCTAGGCAGCGAAGCTTCGTCGACGGTGGCGATTTTAGCCGAACCATCGTCTCTTTCTCACTGCCACTCCTTTGGAAGCAAGCGCATTCGCATCTAAATCCCGACCTGCTTCAATGTCTTTTCAGTCTATACTGTATACAGACATACATACATGACTTGGTCCAGACAGTTCGGATGACGAAATTGCAGTAACATGACTTTTACATGGTCTGCATTGTACTTTTCTTTTTTTTTGTCTCCTGTATTACAACACTATTATTCAATCCCCGCCAGACGCGGTCGTTAAGGACCGGCACACTGTCTGGATGCTGCGCGGTGCAACCTGAAAATAGTTGAATTTAATCCCAGTCGTTGTCGGCCACCGGTACTTTAGATTTAAACCAGGGTGACCAGCGAACCGGTCTAGCGGGGAAAATCGAGAAAAATCTGAGATGACCTTTGAAATTTTGGTAAATGGTTCAAGGGTCTTAACAAATGAAATCACAAAAAAAAAATTAAATCATTTGAAAAATAAATCATTTACAGTAAAAGAAAGACTGTAACAAAAATTTAAATAACATGATTTTAAATGATATTTTTAAATGATTAAATACTTATTCAATCAGCTTCGATGTAACGCAGGTACGTTATATCGAGGTATGACTGTCTGTTCCCATTTATCGAACCACCAGGAGCATGTACATCCAATACTCCAAACAATGGATTGGAATTTGTTTTTCTTGACATTAGCTGGTCACCCTAATTAAAACACAATTACAGCCAAATTTACGTAGACGCACCTCAGCTTTTCGTTGGAATGCACCCCCCTTGCAAACGGACATGAAATTGCTAGGACGAGTTTTTGCGCGCGACTATTCAAACTTGCTGCGACTCGTACCTAGATCGAATCAAAAGGATTTATCCCCTTTTCTTTTGTAGAGTTGAAAAAAAAACTCGTTTCTCTCCCTGTTGCGACTTCGGCCAACGACTCCTGGCACCGGTTCTAGCTGTCGTCGTCGTCGTCGTCGTCGTCGTCATAGCCGGGAAGTGAAGTCATCGAAAATTAGATTTTAATTGTGCAATATTGTTAATTTCTATTTTCCATCGGTCATCGGCGATACGCTTCCACCCCTTTCAAATTCAGATCCTCATAACCCGGAAATACGGACGCGTTCCCCGTTGTTGGCTGCGGCGTAGAACTAGTACAAAAGGAAAACGGGATATTTGGTCAGTTTCGAAGTTTCTGAGCTGAAAAAAAAACGGAAAACTAGTTACTGGTAGACCCTTTGTCGTGCATGATTTAATCGTCCCGTATGTGGTGGGGTTTGTAGGTAAGATTAGGAAAACGGTTGCGTCGTCGAAAAAGTAAAAAAAAACACAAACGGGACTGCGCACCGGCTGGGGGAATGTTTGTTTGGACTGTGCCGTCAAAGTACACGCCCTACTGCTCGCCCCGGGAATTCGAGGATGGATCAATTGCCAACATTTTAATGAGCATTTCAAGCGGACGACGAACGAGAGACGAGGATGTTATCGTTTCGTCCGATTTACTTTTTTTTTTTTTTGATCAGATGTCATCTACGTACTTATGAAATTGATGTATGGTAAACAAGATTCGTATCGTTACAGTTCCTCGCTGTGTTTGCGAAACGGATAACACAGTTAGGGCAACAATGTGTAAGGTCATTAAGCTGAGTATGGACGTAATTTGGATAAAGGTCAATCGTAATCAGTGATCCTTGAAGGGTTGATTTTTCAATTGCGGAATCGGTGGAATAATTTGATCGGTCTAAGGTAACCGATTTTTTTTGTGAAAAACTAAGCAGTTACAGCATGGCAACTTGTTTGCCATTTACAAATATCATGGGTTTTCAAATTCAATTAAATTTCAATGGTAAAAAGCAAGTATTGGAGCTTTGCTGTAGATATCGTAAATATAATAAAGAATTACTAAAATGAATATATTTTATAATCTTACATCTTACCTTACATTAAGATGAGAATTTCACTTCTTCATTCAAATCTCTCATGAATGGAATTAAATCTCAGAAAGAATGTTCGACTACTTCAATGTCGATCCGTTAAACCCTTCTGGAACTTTCCGTCTATGAAGACTTGGCTTGAAGTTATTGGGAACTATCTCTGGAGATCTTTCGGCATCTGAGCCCTTTAGATGTTCCTTGAATTATCCACTGCCCAAGTAGCACAACATACACTATTAGTCATAAGTATCGACTCACTTTGAAAAGCATTGCAGTACACAATTGAATATTGCAATACCCATCATTTTTCATCAAGACAATGCACCTGCTCACATGTCGATTTTCCCTTACTATTTTAATAGAGAAGCACCTATCGATGTAAAACCTACGTGTATTCCTAGAGAAATTCGTTCTGGACCAAACAGCGAATTGCTTGATAGTAGAAATTCCTCAAATAGCGCGGTAGAATGCGATATTGCGAGACGAGTCCGCGTAAATAAAATTCGTAGTCTATCCAGTTTGATATAACTGGTCAAACCAACTTGGTATATCTCGTAATCCTGACCATCTAGACAGTTTCTGTCTTCGACAAGTAGCTCCAGTAGATCAAGGCATTGCCAGATGGACAAATTCGCGAAGAAGTACCTGTTGTGGCAGGCGATCTGCGAGTGCAGACGGTACAGCAAGCCGTTCGTTATAACCGGCACCATAAACGGGCAGATTTATCGAGAGGAATGCTGGAAAAGCGCTTGCTGCCCTTCCTCCGCTCTCACCGTGGTCCCACGCTGTTCTAGCCAAATCTCACTTCGTGCCATCACGCCAAGCCTGTAATGGATTGGTACGAAGCGAAGGGCGTTAATGTGGTCCCGAAGGAGGCGAACCCGCCAAATACACCAGAACTTCGTCCGATCGAAAAGTTTTGGGCGATAATGAAGAAGAAGTTGAAGAAAGGCGGAAAAACATTCAAATCCGATGAAGCTTTGAAGAAAAACTGGGAGAAATTGTGTAAGGAAGATAGACAAGGCCTCGCCCAAGAGCTCATGAGCAGTGTTAAGAGACATGTACGAGCATTCAGCTTGGGGGAGGAAATTCAATAAATAAATTATGCCAAAACATAGCTAATATATAGTTATTTAATCCCTGAAAATTTGAGAAGTATCCGATTTAAAATGAATTTTTGGTGATCATTTTTATGTGTTTCATTTTTTCAGAGTCCAGTCTTTATGTGGAAAATTTTCTACAATATGTTTGAGAAGCGAATTATGAAATAAAACTCAAACAACCAGGTAGTTCTGTTATTCGTTTTTATTATATTTCATAAAAATATTCCGTTATTCGTTTTTACTATATTTTCCCGCTAAGTTCTGGTGGGATAATTTTTTGGATGTTAAGTCCAATGATTTCGACGAAACGTGATTCTATCCAAAGAACTTCCGTAGCTCCGTTAACGTCGACCTCACAAAGAATTTCTTCCTAGCGTTGCTGCAGAATCTTGGGTGGCCTTATTTTCTTAGACGAAATATCTGCCTTGTGGATGCTTTTGCGGTGACGATCTGCATTCACTTTTGTCGTAAAAAACAGCCTAGAATTAGAGCATATGCGGTTATTTTTTATTTTACCTTAGAGCCAGGTAAAGTTTACCTTCTTTGAAAGTTTTCCAAAGCAATTTGACGTCTTCTCAGGACTCTTCATGTATTTTCTGCTTTTTCCCACTCTGCACAATAGCATTGCTTGAACACGTCTTCTTCCATTACTTCAGCGTTTGACAGGTAATCACAACCGGATATAACTAAGCCCCTCTTCTTAATATATGTCAAATGGGAGCATGTCAACTATCAAATGTCATCTCATTCACGTATAAATGAAAATTCTAAATGGTTGACATCATAAGCTTACTATTGAGTTGGTGCCTTGCATTCGCTCTCTCGATATTGATTGAAAAAAAAAAAGGAGAAACACAACCAACACGCTCTACACGGCCAGCCACTTTAAAACAGTTTTGACTCACCTTGGTCAAAAATGGAATCACTTAAATTTGAGTAAATGTAACTGAGATTGACAAGTCGACAATTCAAAAACATGGACTCAAACCAGATGGATGTTTTTGATTTGTAGACAATCCCTGTTACATTTACTCAGATTTGAGTCACTCCACTTTTGATGCAAGTGAGTCAAAAACGACTCAAAGCTGAGTTAAAATGGATTGCCGTGTAATTACTGTCTCTTTTTGTATCTTTTATCCTTTCGAAAAGATAGTTAGAGTCAGTATTTTTAGCGTGTAACATTAAACCCCGTTCACATTACCCTAGTAGCACACTTGACTCAATTACATCACAATCAAGTTGCTGCAACTAATTATGATGGTTTGGTGTTGCTTGGGTACAACCTACATTACGTGATATAGAGAATCTTAATATCAAATGATTTCCAATGATAACTAGATGTATAGATGCTACCATCAAGATAGTCTATATTACGTATTATAAGTTGTAGTGTGAACGGGATGTTATGCTAAATTCCTTAACTATATGCCATATCATACTGATTTGATGTATTGAGACACAAAATTTTTCAAAGTACAGGGCTTGAAAACTGTGTGCAGTGCAGCACACATTATTAAACAATCTCCATCACGGAATCGCAGTAGTTTTTAAGTCGTGTGGTTTGGAAAATGATAGAGTCTACCCTTAAATATGGTAGCCAAATAAGGACTCTTTACTGAGTCATCTTAACCTTTCGGGCGAAGCGCTGGTGTAAAAAACACAACACACGTGAGAAAACCTCGCTTGGTTGCTCTTTCTGCAAATTGCATGCGTATCGAAAGGTTATAAATAAACAATGAGTGTACAACTCAATGAGTTGTCTAAACATGGAAAATCTTGAATAATGTGGGTTATTTTGATACGTACTATATACGTACGTATCAAAAAATATAAAAATAATAGTTTATTCCACCCGGTACTTAGGCTACTAAATAATAGAATTGTATGTAGAAGAGCTGTGACATAATAAATTATTTGTATAGTTCCCATCAAAGATACCCGCATTATCGAACATAACCCGATTGGCAGTAATTCTGTTTACATACGAGTGAACGACACAAGGAATGAAAATCGCTTCAAGAGTGTCGACCTGGGCGAATTGAACTCAATATTAGGTACTTCTGCCACTGTGTGTAGTTATCAACTATATTTTTACGTAGCACGTTTTGAATAGTAAGCACAAACCAACAGGATATGTATTGAAAGCTTACAAACCAGCACAGATTTCATGACTCAGATTGGTTTACAATTGCCTTAAAACTTACTTTTGCTAAACAAGTACGTTGTCATACTTCATTCAAGCCATGCATGGAAAAAAAATCCGTGCCCAGATCCGTGAACCGCAGTCATGAATTCAAGAACAAGAAAAAATAAACCGTGAACAAACGGGTTTTCATTTTCGGGAACGCTTTTTTTTGTGTGAAAGCTCGAGCATACTTGGCTCAATAATGGATTCCCGGATAAAAATAACCATACAATTAAAATACAATAATATAAAATAACATTAAAATCTATTTTCGACCATAAATCTTATTGTTCATGAATCAGATAAATAAATAATGCATATGGTCATTACGATAAATTTACAGTTCACTCCATATGCTAGGATTTTCAACAATTGTGAAACAATACAATTGATAGTAATTGACTCAAATTCGTTCGAAAAAAAAAATGGTTTTTTTTTTCTATAGTTAAGATACATAACAACTCCCCTTTTCTATTGTCGATGTCTCAGTTTACATTAGATTCTATTGTGGTAACAATAACTCCTATTGTCATCTTATCGTTGTGAATAATAGATATTCTATTGTATTGTTACAATGCATGTAATTGTAAACCTATGAGTATTTTTTTTTTCGGGTGGCACGAGGATAATTCGCAAGGTCTTAACAATTGTTTTAATCCTTCGTGTATAACGTCGAAGTGTATGAATATCCGTTTTGAAGAGAAAAAAAAAACAAAGGTCTACGTAGACTTTTGGTATACCCCCCCCCCCCCATCGTAGACAAACGTAGACTTTTTAAAACGCAAACCCCCACCCCCGCCCCCCCATTGAATTGTCTACGTGGTTTATGAACAGCCCCTTTACTGTAAGCAATCTGGCATTAAGTATAAAACGAAGATGATGATGATGCTCCCGCCACATATCTTTAAGATAATTGATTATTGAATAACAAATCAATCAGATTTACTAACAAAATCAAAGCCGATCTGATTCCATTTACAGATATTAACTCCTGGATCACTTTCCATCACTATATAGCAAAGTTATAAATTCAAAAATGCCGGTGATTTCAACTTAAAATTGCCGTGAGCATAGCCCAGTGATCAAAAGGCCGACAAAATCCAGTTCATTGCCAGTAATTAGAAATCCCGCTAAGTTCAAAAACTATGAGCAACAGTCGCATTTTCAAGACATTTCTGACATTCAACCAGACGGCTCACTACTGGTAAAGAGACGAACTAGTAAATCTCACGGCCATCATGTGACGATGGCAAAACAGGCCATCTCACTGTCACGAGAAAAAACGAACTAAAGGGTGTCCACGATGAAATTGCCACACACAAAATTGATTCGCAAAATTCGAGTTTTCATCCGATTGCCATCAAATTTTCAGGGATTGAGAAATAACTATTAAACTTCATTTTACCATTTTACTCGTATTTTATTTACAGTCCATACGCAAATGCCCGCACCTTGGCCTTAACCCCGGCCATAAGATTCTGCACAACCTGTGAATCAACCGTTTTTTGCATGTAAACCCATACTTTCTTCAGTTCCTCGACTGTCTTCACTACCTTAGGTCGTTTAAGAAGGTGCTGCTTCATAATCGCCCAGTACTTCTCGATGGGGCGGAGCTCCGGAGTGTTGGGAGGGTTGAACATTTTCGGCACGAAATTGACCTTATTGTCCGCATACCACTTCAGCACGTCCTTGGAGTAGTGGCATGAGGCCAAATCCCACCAGAAGATTGTTGGGACGTTGTGGGCCTTCAGGAGAGGAAGCAGCCGCTTCTGGAGGCACTCTTTTATGTACACCTGTCCGTTCATCGTGTCCTGGGTCACGAAAGGTGCACTCCGCTTCCCGCACGTGCAGATGGCTTGCCAAACCAGGAATTTCTTCGCAAATTTGGACATCTTCTGAGTGCGGACATGCTCCGGAACGCTGAACTTATCCTTGGCCGTGAAAAACAGGTTGCCGGGGATCTGTTTGAAGTCGGCCTTCACATATGTTTCGTCGTCCATGATGCAGCATTCAACTTTCGTCAGCATGTTGAGGTACAACTTCCTGGCACGGGTTTTGGCAGACTTGTTCTGCTTCTCGTCGCGATTAGGGGCCTTTTGTACCTTGAACGTTCGAAGCCCAGCCTTAGTTTTGGCCTTCTGGACAAAACTTCGGCTTAGGTGCAGCTTCTTAGCCACATCCCGAACGGAGGCGTTCGGATTTCGGTTGAAGGCCCCAACTACGCGGTTGTGATTTTTGGTGTTGCACGGAATACTTTTTCCTTCACTTCTGGGCTTCCGATCGGTGGTCAACCGTTCCTCGAACCGCTTAATCACTCGCGACACCGTGGAATTCGCGATTCCCAACGTTTTAACGATGGAACGATGCGAGAGATCCTTGTTCTCGTGATGAATGCGCAAGATTTTATCACGCACGAGCTGTTCTTTCGACTCCATTTCCGCGAGTTTTGATCACAGGACTTTAAAACTTGCAGGATGTAAATAATGCACTATGAACTAAATCCACCCAAATTTTCATTAAATTCTACCCAACGGTTAAAAAGTTAGAGCAATTTCATAGTGTGGCAATTTCATCGTGGACACCCTTTATCGTGAGCTTTCTGGTCATTCTCACACCATCAGATTTCTTCTCATACGATTTTGTTTCAGAAATATCTTACTAGTTTACTTAAAACATGCCAAGCAATAATACGTTATCGACAGAGTGGATATTTTTTTTGAATTTTAGTGATAAAACTCACAATTATATCGATAAATTTGCTTGTAGGAGCGATGATGAAAACACTGTCACGTGCTGTCATGACGAAAAAATCAAAGACAATTTGAAGAAAATCTCCATCATCGTTTTCTCGCCCGGTGAGATTTTCAGACGTATTTCGGTAAAAATCGTAGGTAATTTTTCGTCGAAAACGACATTTGCCAGCCCTGGTCAAGAGTAAAAAGTTAACAGAGTAGCTGATCAAAAGGCAGCTTTGACGTGTGAAATACATTGTCTCTTAAAGTCTGTTAGTTTGTTGCTTGCACGTTTGATGTGTATAAGCATCGATTTGAAAACATTTATACCTTTAAAAAAAAAATGAATTTTGTGAAGCTCCGTACCAAAAATATGGTGTTCTAACATCATCTGCGTTTCTAGTGTTATATCTGTGAATATCACTTCCTCTTTCAATTCGATTACACAAATATCGAAGCAGCAAACCGTTAATTACTCAATATACTTAGACGTAAATCTGCATGTCATTAATATATAGAATGAATAAAATGGGCCCCAATACACTCCCTTGTGGGGCAGCAGGGTAAATGCACCCTTCTTTTTGGGATATGCTCCTTAAATTTTGGAAACATGCTCGTTAGATGCGTTTGCCCGGTATAATGCAATCGGGGGTAATTATCTTCTGCTTGCCGGTTGTTTTGACGGGTCTAAAGTTTTTTCAAGATTGTATAGTGGAGCCTCGCTCCGCAATCTTCGAGGTAGTTTTGACGGGTTTAAATTTCATTTTGAAGAGTCTTAATTTCGTTTTGACGGGTCTTAATTTCGTTTTGACGACTCTTAAATTCAGAAACTTAAAACCCGTCAAAACTATACAATCTTGAAGAAACTGAAGGCCCGTCAAAACACCCGGCAAGCGCTAACCAGAAAGTTAATACCTCCTATTGCATTATGCCGGGCAAACGCATCTAAGGAATTTTTCCAAAGTTTAAGGAGCATTTCCCCAAAGAGAAGGGTGCATTTACCCTTTGCCCCCTTGTGTTCGCCCAGGGCTGTTTCCCGCGGGCTCGAAAAAGAATTATTAAAATAGTTCGGTTGGGTTTGTCAGACAAATTTCTTTTCAAATTTTTGGTAGGCAAAACCCAAAAATCCAAAGGCTTTTGCTTTTTTCTAACAAAAAGGGCGAAGAAATAGTTCCAAAAGCTTGTTTCACATAAAAAAAACAAAACAAAATTTTTTTTATTTTTTCTCTTTTTTTTTTTTTTCTTCATTTTATTTAAACTATATTTAACACTGTTTTACAAAAATACTCTTCGTTATGCCCGGTCGTTTCCTGACTATTAATTTTTTTTTTTTTACGTTAATAGCTGGCCTTTTACAACAAGTTCCAACAAATTTTCTAAAATGTGCAACATGGTAATATGACAGAACTCGGCTGTTTTATTTCGCCTGGCTCATCTACTAGATCAATGAATTGATTAATTGACAAAATAATATCGACGAAATATTCATTAAATCTTCATGCTATGTTATGCTCTGACTGTCCTAATGTGCCATTGAAGGTTCTGGATCCCGGTTTGCAATGACTAGGTTTTAACAAAGATTTCAAATTTTTCCATAACTCTGCTGTTGTTTTGGTGCAAATCAATTTTCCTCTGAATATATTTACAACGAGTAAAGAATAATTGTTACGTGCTTCTTTGTACCTATTCAAAAAGATATGCCTATTATTTCTACGCCATTTCTTGTACAGCTTTACGTTTGAGGCGCAAAAGATCCAAATTGTAACGGCGGTTCGAGTTCTTTACTAAAACAAATTTATATTCGACTAGTTTATTGGTACAAGTATACATTGTAAGTGTACAGATCAGTGCTTGGAATATTCATCTGGATTCAATTCGATTCATTTACCGATAACTTGTTCCGGAAGTTGATTTTCAAAATATCATGTATGATGAAATTTTTTTGTTTGTTTTTGGTTATACACACTTAGAAATTATCAATTTTACACGAGACGTAAAATCTTTGTAAAAAGTCGGGAAACGTAAACAAAGTTTTTGTGTGAAATTATGTCTCATAAAACTGATACATACGAAAGTCGATAAATCTAGACAAAATCGTCAAAAAGTCGAATGTAACAATTGTAAATAATGACTTAAAACGTAAATTTCCAGGAAATGCCAGGTTGCTAATATCTATACCACTACCGACGGGAAGGTAATAACTCCCTCTATCTGTTTCTGGTGCTATTTTGTTTGTGGGAGCAAACAGATCCCAGAAAATTACGCTAGAAGTCATTGTTTACAAATGTTCCTTTCGAATTAGAAATTGTGTGTTTAATTGAATTTATTTTCTCATCTCTTTCATCTCATTCTTATGTGGTAAAGGACGCTTACATGTGTCGGTCTCAGGGCACTGAAATTTACGTGACATTCTGGTAGTGTGTAGTTTTGTCTCACAATTTATTGCTCTAATTTTAATATCTCATTCGTGAGAGCGGAATATCTGAATATTCAAATGATATTCAACAGTGAATATATTTTCAATATGAAGTTGAATATAATGCTTAAGATATTAAAGTTAGAGCATTGTACTGTTAGAAATCGTTGAAGAATTAGTTAAGCTACAAGCTTCATATTTAGAACTTTTGAATCAAGTTATCGATGAATTAATCCAACTGAGTCTTAATGATTTTGTACAGCACTGATTCAGATTGTGCAATCAAATATTCAAATTTATGAAATATTCATAAGTAAATACAAGGTCAAATAAAAATGATCTGGCATTAAAATGAGTGACTATTCAAATCAACAATACACATGAAAAATAAAGATCTGTCTTATTCTACCCCATACTCTCCTACAATGTTTCCAAAAGTTGCCAAACCTGCAATCCGATAACTTCAAAAATCAAATTTATTGCCTTAATTCATTTGGTCAGTCGAGATACAATTGCCTAAAACCACAGAATATACGGGAGCTTGGGGGTGAAACGAGCTCAAACAATTACATTTTTCATACCGCGCACCGATTGTATGCATGTAGAACATAGTTTTTGAATTTTTTTTTATTCAAAGGTATGCAACAACTTATGATTCGAGCAGCAGACAATTACAAACCATTTTCTTACCAAAATCCCCACAGTGCACCGGAATTGATAACCGCCTGCTACAAGCATAAGTGCATTAGCGCAATAAATATACAATTAAACGGTGTTATTAGAGGCGGTAATAACCAGGATGAGACGAGCTGCTTTGCCTACGCATATTCCCACCCGGATGGTAAACAGTATGTGGGGTGGCGGGTGACCTTTTGGTTTACGGTGAAAATCAACCCGGCAGAATTCGTTGGAATTTGGTATAGTATTGAAAAATAACCCCATAAAGTGTGGCATACCACGGGGGAATGAACCGGGTTTAGTCGGAAGGATGGCTTTCATGCCTAATTTGCATAAATTATTAAATTATTAGAAGGCAATTTTATACGCGGCTTAATGTAGCAATTCAATGTGGAGCGTTCCGACAGTGAGTAAAGTGCGAGTTAAGTGCAGAATTTTCGAGCCAGGCGAACAACGAAGGTTAATTTCAATCAAATTGTCATCCCCTGCCCGGAAACCTTAAAAATGATGAATCGCCTTCCGCCTCTTTAGTCCCCTTTAGCCTCCGTCCTCTTTAGTCCCCTAATTCCTGTAGGAAGTTTAGCTTTGACATTGTTTTCCTCGAAAATTCGATACGTATTGTTTTCGCATCGGGTATCGAGGTGCAAATACCTACATAGCAAATGCAAGTTCGAACACATGCACATATTGTCCAACCATCATCGTGGAATTGATGGCCACGGAGAGGGGGGATAGGGAATTTGAAACCCGCTGCGATTGGATCGAATCGTGTGAAATTCAATAGATCTTCTATTTTTTGCATTTGCGCTTGTCAAACAAATTTTGACAACAGAGGTTTGATTCGGCTGCAAAGGGAAATGAAATGAAATGGAAATCATTAGGTACTACTTGACCAATTTAGCAGTGGTTAGACCGTTTCACAAACAAACAGTTGAACAATGTTTGGAATGATGACTTCCAAGCATCCAGCCTAACCATAACCTACCACCCGCCCAGCCGAAGATTTTCGTCATTGATGAAATATTTTCGACATCTGTTACCGTTAAAATGCGATCAATTTTCTATTTATCTTCCGTGCCTTTCCCGGGTGTTGCAGGCAGTTGCTGATCCCGGTAGGCTTTCAACTCTCACTTTCAACCTTCCGAGCAGGGTCGCGTTCCCGCTTGGATGAATTTTGATGCGACAGGATCGTAGTGTAGTTGGTACCAGCAACCACACCGGCGGGCGCTGACATACACAGACAGAGAGAGTGTGAAAATTAATGGATCTGAAACACGTAGATATCACCCGTGGTAGACGCACAACAAACAACAGCAGGAATCGGACAACAAACGACACGGGGTAGTTGACGGTTGGGTTGGTGGTATGGCAGCAGGTCAGCAGTAGCATCACCGTGATGACGATTGACGAGACGGTGGCAATGAGGTTATCATATTTCCAAAACGGTTATCAGACGAACGTGCCACGCATAGGCATTTTCTTGCTGGTCATCGGCACCGTCTCGCTACTGCTGTTGCACTAATCCAAAATAAAAGTATGGCAGAGAAGGGCAATTTTGAGAGCACAACTAGAAGAGAGATCGGGTGTTAATTGAGTCGTTTCCCGTATGCGAAGTTGAGCAGACCCCTACTATGTTTTTGAACCGGGCAGCAGCTGTGTCTCGTCGATAAATGACATTGCACGGTGGTCCAGGAGACTGTTTTAGATGGAATTAATTGATGGTGCCTAAGGAAATTACAGCAATTTAGCTATTCGATATAATCCGTTATGTTGTACATCAAAGCACACAAGAGTCCTGTTCAGATTTGGTAAGCTGTCATAATAGTCGAGAAACGTCAATCCACTCAATTGCCCTCAATTCCGCCCAATAGAAACATACAGTACTGGCAATAAAAAAGTATACACTTAATTTCGTTTCACAAATTTGCACATAACTTCGTCGTTACAATAGATAGGTCGCCAATAAGTATGGATGACATTGAACACTTTTATTATGCCATCAGACATCAGACAGCATTTGTTTTTAATCAGTTTAAAGTGTTTTTATCATTTCCAAATAAATTTGTTCATTTGAACTTCCAGTAGTGGCAAAAAAGTACTGTAATTATATCACCCAACACCAGGGCGGCGCTTTGTGTACATTATTATTGACATACAAGAGAAAGAAATAACTCTTATTTGTTTTGCAGCATTCTTCAGCGAATGGTTCATGTTTTAAGTTTTCTGTTGAAAAAGTGTTAATAAACACGAAAATATCTCTGCAAGTGCGTAATTTGATCGTGAAAGAATGTCAGAAAGGCATGTCTTATCCCAAAGTAGCAGAACACTTCTGTTTAAACTTCCCGGCAGTGCAAAAAAAAATCTGGAAAAAAGTTCCAGCAGGATGATTTTATTGTTGATAGAGCTGGTCGACGACGAAAGCGATTGACAACGCCGGGTCAAGATGCAAGAAAGTTGAAAGAAGTTCTTCAAAGCCCAAGATTGTCAAGTCAAGTCGAGCAGTGAAAGAAAGCTTGTTTCTGAATATTCCCGAAAGAACAGCACGACTTAGGATGCAGCCACAAGGCCTGAAGAATAAGTTTGCATCTCGTCGGCCACTGATAAGTAAACGCAACCAAATCAAGCGTCTGGAATTTGACAACCAACACGTAAATAAGTCAGATTTCCTTTTGGAAAAAGATGTTGTGGACAATTGAGAGTAAGTTAGAATTACTTGGAAACAGCGATCCAGGATTTAGTTGAAAACGGGAGATGAGCTTTTGGAGAAAAATGTCCAAAAAACTGTGAAGCACGGAGGAGGCAATATTATGGTGTGGGGATGACATTGCATTGTGCGAAAATTTTGAGGTTCAGGTTTCCTTTTTCTGTGGATCTGGTATAAAACTGTTGGAATGGCGTTTTCAGTCTCCGGATCTCAACCCAATCGAAAATCTGCTTTTTGACGCATTGAAAGAGGCTTTGGAGAACATTTCAACAACACCTTAAAAACCTAGTGGAAAGTATGACATGGCGTCTCCAAGCCTATTTTTGGCATTTAAAAAAAAAAAGAAGTTATTTTTCGTTTGCTCCTCTAAACTACGTCTGCCAGTTGGCATTTAAAAACAAAAATGTCGATAGGTTGAGTGTCCCACAACTCCTTTTTTATCCGAACACTATCAGTGAAGTGATTTTGAAACACCAAGAAAGTGAAAACGAACACATCAAGAAAGAAAGAGAGAGAGAGAGAGATAGAGAGAGAAAAGAAAGATAGAGAGAGAGAGAGAGAGAGAGAGAGAGTTATTTTTGCGCGATTGCTTGAAGTACTAATTGTATTCCTGCTGTTGGTTACAAAAAAGACGAAGAGGTATAAACATTTGCCGGATTTGTGCGCGTTCCTACACATTGTTTTCGTGCTGTTTGTTTCGAAAAGGGCGAGATAAAAACATTTACCGGATAGTGAGGCACTCCTCCTGTAGAGACAAAATGCATTCCTTAGCATCACGCGGTCGGCTTGCCATACCAAATGAAGACTGAACATCAACAAAAATTTCCGGTGCGATCTATCTGATTACGACTTAACTTCAATGCTCAAAACTTTGAGTGCTTTGATGATGGAAGTGTATGCACAATACTAATATCCATTTGATGTTTGTACTGTGTTTATGCGGGGTTTGTTATAAGTGAAAGTTACTTTGAAATGGACGTTAGGAACCAGGCATTTTGAAATGGGTCAGTCGAACCCAACAGATCTATCACCTTTCAACTCCCTGGATAAACATATTTGTTGTATCAGACAGCAACTCGTTCAACTGCAAACAGTTTTCTTCCATAAAAACACTGCTGGGTGGTGAGCATTGGATTTCATATACACATATACAGAAGGAAAGACAAAAAGAGAAAAATATATAGTAAAAAGAAAGAGTAAGAGAGAAAGGTGAAAGAGAAACAAACAAAGAGATAACAAGTTTAATAGAGAAAAAGAAAGAGTAATAGAGAAAGAAACATAATAAAAACATAGATATCAAGAGTAACAGAGACAGAGAGGATGCGTAATAGAGAAAGAGAAAGAGAAAAAAACAAGCAATAGATAAAGAGAATGAGTAGTGCAGAAAAATAAATAGTAATCGAAAAAGACTATTAAAGAAAAGAGAACCGGTGAAGACGTACGAAAAAAAAGAAAAAGGGAAAAAATATTGAATAACATGAAAGAATAATGGACAAAAAGAAAGCGGGCAAGATTAATGGATAAAATGAAAGAGGGAAAGCGGAATGAAAAAAGAAAAATCGGTTAAAAAAGAAGAGGAACAGAGTAATAGATAAATAGAAAGAAGGAAAGAGTAATGGATAAAAAGAAAGAGATAAATAGTTATTGAGGAAGATAAATGAAGGAGGGTATCGATGAAAGAGTAATGGTAAAAGAGTAATGGTGGAAGATTAAGGAAGAAAGAGTAATGAAGAAAAAGTAGTAAAGAAAGAGTAATGGCGAAAGAGTTACGGAGAAAAAGAAATGGAGAAAGAGTTATGGGAAAAGCGTAATGTAGAAAGAGGAATGGATAAAGAGTCACGGAAAAAGAGTAATGGGGAAAGAGATATTGTGAAAGATTAATGAAGAAAGAGTAATGGATGAAGACTTATGGCGTTAAAGTATTGGTGAAAGGTTCATGGAGAAGGAGTAATGAAGAAAGAGTAATGGATAAGGATAAATGAAGAAAGAGTAATGGCGAGAAAGTCATGGAAAAAGAGTAGTGGAGAAAGAGTCACGGAGAAAGAGTATTAGAGAAAGAATAATGGTGAAAGAGTTATGGAGGAAAGCTTATTAAGAAAGAGTCCAGGAGAAAGAGTCACGGAGAAAGAGTAATGAGCATGAGCATGAGCATGATTGACCGCCCGAGGTTGTTACTCCGTTGTTGCCAGATCAGCTGTTATTACACAGAAAACCAACAGATGATGCTTGGGATTAACATACATCTTCAATTTGCGAAAACTGGTGATCCCAAACTAAGGCAATACCGGCGCCAGCCTCGCCCGAATGCAGGTCGAGCAGGGAATGGGTAGGAATATGTTGACGTGATACTCGCTTTATTGGAAGCCGCGGAATACACTGCACTTCTACGAGAAATCACTGGGATTTATATAACAGGATTGGTTGGCAGCAGGGTTCGTTTTGGTAAACGATAAGCTGTCAAGTGTAATTAGTGTAAATTTCCGATTTGAACCGATTTAAACCAAGAGTAAGGATGCTATTGGGGCCACTCACAGAGTGTGATAGTGGTATTTCATTAGGAAAACAAGGTAATTCATCACAACGCTTGGGTACCAACTTGGACCGATCTACACCAACAGGTCGGATGAAACTTGGGTTCCTTTAAAAAAGGGGACGGGGGGTTTGTTGTTCGAAGGGGGGGTGGGCCGAGGATAGCGCGAAAATATTATTTTTATCACAATTTATTATTTACCTCACCACCGACCGATCTTACCCGGCGGACCACGGCTTCGGTCTCTTTCTCAGTTACTTGCGCAAACAACGGAAAGAAAAAAAAAAAAAAAACCCCCCCCGGCGGGCAGTAATTTATTGCGCACAACTATAAAAAATATATTTTATTAATATAGATACAGTGGGTAAAACTCTCCCCCTGGGCACTGACAAAACCATTAGGTAGTTTAACTTCAACTACCAGGTCCCAGGGCTGGTCTGGTTCTTTACCATTTTGGAAAGAAACACACAAGTGTTGCCAGATCAGTGGAAATGCAGCCCAAAAGTGCTTCTGAAAATCCTCTAGTACTTCTTATCGATGAACATTATAGTTCTGAGATGGTGATCAATGGTCAAGTACAGTATTTGCAAATAGTAGAAATGCTGCATTTGATCATATAGAATCAGTTGAAAAGGCTGAAATAGTTTATTATCAAAAATCAGCACACTTTTGGAAAGCATTACCACATAGGGGAACTGTTCCATTATTCATCTCATGATCCATTATTCATATTAATTGGAAATGTAGGTTTGATGTATCAATCAATTGATTCCTTTTGTGGCTTGCTTTCAACAACAAATAAAAATAATTAAAAATAACAATGAATAAACAGTACGTGATATGAAATGAGATGAAAATGAGAATGGTAACCCTAGATGCTATACTTTTATCGGGGTCTTTTAGCGTGAGGCGATTTTGTTTTTTTATTTCTAGGAACATTCTAGTTTTGAAGAAAATGCAGCTTTTAGAGTGTGCATCGGCAATGAGTGATGTATTAACACAACAGAGCAAACAGAAGATGAAAGCCAAACAAACTACTCAAATCACAAGCGGCTCCAGACAAACAGAAGATGAAGAAATTCACAAACTACAAAAGACTACAGAAATCATGAAGAAATAACGAAGATAAGTAAAACACTTTATTAAACTTACAAACTGATGAACTAAAGAACAAACAGACAAAAAGACGACACGACACCATACAAGACAGTTGACAAGAGCATGGCTGAGAGAAAAGGAAAGCCATCTTGAAAATGTAACACCTTTGTGGGGGGGGCAACAGCGGTTTTTTGGGGGGGATTGATCCTTGGCAGGGGGGTGGGGGAAAATGCTTAAAGAGGTGTTATATTATATTTTTGTACCGCACGGGGTAAAATAGGGTTTTTTTTTTTTTTCGTGGGGAGTGCTTTGGGAGGGTTATTTTATTTATATTATATACATATCACTGCCAAAAATTTTTAAACGGGGGTTTTCCTGTCCTATTATTTTAAGGGGGGGGCGGGGGTGGGGTTTCTTTTTTAATCATCCCGCCAGTAAACCTCCTCAAAAAAAAAAAAAAAAAAAAAAAAAAAAAAAAAAAAAAAAAAAAAAAAAAAAAACCGATACAATGGGGAACAATTACCTGTATTGCTCCACGTCCTTGAAAGTACTTACTACCTCACGAGTCGCCTGTACCCAACTCCGCATGTGACCGTCTAGTTGGCGGTAAACTCATACATCTTTATGCCTAACTTTAAAAAATTTGAGAAATAGAGAAATATTAGATATTGTCTTCAACATTTGTTAGAAATTAATTATTTGTTGCCTGAAAAGGAACAAAATTAAGAACAAAGATATAACTAGAACTAGAATCCTTGTAGTCCCCCGGATGTTTGAAGAGCTTAGCCATTTCTATGAAAAGATACTAAGAGTTATTGTTGCGGGCTGTCGATGGTTGGTGATAACTATGTGTTGAACACTATTGGCTGAAATGAGCATTGAATGAGAATAGTTAGAACATTTCATTCAATAAATGACTATAATACTCAGTTGTTTATTAAGCTGAAGCCCATTCGAGCTCTATCTGATGAACTCATTCGGCTGTTTTACTTACGAAAGACATTCCCACCGCCTAACATGCAAATGAGCGGAATGTTACAACTTGGAGAAACTGTAAAAGAAATCGATGAATCAACCCTTTCAAATTTACCCCTAATATGCTATTATGATACATTTACAAGCTCATAACTGCATACTAGTTTGTAATTTGAAAAATGTCCAGATTCATGAACATAAAGTCCGTCACTGATGCAGCATGGCATCCGAACTTTGTATTTGGAAATTTGTGTTGCTTAACAAATCCTTAAACAAATGTGCAAAAGCACGTTGGCCAATATTTAGTGTCAACCAGTGGGTACGTGTGCTCTACTCCAAGTTCCCCTTCTTTCAAACTCACCTTCAGTTCAAGTTACTCATTGAGTAGGACACATCACAATAGAAAATGTTGTGATGGAGCACAATACCCACCAGTCATGGAGAAAGAGTAATGGTGTAAAAATAACAGAGGCAAAGTAAAATGAGATCGTGATCGAGGGGGGGGGGGGGTTTTTGTTCTTTCTCCGACAACCCAATAAAAACCTTCTCTCCTCATTCAAAATCTATAATTTAACAACATCATGAAAAATCAAAAAATTTAACATGTACATCATAATATAGACTGTTCCAGAAAGTATAAGCACACTTTCAAAATAACAAAAAAGTCATGTTTTTTTAGTTTTAATAATTTTATTTGGCAAATCATATTTGTATTTGTGTTTTATATGACATTTTACTCTCGTTTAATCAAAATATTTAATCATAGCCAAGTGCACAGTGGTACTTCCCACCATTTTGACCACTTTTGGCCAATCTTTTTAAAATTTTTGGATGTCGTCCGCTGGTTTTATGAATTTTCGAAGCTTTGCTTTGTTTAAAGCCCAAAAAGTCTCGATTGGCCATGCTTCCGGGCAGTTCGGCGGATTCATGTCTTTCGGCACGAAACATATATTTTGACTTTTGTACCATTCTAAAGTGTCCTTTGCGTAATGACAGGACGCCAAATCAGGCCAAAACACTACTTGACCTTCGTGCTGCCATCATCGGCAATAATCGCTTCTGGAGACATTCCTTAACGTATTTCTGAGTTTTCATCGTCTCCGTTGTGATGTACGGACTAGATGTTTTACCACACTCGCATATTGCCTGCCAAACCATAACCTTCTTACCGAATTTTTCGGTAAAAATTGCCTTCCCCGTTTCGGGGATGTCTTTGTCTTCGCTTACAGTATAGAATTGTGGTCCGGGAAGCGTTTAGTAATCTAGTTTCACATACGTTTCATCGTCCATTATTATACACCCAGAATTTCTACACAATAACGAATCGTAGAGTTTGCGGGCCCGTGGTTTCACGGACGCGGCCTGTTTTGGGTTCCTTTTGGGTTTTTTCTGCTTCCGGTATGTTTTTAGCCCAAGTCTTTCTTTGGCACGCATGACGTTACTCGACGAGGTCCCTACTTTTTTCGCAACATCCCGAACGGAAGTCGCTGGTTTTCGCTTGTAGGCATCCCGGATCTTTTTATCGATATCCGGACTAACAGGACCGGATTTCCGACCACTCTTCGGCGCATCTTCAAACGTACACTGTTCTCTATATTTTCGAATCGCAGATCGTACCGCTCCGACGCTTACACCCTCTTCCTTTGGCCAATTTTCTCAAGGAGAGTCCGCTCACAGTGCACCATTTGTGCACGATACTTTTTCGTTGTTCCGGAGTAAGACCGCGCATTTTGATAGGTAACACAAAACTGAGCACTTTTTTAATGCTATGTCATTCAGAAATGTGCAAACAAAAGGACGCAGCCAAAACAGGTTGAAATATTTCATTATATTCAAAGTGACCGTTAAAATAAGGTGTGTTTATACTTTCTGGAACAGTCGTTACTCATTCTGAAGACAAATAAAATAGGGTATGTGTCCCTTGACTCAGCCTCAATATGCAACGATCGACTACAATTTTTTATTGTAACTCATAAAGTATTTGAGCTTGAAGCAAAATTTCACTAGTTGTACACTCGCTTAGATATGTTTAAGAAGACTTTTGTAGTATGTATCACGAAAAGTTATACCACTCATTTTATAAAGTCTGAAACTTTCGAGGGATATGGATGTAATGTCGGTCTATAAGCACCAAATTGGGTCTATTCATGGATGCAACTTCGTCCCATTCGATAGATTTGTTATTAAATGTAGTCTTCGTACGGTTTTTTTTTTCTGATTTTCTGATTTAAGGCGTTGCCAGCTGTATTCGCTCTACCCAACACAAAATTTCACAAAACAAACTACAATAAAACTGCTTAGAAACACTTAAGTGATTTTCACATATGATTTAGCGGCCATTCGATAATCAAAACATTATAATTCACTCTACACAGATTTTGTTCCTTTGGTTTGTGTTTAGATGAGCCATTTGAAAAACATACAACCGAAACTCAGACATTTTTATTGAAAATTTTACCAATAACAACATTTTTACTACGCTTTTCATACAACAGGCCATAGTTGGGAACATAGAAAAAAATATGTTTCTAACATTGGGTCTACGGTTTTCTTGTTAAATCATTGTTATTTTACCTATGTGAACAGTTAGTTTATAACGTGTGACTATTTTCTGTACATCTTGGCTGCATTACTCGGTTTATAGGTTCAATTTAGCCAAATTTAGATCATTCGAAGATCGTGTAGATAATCTGTTCAGCTTAACCAGTGAAGTCATGATGTCTAAAAAGTTAAGGAAATCGAAAATTACGCGGAAGTGAACAACTATAAATTGATTAATAATGTCTCAATTGCTTTGAAATAAATCGGTCATCCTGATAGCAACATGATTTTGTTGATTATCGCCGAATTAATGACATATTTGGTACATAGGCCGAATGAAGGAGCTAGGCTAACATTACATCCCGTTACCTAAATAGACTACATCGAAGGCCTGAATGTCGTCCCTAAGAGTTATTGTTTGTTTATTTACATGTATTTTTGAAAGCAAACTACTACTGCATACGGCCTGGAAATGATTTCAGCACTGGCAAAATGTTTATCATAGCCCCTAATTACATAATTACGTACAAAAATGATCTTAATTAGTTGCAGAATATAGACTGTTCCAGAAATTAATTCATTTTGAGAAATTTTACGAATAATCGATTTAAAGAAACTTTTAGGGTAGACTCTGAAATATTTTTAAAATTTTAGGTGGGCTTAAAAACATGCAGATTTCACAGGTTAGTTGCGTAAAGATTCTTGATTCGAATCCGAATCATAAATATTCATTTCTTCCTTAAAATATTGTGTTGGTTTTTCTGATGTATGGCCAAGATAGGAAACTATGGCCTTAACTGGAGCATTAACCCTACATACAATTTTGTAATTAAGGAGTGCTATCCACAAACTTTCTTTCAAATTATGTTGAAAACCGATATTTTATTCATACAAAAAATTGATCCTTCATTGTACGACGATAAACTTGAACATAATGTAGACCGGATGGAATTTAAGTTATTCCTTCACGAATATTCGAACTTTGGATCGAATGCTCTTCATCAAGTTCCGGACAAGTGTTGCATCGCATTTTTTGGACGCTTGAGCCCAAATTTTTTTGAACTCCTGCATGTTCCCAGCTGCCTTACCAGTCTTCTTGAAGACCCTCTTCACGATTGCCCAGTAACGTTCGATGGGTCGAAGCTGAGGGCAATTTGGTGCATTGATATTTTTCTCAACGAAATCTATACCCTTTTCCGCAAGCCAATTGAGAGTGGTTTTGGCATAGTGAGCCGACGCTAAATCCGGCCAAAACAGTGGAGGTGTACTATGCTTCTTATATAAAGGCAACAATCTCTTCTGGAGACAATCAGATCGATAGATTTCCGCATTTATAGTTCCGGTAGTGTAAAAAATGGTTGACTTCAAACCACAGGAACATATTGCTTGCCATACCAGTACCTTTCGACCGAATTTCTCCACTTGAATCGACCTGTCCGCATCGCTCACATCCTCCCCAACGACGGCAGTAAAGTATTGTGGACCTGGAAGGGTTTTTGAGTCCTCCTTTACATAGGTCTCAGCGTCCATCAAAACGCATGCATCCGGACGCTGCAAAAGACGCGAATACAATTTCCGGGCCCTTGTTGCTGCTCGCTTCTTCTGTTCTGCACTTTGTTTCGAGATTTTCTGCTTCTTGTAGGTCTTCAGGTGGTTTCGCCTCTTGATACGCTGGATCATTCCGACACTCGTTCCTGCTTTTTTGGCCAAATCACGTATTGACATTGATTTGTTCTTCATGATTAGAGATACCACTTTCTGCTCCAGTTTCGGGTTGGAAGAACCGGGTTTTCTGCCTCTTCCTGGTAGCTCATCCAAAGAATAGTGTTCCCCAAACTTATTAATGATGGTTTTAACACTCGCATGATAAATTCCAAACCGCTTCGCCAATTTTCGCATAGTAATACCCTTCTCACTTAGCCATGTGTCCAGAACCTTAATTTTCACTTCCTTTTCAATACGCGACATTTTGAAAACGCAGAATTTGAACCGCACAAACAAGTAAACAAAAGAGAGCTGACAGTCAAACGCACAGCATGCAGTGTTCAGAGCATAAAAAACCATCACAAATACATGCGTACAACGCAAATGTATGTGGATAGCTTATGTTCGATATACTCCTTATTATTTAGAATACAAGCTAAAAAAAACTTCCATTTTCAAAGGATTTATTGATAACTGTTGATAAAACATTCTGAAGTAGCGAGTTTCAGAGGTAAAAAAATTGATTTCGACTAGTTGAATTCAGCCGAGCAATTTAGAACTGGTGTCGACCGGATCAATAACCTGCCTTTGCATTTTCCTCATAACCCAGTGTTGCCCCGCAAGTCGACGTCCTAAAATGGTTCAGCCGAGCGAGTTTCTATTACAGCGGGTTTTATGCTTTTCATGTTTTTTTTCGCCATTCTTCCTTTGACATTCAACCGGTCCTAAAGTGCGCAAGAGACCACAACTCGACTAAACTAAAGGTGCTACATTGTAACCATATTGTAGCTTGAGTTACGAGTTCTACTAAACGTAAGGCGGTGATGATGATGATGAAGGAGACGACGACGACGAGGACTGCTTCTCGTCACATTTACATTGACTTCGGGGGTACAGCAGAGATTCACACTGGACGTCTGGCTGGTGCTTTTCTTGCGTATCAGGTTATGCTAATATAACCGTGTACCGGGAGTTGGATCTTTACAGCAGAGTTGATTTTCCGAGCGAGACTGCATTCGTTGCCGGCGACCGTTGAGTGCAGACAGTGCACGTCAAACATGTGTAGTAGCGATACTCTGCCAGGAGCACACGGGGAATGCGAAAGTTATTTTCAAACTAATTCACGTCTGGCTAGACTGTCTGGCTGTGGATGGCTAGCTGGGGTTAGTGGTACATTTTGGCGATGTGTGCGATTGATGAGGAGAAACTTTCCGACGTATGTTGACCGCCGCCGTACTCGGGAAGATGTAGGGAGAATACGAATTACTCGTCCAGACGGTGGCGCTCGTGTGGCAGCGGTTTCTTACGGAGATTAATCGTGAAATTGCAAATTGAGACAAACTCCGTACCTTACCCGATTGCAGCTGTTGACGAAGACCTTAGCCCCCCCCCCTCTACACGAGAAGTATCGATTGCGCCAGAGCGCACTAGCAGCACTCATCAACAGCAGCTCAAATTACTCCGGGGGCAATAAAAGAAAAATTAAAACCGAAATTCCGCTCCGCTTCCAGACGCGTCAGTATCGTGTCAAAATTTGAGCAATTAGAAGACACACCCCATATTGTTGGTGGTTGTTGAGCTGCATCAAAGCTGCTGAAACCAAAAGTTTCCTCTACCCGATGTGTCCCATCCATAAATCCAATATGAATGTGTACGAACGAGCGACGGAGGGTCCCAAATAAAAGATGCAGCTGTCGTGCGACGGGCCGAGTCTAAGACATATTGCTGTTGCTGCTGCTGCTGATCAGCCTTTCTTAGTCGAAATCTTACAAACTGTACCTCGCCTCTCGGTGAAATGTAGAACAAAGGAAGGTGGTTGGCACGAGACCACGTGGGTTTCGGCTGTTCAGTCTCGGGGAAGGAAGTACCAAGAGAGGAGAAAAATTATTGCTTTCCGAAAACGGAACCCTCCCTAATGCGCGTGAGCATTTTCATCCAGGAGCATTTTCGAAGGTGGACTTGGACTAAATGGATTGCTTTAGTTGAAGAAAAAAAAAAACAGAAGCCGAAAAGCTAAAGGGAAGTTGAACCCTTTACTCAAATCGTTCATTAGGATGACGACACCTTATTAATAGCGTGGTCTCTGCAATAACTTAGTTCATTCAATCCCGGGAGTGAGCGTTTAATGCTTGATTCATTAGAAGCTGATTTAATTTACTTACAGTTAATGTACGTTGTGTTCCAACTAATTTTAGTGCAGTTGGAAGTAATTTTAGTTGCGTAATGCTGTTCAAACTTTTTCAGTTTTTGTTGAAATTTTCCGTATTGTTGCCTGAGACAAAGTGTTGAGAACACTCATTAAGTTAGTTAGTCATTTTCCGCTAACTCTGAAAATATAATCTATGGCGAAATTCTTGTGCTTGATTAAGAAAACTTACTATTAATTGTGGAGGAATGAACGAGCAAGATGTAAGAATTACAACAATAATTATTGGTAATTCGAAGTGCATTAAAGAAAATTCCGCAAAAGCTTTTTAAGAATGCAATTCAAAATTCTGAGGCTTTAGTTTTAAAATATGCTTGACTTGTAATAATTGGAAATTTATAAAAAGTTAATAAATTTTACATTTTATATTTCTAGAAGTACAGGGCGCGACCGCCAAGTCGGGAAATACCGAAAAAGTCGGAAAATCTAACATAATTTCATATTCATATTGAAAGAATATGGTCATAAAAATGTATCGGTGGTGAAAAAACATGGTTCCAGTTGGCCACCGGAAATCTGCTACAAATAGATAGAGGTTGTTAATTCAATGTGTGAGCAAAACAGTCCAGAGTAGTTATAGAGAGTTTTCGTCTTCGGCAAAATTTCTCAGTGTGTCATTCGTCGTCTTTCGCCATTATCATATTAGTTTCACACCATGCCGCAGAGATGGCGCTGCAGTCTATCTTTTCTAAATTAAGCGCTAGAGTTTTGCCGTCCTGGGCAAAGTTTCTCAGTATGTCATTCGTCGTCTTTTGCCATTATCATATTAGTTCCACATCATGCCGCATAGATGACACTGCAGTCTATCTTTTCTAAACTAAGCGCTAGAGATTTGCCGTCTTCGGCAAAGTTTCTCAGTATGTCATTCGTCGTCTTTTGATATTATCATATCTGTTCCAAATCATGCCGCAGAGATGGCGCTGCAGTACACTGAAGTATTTTTTCACTACGGTAGTGGTACCGCGTAAAAAAAACCTGTATGTATCCCCGTCTATCGTAACACTGCTGCCTAGGCGGTCCCTGTCGCGCTCGGTACCTCCTGCTAGCATGTACTTTGTTTTCGACACATTCACCTCCAGTCCGACTTTCGCAGCTTCGCGTTTTAGGCGAGTGTACATTTCTGCCACCGTTTCAAATCTTCTGCCGACAATGTTCATGTCATCCGCAAAACAAACGAACTGACCGGATCGAGTGAAAATCGTACCCCGGCTGTTGAGCCCGGCTCTTCGCATGACACCTTCTAGCGAAATGTTGAACAGCAGGCACGAAAGTCCATCACCTTGACGTAGTCCTCGGCGTGATTCAAACGAGCTGGAATGTTCGCCCGGAATATTCACGCAGTTTCGCACACCGTCCATCGTAGCTTTAATCAGTTTAGTGAGCTTCCCGGGAAAGCCGTTCTCGTCCATAATCTTCCATAGCTCTAGGATCTCTACTTAGAATGCTGAAATTTTGTTGTAAATCTTACTAATTATTCTGAGCTTATCTCGTTCAGATGTTTTGGGAAGTTTTGTTTGCAATTGCAAGGGGGTAAGATTTTTAGCAGAGCTCTGAAAAAAATCTTGCTCCATCCTACGGGATAAAGCTGATATAGCCATAGAGGCTTTCTTGCAGGCGTGGTCGACGTGGCTGATAAAGAACAGCTTGACGTCGATCATAACCCTCAAGTACCCCAGGGACCGCTTCGAGGTGATGGTGCAGTTGCCTGCACTAATTGTCACCCTTGGCACCGATTTTCTGTTGTTGACCACAGTAATCTCCGTTTTGTGATGGGCTAATTCCAGCCTCCTGGAGCGCATCCATTCCTCGACAATATAGATGGAGTGCGTGGCCGTTAACTCCATCTCTTCTATGGACTCTCCATAGACTTTTAGGGTTATGTCGTCCGCGGAACCGACTATCTTTACCCCACTGGGGAACTTCAACCTCAACACTTCGTCATAAATCGTGTTCCATAGCACCGGACCCAGGACTGAATCTTGCGGAACTCCTTCCTGAACACGTCCCTGACCCGCTGCAGTGCTGTATACCAGTACCCGATTCTGGAAGTAGTTGCCCAGAATCCTGTACAGGTACCCAGGAACCCGGAGACGTTGGAGCGATTTGGCAATATGGTCCCAACTGGCGCTATTGAACGCATTTCTCACATCCAGGGTGACTAAAGAGTGTATCGAATATAAGCTATCCACATACATTTGCGTTGTACGCATGTATTTGTGATGGTTTTTTATGCTCTGAACACTGCATGCTATGCGTTTGACTGTCAGCTTTCTTTTGTTTACTTGTTTGTGCGGTTCAAATTCTGCGTTTTCAAAATGTCGCGTATTGAAAAGGAAGTGAAAATTAAGGTTCTGGATACATGGCTAAGTGAGAAGGGTATTACTATGCGAAAATTGGCGAAGCGGGTTGGAATGCATCATGCGAGTGTTAAAACCATCATTAATAAGTTTGGGGAACACTATTCTTTGGATGAGCTACCAGGAAGAGTCAGAAAACCCGGTTCTTCCAACCCGAAACTGGAGCAGAAAGTGGTATCTCTAATCATGAAGAACAAATCAATGTCAATACGTGATTTGGCCAAAAAAGCAGGAACGAGTGTCGGAATGATCTAGCGTATCGATAGGCGAAACCACCTGAAGACCTACAAGAAGCAGAAAATCTCGAAACAAAGTGCAGAACAGAAGAAGCGAGCAGCAACAAGGGCTCGGAAATTGTATTCGCGACTTTTGCAGCGTCCGGATGCATGCGTTTTGATGGACGATGAGACCTATGTAAAGGAGGACTCAAAAACCCTTCCAGGTCCACAATACTTTACTGCCGTCGTTGGGGAGGATGTGAGCGATGCGGACAGGTCGATTCAAGTGGAGAAATTCGGTCGAAAGGTACTGGTATGGCAAGCAATATGTTCCTGTGGTTTGAAGTCAACCATTTTTTACACTACCGGAACTATAAATGCGGAAATCTATCGATCTGAGTGTCTCCAGAAGAGATTGTTGCCTTTATATAAGAAGCATAGTACACCTCCACTGTTTTGGCCGGATTTAGCGTCGGCTCACTATGCCAAAACCACTCTCAATTGGCTTGCGGAAAAGGGTATAGATTTCGTTGAGAAAAATATCAATCCACCAAATTGCCCTCAGCTTCGACCCATCGAACGTTACTGGGCAATCGTGAAGAGGGTCTTCAAGAAGACTGGTAAGGCAGCTGGGAACATGCAGGAGTTCAAAAAAATTTGGGCTCAAGCGTCCAAAAAATGCGATGCAACACTTGTCCGGAACTTGATGAAGAGCATTCGATCCAAAGTTCGAATATTCGTGAACTTAAATTCCATCCGGTCTACATTATGTTCAAGTTTAACCTCGTACAATAAAGGATAATTTTTTTGTATGAATAAAATATCGGTTTTCAACATAATTTGAAAGAAAGTTTGTGGATAGCCTATTTTCGATACACTCCTTATGTGACAGCGAAAGACAAGTTCGATGTTCCAGAGTCTCTCAGGAAACAGCAAATGTCAAAGTTCCCCAAGAAATTCATGATTTGACAGGGGATTTGTTCGTGAGGTAAACGGAGCAAGCCTTTCGTGACAACTTCAACTGTAAATGGTCAAGTATACACGAATGAATGCCTGAAAAAACGACTGCTTCCGTTTCTCAAAACACACAACGTTCCTACAATTTTTTGGCCGGACCTAGCCTCTTGCCACTACTCCAAGGATGTTCTGGAGTGGTACAAGACGAACGGTGTCAATTTCGTGCCGAAGGATCTTAATCCCCCAAACTCTCCAATTGAAAAATATTGGGCTATAATGAAGCACGAACTTCGTAAGCATCCTAAAGTTGTCACTACAGAACAGGAAATGCTGAAGTCATGGTTGAAAGCGGAAAAAAATGTCGGTTCAAGCGTTGTACAAAATCTTATGCGTGGTATTAAGAAGAAAGTTCGGGCTTTTGGATTTGGTAAAGAAATACAGTGAAATAAAAAAAAACCTAAACCAAGAGTATACATTGTATTTTATTCTCTGAATATTTCATGACAATCGGTTGAGAAACTTGTATTTGACGACGAGTTTAAAGTGATGCAATTTAACTGAGGACACCCTTTATTTCTAATCTTATACATAGAACGCTGCGCAAAATTTATTCTAGCCCCGGGCAAGATTCATAAGCAATCCTAAGTGTGGAACCACCTTCATATCATATCTTGCGAAAAGTGCATGATTCTGAAAAATCAATTTGGCCCATAATGATCCACAAAGAGTTTTATGAAATGAAAGAAGCCATGCAAGTGTGTGCGAGCGGCAGGATGGTAAACATATTAATTTGTCATCATTGCTGTACCGCTTAGTGCTTCGACAATCGAAGTAACTGCAGGAGTTGTTCTCCGTGCTTTTCAACTTATTAATATGACTGAGTGGTAACCATAAAGCGCCTTCACGCTGTCGGCAAGGTTCGAATCTTGATAACGAATCTTGATTATGTTTTTTTTTTTTAAATATGGGCCATCGGATTTTCAGACTCCAATCTCACTCTCATCAACTAATACACTGCTCCACCTTATGTACACTGAATTTTTCGAAGCGAATTGATGTGTTGGATTTTTGCCCACAGCCATTTTTGCTTTTGTCTTGGGTTTAGATTCAAGTATCATGATAGATTAGTTCTAGCTGTTAAACCAAATTTATTTAAAATATTGGACAAGATAATCTCATAACCTAAATAAACTTCGCTTACAATCCTCAGCTTGATTTGTCAGAACTTCTATTGAATAGATTCAGAACGCCTACACTGAAAATAGCTTCCATGTTATTTCCATTGGCAACGTGATATTTTTACAATAACAAATTTAATCATTTTTATCTGAATTTCACATATATTATAAATCATCACATTAGTTCTATTTGACCAATCACTTGCTTTTCAATGGGTACATAAGATTTGTGCAGTTCCCAATAATGAGATCACATAAAAGGTATGTGAATATCTAATGGATATTTTCCATTGGGTATGTGATTAATTTTTTGAGTGTAACATAACACGCTCAAAATCCCAAGCTAGATTCTCTCACAGTGCTGAGTGGTGGGTTGCCTAAATATATGAGCTTGTTACAATTTCATTGTGGAACAATTCAGTTCAATAGAAACAACTACAGTCTCAGAATCTCGATGTACACTGAACAATAAATTAAGTTTATATTACGAAATCAAAGGTAGGACTCACGAATATATTCGTTGTTTTCTGCAACAAAACTTATGAATTTTATGTATGAAGCTACACCCAAAAGTTGAAAAGTGTTCTATTTTTATTTTCACTCGTCATCGCAATCCCATCTCCCTCTCATCAAGTATGCCCTTCTTGATCACCACGTGAAGCCATGCAAGTGTGTGCGAGCGACATTTGCTTTATTGCTGTACCACTGAGTGCCTCGACAATCGAAGCATATGCACGGCTTTTATTCCAATCACTTCAACTTGTTAAAGTGGCTGAATGGTTACTTTGTAGAGCCACGACGCTGGCGGCCACGGTTCGAATCCTGGTAACAACTCGAAGTTTTGTTTTTTGTCAGTCCGGACTCAACAACTAATACACTGCATAACCCACGCACACATTGAATTTTTCAAAGCGAATTGATGTGATGCTTTTTTGCCCACGACCAATGTTGCATTTTTTCTCCAAGTTACGATCCATTACGAGAAATGAAACAAAATCATTCGCAATTGCATTACAATCTTGCTTTTTTATTTTGGGTGTACCTTCGTATTCGATGTCACACGCGCAACAGTCAAAAGTACAAAGCGTTCGTTGATCATCTCATCACTTCACATCACCGAAAGAACTTTCGTGCATTGTACGAAAACAATACAAAGAGCTACGAATATATTGTTACAAATAAAAAGGAAACGTCTCTCTGGTGGTGGCTTGAATGATTGACAGATCTGCTTTATCGACTTTTCAAGTAATTCGAAAAAGAGCACAACAACGAGGAGTAGCTCATCGTTTTTTATGTTTTTAACATAAAGTTTGATCCTGTACTTTTGGGATGAGCTATTATTGAATCCGTGATTGATCTCACTACGCCATGGTGACTCGTGAGAAGTTACTCGATTAATGAGTATGAAGTCACAATCTACAGAGCTTTTATTATTATTCCAGGATAAGAGTTCAATAGAAAACGCAGTGATTGGCTGGTCTTGACGGGAATCATTTCGTGCATTGTACAAAGGGGTGTAATGATAGAATTTAACCAGATGACACTCAATATGAATGTTTCATACAATTAACGAGATGTTTGTTCAATGTGCAAAATCCATAATGGCCATAATGACGAGAAAGACTCCTTCTTCTTCCGTTTCCTTCCTTCGGATCGACCGGAAAATATCATCGCTGGACGATTGCAATAAACAAGCATCACCACCACCACCAACAACAACAACAACAACAACAACAACAACAACAACCAACAGCAGCAGCTGCAAATCCTGCTGAATCCTGTACAATGTTTTCGCTGTCTCTCCTTCCTCCCACACCGTCCCCACGGCGGTCCTCGCACCTGGCATTTGCAATATAACTCACGCGAGGATCGGATCGGAGATCGGTTCGTTGTTCGCGTGGCACAAGTCGTTTCCTTCAGTCGGTCTTTCGGGTCGAATCTTGATCCTTTTATTGCTCTGTAATACCAGGTCGAATCTTTGGGGTGGGGGGAGGAAAAGCAAACGCAATGCGGTTCACGTCTGGCGCTTTGCTCACGTCCGTGCTCAAGAGTATAAATTATAATCCCGGGCTTGGACTTTGATGGAGCAGCAGTGGGCAATGGAAAGTTTGGCACATGGTCAATGGCGATTTTACACAACCGTCGTGGTGTGGATTTTTTTTTCTTGTCCAACAAGGGTCAGCTGTTGCCTAGGTTAAGAAGATAACGAGGTTGTAAAATCTTTGATGAGATGATGGATTGTTTAGAGCAGTCGAACCGGCTGACTTTCCAAAATGTGTTCAGATGCTCGGGTCAATTGTCGGAAGAAAAAACAAAACACAGGGGTGGAGATGGCACGCGACGTCGGCTTTTGCAATGTTGGTGACCGGCTGGTCATATTTTTTGCACAAATTCGGAACCATCGTTGTGAGGGGAGCACATTGAGGGGGTCGGGGGACAATTTTAATCGGGAAATAAATTATCTTGACTCGTGCCACGGCCGCCGTCGATTTTGGGCGCAAAGCGACGAACGCACCTTGCTCCTTCGTCGACGTCGGTGGTTGTAATAAAAAACAACTAAAGGACAGGTGCTCCAAATGTTTCTTTTTTTTTTTTTTGCTTTCCCCTCTATCAGTTGGAACCATTTGGTTGTGAACTGGATGAAGACTAAATTGAAGGATGGGTAAGCGAAGAGGAGCCGTTCTTTTCGATTTGAAACGGGTTCATCCCTTTACAATAGCACTTTGTGTCGTGTAACTTGCGCTTGGAGCGAGTGACCCTTCGTTCTTCGTTTTTTTTTTCTCATGGTGATAGTCGTTCTCGATGATCGGTATCGCTGGTTTTAATTAAAATGATTATTGTTTGTTTTTTGTTTCTTCGTTCATTTTGAATTTGACGTGGACGATAGAATTAACAAAAAAAATATATAACTGTCATTTAGTTTGAGTCTTAGATGACACATTTCAATTTTGCTTTCCCGTTCGGGTTTCCGTTATCAAGATCGATGTTTACATTTCGGGTGACAACACGTCCAGTTTAGGGAAGGGTTCGTTGCTTTTGAATAACTTGCGAAAAGTATGACATGATTAATTTTGTTCCTATTCTCTTTTTTACAGGTAAAGATGATTTTTCAATGCGCTGAGTGGAGCTGATCTCGGTATTCGACAGGTGGTACTTGTATGAACGAAGGTAGGGTTATCTGAACTAGGGTAACTGTTCCCATATTAATCTCATTTTTCCTGAATTCATCCTACGCTGAATCAATAGATTTATAAGTAAAAAGATGGGTTGCTTTTCGTGGCAATGTTTGCTTATATTTAATAACTGAACTGTGAAGTGATGAGGTTAACATAGGGACATCTTCCCTATTTGATTGGTTTCATCTGGATGCAGATTACCATTCATTTCTATACAACCGCTCCTTATACACTATTCTGAATTTGTATGCCAGAAATGTCATTTTATTCTGCATTTTAAATCCAGAAGATTTTTCAATAACTCAAAATATGGAAAAATACGGATAGTGATAAGGTCTGTATCCACATTAATCCGGACACCTTCAAATCATTGTAACTTTTGAAATATTGCACGTAGGAATGAAAAATTCCACTGTGGTATAGCTGAGAGTCGATGATGAAAATGACTATAATTGATGTTTACATTTCATGTTTAGTATTCAAGATGGCGACGAAAGAAAAACAAGTGCGCGAGCGAATTTTGTACGGGCGTGCAGCAAATCCTGACTTGTCAATACGGGACCTTGCAAAATGGCCTAAATCCACTGTTCACGATGTGCTCAAATCATTTTCGGAACGTTTGACGGTGGAGAGGAAACCGAGAAGTGACAAAAACTTTGGACGCGCAGATCCTGTCATGGATCGAAAGGTGAAAAGGATATTAACGAAAAACCCAAATCTCTCCATTCGAACGGTGGCTCGTAAAATAGGGATGTCGCCTGGTTTTGTCCAAAAATCACTTAAGTCGACTTAAGTCGTATAAAGTAAAAACAGTTCCAAATCGCAACGACAAACAGAACTTGGCAGCAAAATCACGGGCTCGACGTTTGTACTGCGAATATTTGACGAAGTTTTCATGCGTTGTTATGGACGATGAAACTTATGTCCTGGAGGATTTGAGGCAGCTTTTTATTCTGCTATGGCCAGAAATGCTACAACTGAGCATTTCAGAAGGCATCGAAATTTCCCAAAAAAATACCTTGCGTGGCAAGCAATTTGCAGGTGTGGCAAAAAGAGTAAATCTTTCGTCACTACAGGCACAATCAACAAGGAGATCTATCAGAAAGAGTGTTTGCAGAAGCGATTGCTACCCTTCATCAAAAGTCACAAAGAAAAACCTTTGTTCTGGCCCGATTTGGCATCATGCCACTATGCTAAAACTGTGATGGAGTGGTACCAAGCAAATCAAGTGAACAATGTACCAAAAACCTCAAACCCGCCAAATTGCCCAGAGCTACGACCAATCGAGAGATATTGGGCTCTGATGAAGCGGAAGCTTTCTGGAAAGAAGCAAGGAATCAAAGACATCTAACACATCCAGCACATTTGGACAAAGACGGCTTCTACGATTTCTGAAGAGTCTGTACAAACCCTAATGGACGGAGTTAAGCGCAAAGTTCGAAAATTTTATGCAAATACCGAATAACTATATTTTGTCTTCACGAATTGTTAAAACACATCCCATGAATCTGAAATAAACAACTACGACGGAAATATAATGCGAAATTTATGTTTTATTCATGTTTTGAGGTGTCCGGATTATTGCGGATACAGACCTTAATGACTATCTTAGCTGATCTCATAGATTTAAGCGGTTTATTTTTCAAATCCTAGAACTTGATTTCACTGACGTTCTTATTTCTGCTTGAATAATTTTATAAGCTCATCATGATTTTATTAAATTTCAAAAAGTTTTGTAAAGTTATATCAGTGTTTGAAAATCACATTTCCCCTGACCGAACTCCGTCTATCTTTGTTGCCGAACAGCTTGCAACATTCGTAAACTTACTAGATATGATTCAAAACTTCAATTGAATTGCCCTCCTTGTAGCAAAACAAATGCATTACTAGCTAAACAGATTTTTTTTATTTAAGTTTGAAGATAACGATTACGATGCTAGGAAGATTGATCAAGGTCAACGAAAAACTTAGGGAGAACATTATAACAATTATACAATTATTATAACAATTGATAGTTCTAATAGTTCAAATCCAATTTTAAAATTTCTATTCATCCCGAAGTACAGTATTTTGCCTTTATGCACGTGATTCTTCGATGCTCTTAATCCGGGATCTAGACAAACGAAATGCTCTTTCGTTTAGTATCGTCTACATAAATTGGCTTCTGATTTCAAACTGGATTATCAAAATTTAAAGGATATTAAAAATTATATCCTCAACTCTATGTCTAATTCTATCCTTACAATGTACTCTTCATTATAAATATAGTAAGTTTCTTATATCTCCTCTTTCTTGGCATTTCAAACTTACTGCTTATAACAATTAGCAATAATTTGTAGACCTGGGAGTTTTAATCTAACACTTGTTCACTCTTAAAAATAAAAAAAACAAAAAAATGTATTACTTTTTGAAACTGTCACTAGTAAACGCGAGCAAATTCCTTGAGATTTTATAAGAAAAAGTTTATCTTTTGACTGATAGGCCTATATCTGTGACTTAAAGACTTCTTCAGTGTCAACTTTAGTTAAAATCTAAGCTTAGTGCTAAACTTGCACTAACCTTATTTTTTTAAATGCACTTCCACTGTTCTTAATTGAAAGTCCTCGGTACCAATTTTGCATTGTGTGAGATATTTTCTTAATGAAATTTACTTAGCAGAGCTTGTAAATTTCACGGCTGTCATGCGACAATTAAAAAACTGGCCAAGCCACTATCACGTGGAGAAACGAACTATCGCAAGCTTTCTTTTCATTCTCACACCACCATGTAATTATGAGAATTTTTCTCATTTGATTTTATTTCCCAAATTTCTAACTAGCTAAGCTCGAAATTAGCCAATCAAAATTGTGCAATCGACAGAGGGGAAGTTTTATATAAAGTCTTGTGATGAAACTTACAAAAAATCAATGAATGTGCTTGTAATAGCGAACACCAAAACACTGTCACGTGCTATCATTACGAAACAATCGATGAGATTTTTAAGGAAATCTCCATCATCGTTTTCTTGCCCGATGAGATTTTCAGACGTTATTATGATAAAAATCATTGAAAATTACATTTACCAGCCCTGTTTCCTTGAGCAAACCGGGAATCTAAACAAGCCATGGAGTAGCGTGCCAATGAAAATCGTCTTTTCGAAAAAAGTCCCCATGCTAAATTTGAGCTCAAATTATGTCTTTTTTGACCCATGAAAAATCTCCCAAAGGTACTTTAAATTTTCGAAATCAATTTTTTTTTTGATTTCTTAGAAATGCATGAAACGTCGAAATAATGTGTTATTATTATTTTTTTAAATCGACCACTTGGGACCACCCTAATGGAAAATAAGTGACCCATACTAATAAAATATCAAAATTGGGATAAGGGGTCATATATGACCCCAAAGGAATAATGGCTGTAGAAAATCACAGACTGAATAAAAGTGTACACTCTCTTTGGCAAATTTATTCTACATCAATTCTTCTATCTGGAATAAATAGAATAAAAACATGAGTTTAAGGCCTAATTGACGACCTAGAATATCCTGAATATGGAGAAGTTCAGAAAGAAAAATTAAATACCTTATTAATAGTGTAAATTGTTGTTTTAGAATATGGTGCATTATTAAACTCTCGTTGATAAACGTTATACTTTTTTTTCATCTTTTTTGAGATGATCTAGGTTATCCAAAATGTACTTGAGTTCAGAACTTCAGATCTACAGTTGGAACAGTAACTTTTAGGGCTATATAAGGTTACGATATGGATTCAAACATATTGAATGGACCATTTGGAAGGTCAACAGTTATTATTTGAAAATTTTGTGATGTTCTAGGTCATCCAAAATATGATTGAATTCATATTGTAACTTTGTATAGCGGATAAAGCTACTGTTACAACAATCGATCTTAAGTTCTGGACACCAGGAGAGTTGCTTTGGCATAGAATAGCCCAAGATTATCCCATAATGTCTGTTGGTCTACCAGGACATTCATTTAATATGATTGAATACATATCGTAACCTTGTATAGCGGATAAAGCTCCTGTTACAACAGTAGACCCTAAGTTCTGAATGCCAGGACAGTTTGGATGACATAGAATATCCCAAGATTTTCTCATAATGTCTGTTGGTCTTCCAGGACATTAATTGAAGGTGATTGAATATATACCTTAAGTTTTTATAGCGGATAAAGCTACTGTTACAATTGTAGTTCTTAAGTTCTGGCCGTTAAAAAAAAAACATTTGTATTTTTATTTATGTCAACTTTTATTCTTACTTATGGTTTCTCAACATTGTTTATCAACAGTTTATGAAAGATTGTTGATGACTTTTTCTTGTATAAGCAAGTTCTCGAACTTTCTTCAACGTTCTTCATAAGGTTCTGCACAGATTGATTAGCAACGATTTTAGACGCTCTTGTCCAAACTCTGTTGAATTATTCCACTGTATCAGCTGACTGAACATGTTTACGAAGATACCCCTTGACCAGAGCCCAAAATCGTTCGATGTGCTTAGGTACAATTATCACGTTTTCCTATTTGTATCAGTCCATGGTCAACTTAGCGTAATGACACGAAGCAAGGTCGGGCCAGAATACTACTACTCTACTCTACTCTTTCTTAGTGCTAGTTGTCTTATTTTAATTATTTTAATTTCTTTTATTTTTTATAGTCATTTCAATTTTTCAGTAGTCTAGTTTAAAACTTTTTTGTGTTAATTTTTTCACCCTAAACAATTTTTTTTCAGTTTTCAGTGCCTAGTATCATTCTTTATTTCTCATTTTCAGTTTTACATTCCAATTTTTATATCTTGATTGCTGAACTGTTTGTGGATTAATGCTGGTTTTAATTTTTCCATCACTGTACAAGGCCTGTACTCGAAAAAAATGCACCAGACAAAAGTGTTCGCCAAACATTTATTTTAAGTCGGATTTTCTTGAAAATTTCAGGGAATGAACTAATACATATGGATTATGTTTCAGAATAATTATTTTTTTCAATTTCCTTTCCATCGCTGAAAGCCCGCACTTCTCCCTTAAGACCCCTCATTACATTTTGTGCAATGGTAGAGCCGACCTTTTTGGTCACTTTCATCCATTCTTTCTTCAACTCCAGCTCGTTCTTAAACACCTTGGACGATTTTCGAACTTTGGCCTTCATTATGGTCCAAAATCTTTCCACCCGACGAATCTCTGGTGAATTTGGGGGGTTGGCGGTTTATGGTACAAAAACAACGTTATTGTATCTGCACCAATCCAACGCCGATCGCGCGTAATGCCATGATGCCAGGTCCGGCCAAAATAATGTCTCGCCTCCGTGGGACCGCAGAAAGGGCAACAGACGCTTCTGGAGGCACTCGGTGCGGTAAATTTCGCTGTTGATGGTACCCGTTGTGATGTACGGTTTACTCAGTTTACCGCATTGGCATATGGCTTGCCAGAGCAAGTATTTTTTGGCGAATTTGTCCACTTTCTTCTTCCTTATGTCTTCCGGAACATCAAACCATGATTTGGCAACGTAAAACTCCAGCCCCGGTATCTGCTTTGCGTCTGCCTTGATGTAGGTTTCGTCATCCATAACCACACACATCGGTTTCGTTAACCACTCTCGATACAGCTTCCTTGCGCGGGATTTGGCCGTCGTGTTTTGTTGATCACGCCGGTTCGGTGCCTTGAATACACGAAGCCCAGTTCGTTTCATGGCGGAACACTTTGCCTCCAGAGCCGCGTCGCGAATCGAAAGGTTCGGATTACACTTGAAATAATCCGCCGCTCAGTCGTCTGGGTTTTCCTCAACGATTTTACCACCCGAGACACAATTGTATGGGTGATTCCCAGTTGTCTTCCGATTCATCTCATGGTCGCAGTCGGATTTTCTTCTTGTTTCGATGACATCTCAATAACCACTGAACCGACTGTTCTGACTAAATTTTGCACCGATTTTGCACTTGTAAACAATTCACTGCAAACTAGTTTTACCCAGATTTTCATCAATTTTTACCCACGGACAAAAAAGTTACACACGGATAAAAATGGTGCATTTTTTTCGAGCACAGGCCGAAGCAGATATGCTTCGGTGCCTTTTTTATTCATTTTGCACCGCCGTGTTCCAGTTTTTATTGTTTATCAACATTTTTCAGCTACGCAGTTCCTGAATTAATGCTCAAGTTTTCGTTGCTGTTCATATTAATTTGTTTTTTTTTTTTAGTTTCTATTGCTCTTTTTTTATTTTTGCACTTTTTCATATTTCTAATTGCCTTTTTGAAAGGTATTGTTTTGTTCTGCTCATTTATCATCGCTTTCTTTGCTAACTTGAAATTGTTTAGTTGCAATCTTTTGTTACATGTTAATGCTCTGATTGATTTATGCATTGTTCGCTTTATAATTTAAAATTTTTCATTTTATTGGTGCTCATTTTCAATATTTCAATGTTCTTTTCCATTTTAAAAGGATACGGGATGGGTCTCACAATGGCAGCCAACACCTCGCTATTTTGAGGATGTAAATCTTAATTTTACACAAGTTATGGGTTTGGAAATAGATACACACCCCTCAATCGATTCCGAATCCCTTTCGGATCATTCTCCCTATATTTGAGCTTTGGATTTGGCTTTGGATTCGAACTATAATGGCTTTTTAAATGATGCATGGGAGAACCTATCCGATGACCGGTTAGTGCAAGTGTATTGAAAAACAAGCTTCTTGAAAAGGCCCTTTTCTTATTTATCAATTATAGTTGTTTTGTTTTTTTTTTTAATTTCTGATGCTGATTTTAATTTTTAAGCCGACGAGTTTTGAACTTGTGGGTTCTTCTTTCTTTATTACTCATTTCTAGTTTTCAATACACCATTGCTCATTTTTCTATTGAGTTGTGCCCATTTTTAATGCTTTGTTGTTTTTATTATTATTTCTTCTATTCAATAAACAATTTAATACATTGGTGTTGGATAACTGTTGAATAACTGTCGATAACTGTTGAATGTTATTAGAAAACCAAGTTGAGTGCAATGAGCTAATTCTGAAAGTTTTAAATCATATTATGATTAAAAATTATGAAGTAGTATTTTTTATGTTTTATGCAATTTTTTTTTTCTAAGATCATTTTTTTGTACAGGCTCAATCGAATTAACTTTACAGAGCCAAGTTTTCATGTTTATATACATCAATTATCTTAAAACTAACGTTAAGGGGACAGAACCGATTACTCGCGGCCGTCTAGAGGTTAATAGGAATAACAATTGAAAGGATGGGAAGATAGGCGGGAATTTGAAGTATGGTTTACATAACACATTTATTTTAAATTATAAATTGTCAAAAAACTTCAAACTATACAACTTTTGGTTTCCTTTGACATTGACTTGAACATTTTTGAGGAAAAAAAACACACACACAGATAAAAAAAACTTATAGCAAACATACAGGTTAAACTAACTACAATCTAAGACTAATGTTAGTCAAAAACACATAAATCAGTTTCATAAACTCCAGGTCACGCAGAGACAAAATTTCGTGAACTGGTATATTGGGTTGTCTACCTCGAGCCCGAAGGGAATCATAAAGCTCAGATCTGACTCCACGATGCTCAGCACATGACCAAATAATGTGATCTGCGTCCTGGTAACCTTGTCCACATTCACAGATATTGCTGTCACGCAGCCCAACACGGTATAAATGAGCGTTCAAAGAATAATGATTGGACATGAGGCGAGACATCACACGAATGAAGTCTCGACCCACATCCATACCCCAAAAAACAAGATTTCTTCGACACCTTAGGGATGATAAAATGTTGCCATCGCCCCAAATCTCCTTTACTCAATTTATACTGCCAGCTAACGAGTGACTGTTGACGAAAAATAGCATAAAATTCGTTGAAGGCGATTTGTCGATCGTAATTATCGCCTTCCATAGCGCCCACCTTTGCAAGCGAGTCCGCTTTCTCATTGCCCAGAATTAAACAATGAGATGGGACCCATACAAAGGTGATGATAAAATAACGCGAAGATAAAGCACTTAGAAGCTTCTGTATTTTCATGAGAAAATATGAGGAGTGCTTTACCGGCCTCAAGGAGCGAATAGCCTCAATAGAACTGAGACTATCCGTGAAGATGAAGTACTGATACGGTGTTAGTGAGGCAACAATTTCTAGCGTAAAGTGTATTGCCGCTAATATTTTATGCAAATTATAAGTGTTTGATGTGGTTGTTTCAATCATTTGTTACCAAAATCGGCAATGAACTATGAAAAGTAAAACAATTGAATTCAAGAACTAAATCATGTTTAAAATACAACTAGGAGTTAAAGCAAATGCAATATAAATATCTTAAATTAATAAAACATGCATTTTTTTTTCATTAATTTAAAATATTTATATTCCATTTGCCTTAACTCCTAGCTGTATTTTAAACATGATTTAGTTATTGAATTCAATTGTCTTACTTTTCATAACAAAAAATTAAAAAAATCAAACTTTTTTTTAAGCGAATTTGGAGAAATTCAACAGAACAACGAAAATTTTAAGTAGTAAAAATTGTTTAAGCAAAATTTGTGGTAAAAAAATAGTACACTCTTAGCAACTTTAAGATAGACATGAATACAGATGCTTTTTTTTATCAATCTAAACTATCAATAGCCGGAAAAAATATGTTTTACAACCGAGAAAATTCTCAATTCGAATGGTTACCGTACACAGTGATTACAATGGTACCAAAACGTGTGAATTTTGAAACCCCCATGTCATAGAAGTTTGTGCAAGTATTGCCAGATACAAAAAGTTTCAATATTTAAATACATTATTCAAACAAAAGTCTTTAGAAATTATCTTTCGATAAATATAAATTATAGAATCGATAAATCGATCAAATATAGAAATGATAAAATAATCAATATAACGAAAAGGGGAAAAAATACATTGGTGGATTATACATAACTAGGCACATTTAATAGATGGATTATGCGTATGTCAGGCTTTTATTGTTTCTAAGAACAGACCTCAATACGTAGGGGATGCTAATGTTTTCATTGAAATTTATTCAAAGCGTCTTCATTCTTGGGTCCTCTCTTAGCACAGTCAGTAAAGACGCCGCTACAAAGCAACACCATGCTGGAGGCGGCTGGGTTCGATTCCAGGTCTGGTCTGGGAATTTTTCGTGAAGAAAAATTTGTAGACTCCCTGGGCATACGGTATGATTGTTCTTGCCACAAAATCATGCTAAAAATGGTATCTGGCATCGAAAGCTCTCAATGAATACTTATGAAAATGCGCTTATAAAACTGCATTTCAAAGCAGGCAAAGAGCTATTTGTGATAAGCAATAAGCTGGAAATATAAAAAAAAAAAAGACAAAGACGAAAGAAGGTTTTCTTGTATTCAATACATTAAGATTTGATGCTGAGCGCCTTAAAAGATGTCTGATCTCCTTAATCTGAAACAACTGCAACATCAAACAAGAAGCATTCGATGTAATGCCTACATACATACAATCAAATCAGATCAACGTCGCTTCCGTCTTTGGGCTTAGCAGCTGGGCCACAATGAGAATAAAGTCTTAAATTAAGAATCTGCAAATGATGCAATCTATTTCTTAAATCCATAAAATGATGCCCATCCATGGCAGCGGATTGTCATCTGTCACACTCCCTCCCGAACCTGCCCCGTGTCCTGGGAAACAGCAAGAGCAAACAAATGGCACCCGTTTCGATCCTCATTTGATTGATAGCGCCTTTTCGATATGCATTGCGTCCCTTACAAAATAGGTACGCCCGGTGCACATGGCTTTTCGGGTGCTCTGGTCTCGGCACTCTAACAGCACACAATAAATGAATTAATGAACCTCAGCAGTTTGCAAAAACCTTTTCTTATGTCCTGGTTGCAGCTTTCTCTCAGCTTCAAATGCCTTCCATCGCATCGTCGGACTCACAAGGTGCGACCGAACTGAAAACCAACAAAAGACACATGGCATGAGTTCAATTTTTCTTCCCCGTAGGCGCACCGATTTCTTCGTCCTGATGCAGATGCAGATGCGTCGGCATTGTGCTTCTCCTTTCCTCCCGGGTGCGTCGATGGCGGGTTGGCAATATTTCTTCATTTGGGTGTTGTTGGGTGTATTACTTTCAATCGAATCGTAGATCTCTGGAGCTGGAAGAAGATTTTAGCAGATGCGTAACCGATCGTCGAGAAGGAAAGAAAGGTGCAGTTCTTTCGATCGGGACGAGTACTAGGTGCGTGCTGAATTCGATGTGGAGCAAAATTAGCAAGGTTTTTTTCCGGGAAGGAATCGCATCTTGCGAATTAGATTCGCTAATGTATCAGGGCTGGAACGCTAGATTGTTGTTTCTTTGGGTAGATTCATAGGCAGTATGAGTTATTGCTGAGGGATCGGAGATTTATTATGGACATTTGTCATTTTTGAATCATGGCAGCAAGCTGGCACATTCTAAGAGAAATAAAAGACATCATACGATGAAGATTGTTGACTCAACGCAATTTTAGGAGGCAACGCGATAATCTGTAGTCTCATAAAAATACAACACTTGTCACTACTGAATACGGACGCAGAGATGGATTCTGTTCATAGATTGCAGCGGATGACATCACTCATATTTTGATCCCATCTGCGAACATTTTTCCATCAACCCTAATCCTGCGAAGTAAATTATTCCGCCATTAGAAGCTGATTCATTCCCATAGAAAATCTCCTGTCACTAAATAAAAAATCCTCCCAAGCTTCAGTTAATTATTTTGATTGTGTCTCAAACAAAATATTTGTCAAAGTGAAAGCCGGCTCTCGTCAAACGGGGCTCGTTTTTCGCACACTCATCCATCCATGCGCTGCTTGCCGATCGTCGTCCGAATCGCCGGATTCTAATCTCGGGTCCGCTCTTCGTTGAATCCAAAAGAAAAAGATCATGGGAATTATTTCCCAGATTTTTACCTGAGTCAGACTTTCTCGAATCCATACCAACAACCCGAGAGGCGTGATACGAAGGTACACCACCGCCACGTTCGTTTTGCTCCAGTTGCGAAATCTCTACCCTCGTTCGCCGTGCCCTAAATGATGCAATCGCTTCGCATAAATATTGATTAGGGTGCGTGAAATGAAAGCAGCAGAAAGTTTCCGATATCCTTTGCGGGAGAAAGTGCTCTTCTAGATGGGAAAATATTATTTTAGCAACCCTACTACTTGGCTGTGAGCGGCAGCAAAACACTTCGCCTGAGGAAGCAACATGATCCGGAAGCGACTCAACTCACACATAGTCGTAATAATAATAATAATAATAATAGGTGTAAATTAGATTAATTTATATGTTTTGGCTGCCTACTTTCCGGTTTTCTTTTCTGTAGGTGAAAATCAAGATATAGGGCCTCGCTTTCTTTATTTTCTTGTTTTATTATTGCCATCTTCCTTCTGGCAGGAATTGTAAAAGGAAATGGCATTAATCTCGCAAAATTATCGCAGCCAATCTCCTGTACTTTGCTTTTATTGTAAAAGATACACTCAAAGGAGAAACGTTAGGAGTAGAACTGCATGTAAACTTTTTTACGATTGTCGTAGAGGAAAAAGTGATTCGCTCTTGGTGGACAATGAAATAGCAATGGGAAATTTCCAGAATGGAAAAATATGCAAATGACAGAGTGAAACCAAAACGAAGCTTCCTTTTACGCTTTGATGTAGGACTGCTGGGCAATTATGATTTGCGTTTGTTGTACAATTCAATCTTTCGGGTTCTGTTAATGTTGGATTTTTTGTTTGACGCAGAAATCGATATTTCTTTCTGTGAAAAAAAAAAATCTTGAACCATCTGTGTAACTGGCTCGGACTTGTAAGTAACTTTTGTTTTTTGATTATTTAGGCAAATTATTCAAGTTTGAACTAAAATTTGATTGTTACTGAATAGCGAAAAATATAAGATATTTTGATTCCAAAATATTTTGAAAAGTTAATCAAATCTGGAACAAATGTTTTACCATAAAATAATTTCTGCAAATATCTTGTAAAAAAGAAAACAGAAATCAGTACTGTAAATAATGCTGAAAAGTTATGTTTTATTGCATGCATTTTCAAATGCTTGAGACTTTTAATAAACAAAAGCTCGACACTTAGAAACCAGAAATATGAAACTATTGAAGACCAGCACTCGACACTGAAGAAGTCTGTAAGTCGCAGAAAAAACTAGGCCTGTCCAAAAGCTTGAGGATAAGCTTTTTCGTCTTTACTAGCGAAAGTTGGAAAAAGTGTTTGTTTACTTTTTAAAAGAATGATCAAGTGAAGAGATAGTTTAAATTTTAAAATACGTTTGTAAAAGTGTTTTTAAGTGTTTTCGAAAAAGTTAAGCCAACAACAAGATTGAACAAATGTGAGCAACCGAACAAGAGGATGCCCCAATGAGTTGGAAGAAGAGCCCGTCCTTTATCCACAAACTGCAGGCAACGGGGTGTTGGCATTCCCACTCTCTCAATCCGATTCGGTGCAATCGGGTGCCCTGAAGGTCCCTCGCATATCGCGATTATATGAATTTATACGTAAGAGTATATATATTGTACAAAACATAACTGCCAGTTGCTGGTTTGGCACTGAAAAGAAGAATTATGTATGTATTAATATCTTAATATTTCTGGAAATCCTGAAAAACATAGTAGATCTCTCAAATTATCATAGATAAAACTTCAGTAAAAACATATACATATGATATTTTTATGAAAACAACAGATTATTCTACATATGAGACACATTCCTTTACATATGGGTCCTCCCTTAGCTCAGTTGGTAAAGGGCGATACGGTCAAAATTTGGTCAATATCAACTTGACGTATTTCTTTCAATATTGCATTTAAAAAACCTGAACACCCCTCATTTTGAAGGTGTGTGTGTGTAGAATGTTGCTCCTATTTTGATTTTGGAATTCACTCTTCAGTTGTCAAAATGCCGTCCAAGCAAGAAGAGCAGCGTATCAAAATTTTGCTCGCGCATCGCGAAAATCCGAGCTACTCGCACGCAAAGTTGGCAAAATCGCTAAAAGTTGCCAAATCAACCGTTACAAATGTAATTAAAGTGTTTGGGGAACGTTTGTCGACAGCCAGGAAGTCTGGATCGGGGGGAAATCGAAAACCGGAAGCCGCTGAGACGACAAAGAGAGTTGCCGGTAGTTTCAAGCGAAACCCTAACCTATCTCTCCGAGATGCCGCAAATAAGCTGGGTGTATCGTCTACAACCGTGCATCGAGCCAAAAAACGAGCCGGACTATCGACTTACAAGAAGGTAGTTACTCCAAATCGCGATGATAAACAAAATACGACGGCCAAAGCGCGATCCCGGAGGCTGTACACGACGATGCTGACGAAGTTTGACTGCGTGGTAATGGACGACGAAACCTACGTCAAAGCCGACTACAAGCAGCTTCCGGGACAGGAGTTTTATACGGCAAAAGGAAGGGGAAAGGTAGCAGATATTTTCAAGCACACGAAACTGTCAAAGTTCGCAAAGAAATATCTGGTTTGGCAAGCCATCTGTACCTGTGGCTTGAAAAGCAGCATTTTCATAGCTTCCGGGACTGTCAACCAAGAAATTTACGTGAAAGAGTGTTTGAATAAACGTCTGCTGCCTTTCCTGAAGAAACACGGTTGTTCCGTACTGTTTTGGCCGGATTTGGCATCTTGCCATTACGGTAAAAAGGCCATGGAGTGGTACGCCGCCAACAACGTGCAGGTGGTTCCCAAGGACAAGAACCCTCCCAACACGCCAGAGCTCCGCCCAATTGAGAAATACTGGGCTATTGTCAAGCGGAACCTAAAGAAGACCGAAAAAACTGCTAAGGACGAGCAGCAGTTCAAGGCAAACTGGCTTTCTGTGGCGAAGAAGGTGGACAAGATGGCTGTACAAAATCTGATGGCAGGGGTCAAGCGTAAGGCCCGGCAATTCGGATTTGGAAAAGCGGAAGCCTAACTGAATATTTTTCCTGAATTGTATACTAATTGAACTTGAAAAAGAAATTTAATTTGATTTTTTAAATAAACGATTTCACCGATTTACACGCGTTTTCCCTTGACCAAATTTTGACCGTATCACCCTTTAAAGGCGCAGCTACAAAGCATCACCATGCTGGAGTTGGCTGGGTTCGATTCCTGGTCTGGTCTAGGAATTTTTCATTGAGGAAAATTTCGCACCTCCTTCCTGGTTATCAACTCACCATTTGAAGCCCTGGTGTAGAGCATGAAAGATATGTGCAAAACAAATTGCTTTTAGACAAAATGTTTACCGTGCAAGACCAACATCCGTACGCCTCAGCACATGACACTTTTTGACGATCAATATAAAATTTAAATTTCACGATATGTGCTGTATCACAAGCAAAACTTTGAGAAGCTTCTTGAGTTGAATCCTCAAACTCGCTTCATGACTTTGTACCATTTGTACATAACACAGGAAGTCAGCCCTTTGCCGAATATTCCCAATCGTGTTTGCTTCTCCGACTTCGGCAGTTCGGTTCATTTCGATTTATCCACGAAGCAGGAGCTTCATGGAATCCCAGAGCATCATCGTCCTATGATTGTTCCGGTAATACTTGCTGCAAAGTTTGGCCAAGTTGATTCCACTAAATCGTTCTTCACTGATGGATCTTTGATAGAGGAGTCAGCAGGCGTTGGTATATTTAATGAAATTTATAGCGCCAATCGGAAACTTCAAGCTCCTTGTTCCGTATATGTCGCTGAATTAGCGGCAATACACTTTACGCTAGAAATTGTTGCCTCACTAACACCGGATCAGTACTTCATTTTCACGGATAGTCTCAGTTCTATTGAGGCTATTCGCTCCTTGAGGCCGGTAAAGCACTCTTCGTATTTTCTCATGAAAATACAGGAGCTTCTAAGTGCTTTGTCTTCGCGTTATTTTATCATCACCTTTGTATGGGTCCCATCTCATTGTTCAATTCTGGGCAATGAGAGAGCGGACTCGCTTGCAAAGGCGGGCGCTATGGAAGGCGATATTTATGATCGACAAATCGCCTTCAATGAATTTTTTACTATTTTTCATCAACAGTCACTCGTCAACTGGCAGTATAAATGGAGTAAAGGAAATCTGGGGCGATGGCAACATTCTATCATCCCAAAGGTGTCGAAGAAGTCTTGGTTTGGGGGGATGGATGTGGGTCCAGGCTTCATTCGTGTGATGTCTCGCCTCATGTCCAATCATTATTCTTTGAACGCTCATTTATACCAAGTTGGACTTAGCGACAGCAATCTCTGTGAATGTGGACAAGGTTACCAGGACCTTGGTCATGTGCTGAGCATCGTGGAGTCAGATCTGAGCTTTATGATTCCCTTCGGGCTCGAGGTAGACAACCCAATGTACCGGTTCGAGATATTTTGGCTCTACTTGATCTGGAGTTTATGAAACTCATTTATGTGTTTTCAACTAACATTAGTCTTAGATTGTAGTTAGTTTAACGTGTATGTTTAGTATTTGTTTTTTTAATCTGTGTTTGTGTGTGTTTTTTTTTCATTCCTAAAAATGTTCAAGTCAAAAGAAAAAAAGAAAAAGTTGTATAGTTATAAGTTTTTGACAATTTAAAATTTATACCAAATGTGTTATGTAAAGCAAACGTCAAATTCCCACCCACCTTCCCATCCGTTACATTGTTATTCATATTAACCTCGAGACGGCCGCGAGTAATCGGTTCTATCCTCCTAACTTTAGTCTTAAGATAACTGATGTATATAAACATGAAATCTTGGCTCTGTAAAGTTGATTCGATTGAGCCTGTAGGAATAAACGATTGAATGAAAAAAAAATGCTGTTGGAGTCATGTTTTTTTGTGTGCTCACTAACCGAAACAATATAAAAGTACTATGCCCGATAACACAATAGTGCGCAAAAAAGCATCGACACAACCGTTCACAGCTGATGCGCGAAGCGGACTCAGAAATTGAAACCTATATGCTTTGGTCGACTATCTTCAAAAAAAATTCTTTTGTATTGATACATCAGCTGTGAAAACTTTTCACGTTGTGTTTGATACTCAGGATGCTAGAATAGAACCGACTTCTTAAAACTATGCATCACTTCTTAAAACTATGCAACGTGAATGAAGGTTTCTGAGGTTACATGAAAAAAGGGATCGAAAAATTCGATCAAAATTTATAGAATATTTTGAAATGTTTGTCTTTGGCAGGACCATTAAAAGTATCCACTGCATAACCCTTTTTTGTCTCTAGATGGAATGGAAATTAAAGCTCTTCTCTTTTGAAATCCAACAACTACAACAAACAAACTTTCCTAGGATGGCAAAGTCCTTTTCCGAAATGTTTCTCGAAAGCTTATTCTTTGATTTGTAGATGAAATTCTCGAAATAGTTTGGAATGGGCATCAAAAGTAAGGTCGGTTTTGTAGAGCAGTTCAATACACACATACTTAACAAATTTGTTTCCACGCCAAGCTGAGCTAATTTTACTTTAATTATCGCGTAAATGCGTTCCCGAAGACTTGTTTGAATTTGGTGAGTACGTTCCAGTTTAAATAAGTTTTCGTGTGCTGTCCGATGGTGGGATTTAATAGGTTCTGTTTGTTTTCGAGCAGTCAGCCTTGCGTTTTCGTGAGGTTGAATGACTAAAATAATACCTTACCTTACCAATCAGACCAAGGCCGGTGTGGCTTCTGCTGTACGCAGAAGTTGTCTCCATTGTAATCGGTACATGGCTGTACTTCGCCAGCCTCGCTGTCTGTGAACCCTACCAAAGGAAAATACAAGCTGATATCATATAAGTAACAAGTTCTGTTATCCCAGTTATCGTTTTGATTTCCGCTGTTATCGCATAACAAATTTAGTTATCACCTTTTTCAAATTTTGTTATCATATGTTATCATTTTTAACACAATATTTTTTATGAACGTTATAAGTTGAATTGTAAAACTATAAATATTTCCAGCATATTTGAACAAGAAATTTAGCTTTTAATCAAAATATTTTTTTCAGTTTTTAGCATGAGAATTTGATTTCAAATTGATATAATTTGAAACTATTTCAATAAATTTGCTTACAATACAGGGTTTGTTTTCAAGTTGTTCGCATTGATGACAAAATAAGTTATTATTATTATATTCAACGAGTATTTTTTTGTTACTCATTCTGTTATTTTGGCTGTTTATTCAGCCTCAATGATCAACTTGTTATCAATTTGGTATAATCCTTTGCTCGGGACGGGTCCGTAGCCCTTGATCGATCCACCTTGCTCGTTGCGCGCTTTTCTTCTTGTACCTGTCGGTTCGTTTTCGAGAACCATTTTCACAGGGCTGCGTCCGACATTCTTACTCAGATTTTTGCGATGTGTACGATGGGAAGTTCTCCCAGCAACTGATGCAATTCGTGGTTCATTCGCCTTCTCCACGTTCCGTCTTCCATCTGCACTCGACCGTAGATCGTACTCAGCACCTTCCATTCAAAGACACCGAGGGTGCGTTGGTCCTCCACTAGCAATGTCCATGTTTCGTGGCCGCAGAGAACTACCGGTCTAATTAATGCCTTGGAGATGGTCAACTTTGAGGTTCGGCGAACTTTGTTAGATTTTAGCGTCCTTCGGAGTCCAAAGTAGGCACGATTGCCAGCCATAATGCGCCTTTCTCTGCTGGTGTCCTTATCGGCGGTCACCAATGAGCCCAGATACACGAATTCGTCTACTACCTCGATTTCATCACCGTCGATCTTAACTCGTGGTAGAAGGCTTACATTGTCTTCTCGTGAGCCTCTTCCCTTCATGTGTTTTGTTTTCAACGCATTAATAAGTTGGTTTAGTTTATGACTAAAATAATACATTTAAGTAAATGAAAATGGGGTTTAATTTACCAGAACAGAAATTTAGTCAGGTCGTGTCGATGTTTTTGAAGTAGAGGAAACGTAGGTTAACAAAATCATTGGATTTGCAATGTAATAAAATTAAACCCACTAAAATTAAATTTCTGGGTATATTAAACTGCCGGATGTCCTTCAAAAGTATTTTATAATCAAGACTCCTTCACAATTCTACGAGGTGAAGACAACGATTTCAAAATTAGAGACAGGATTTATTTTTTTATATATTTTTGTTCTATTTTTTTTACTCGTTTATTTTCCGTCGGTCTATTTCATATTTTTTTTGTTCTATATCAAACAACAAATCCAGCTCGGAGTAAGTCATTGGAAATTCGTAGTTTGGTGCGATAAAGAAGCAGTCACTAAAAAAAAGTCACTTACCCGCGTCAATTGCTAAAACAAACATTGAATCTTAATCACAAAACCGTTTACCCTATGAAAACATCATTTTAATCTAGGCTACAGCAACTCTGCAGGGTAATAGATTTCTCCGACAGCGGCTGCCTCTCTACGAGTAGCTGAACAATTCCTTAAAATAAGCCAAATTCAGTCATACTGACATGTAGACGAAGAACATCTTGAAGATGTTGCACTATTTCTCACTTTCTCTCTATCATCTCTTTTATCCAATTAGCCGCACATGTGTGCGTGTTCTGAAGGAAAATGCGTCGCTTTCCAACGCTCGACCGTTGTTGTCTCGAAGGATACGCTCGAATTAAGGGGAAAGATAAATAACTGTCGAAAATCTTCTCTCCGCCGGTGTGGTGAGGCCAAGACGTTGCTCATCTGCATGTTTTTGTTTCATTTCATGCGTGCTTTAGGGAAAATATGCATTGGATTTGTGTACCTTTTATTTGATTTTTCCTTCGCTGTAGAAGGAATCTGCAGAGAGACATGAACCATAAGTGCATCTGATGCGTGTACAGAGGAACTGGAATGTTTTGGAATAATTATGAAACAGCACTCCTACGTGCTTTGTGGGAATGAGACATTTCAAACAGTAGTGTAACTGATGCACCCCTAACAGGATCAAGGAAGAAGCTGTCGCATGCCGTCACACATCCGATACCACCACTAGGTACTGTTGACAAGAGGAAAATTGCTGTCTATAGGGGAACGTGTGCCTATTTTTGGAATGTCCTTATGATGAAGAGGAGGGAGACGCACATTTCCTCATCAGTAGCAAAACATTCTTCTTCAGATATCTTCCTGTTTTCTCTGATTTGTTTTCGAAAATCGTTCTTCGGTTAAGAAGGGAGGAACCTCGATGGGCGCCGACGGAAAATGTAGACGCCAGCGCATCGATCATTAATCATGTTTCGCGGCGTGAAAATTAGGAAGGCATTGAAGACAAATTGAGCGATGCAATTTGAGGCTTTGTTGGAAAAATTACGCTTGAAGCAATACTAAACGGAACACTGCTGCTGTGTGTTGAATGTGGATAAAACATTCCAAAGCAGAGGAATAGTCGGTTGATTGAATCCGAAAAAGGGGAATAACAGCAAATCCGACTGCCGACCAACTGTATGCAACATTGTAACGTGTCAGAAAGGAATTTCATAATAGAGCATCTTGCTATGCACTAGTAGCAGCTTGTCGTAAACTTGCCACCACCACGTTTTCCAGAGTTCCAGTTCCTCCCCGTACTCCTTGTCTGGAATCCGGAGTCTGAAGCGGGTAGCGAGGAAAATAAAACCAACGGCATAAAACTGGCTATTCCTACCTCGGCACAGCGAGTGCCATTGCAGTTACGGAGTTAAGCAGCATAGAAATGATGCCGACTTCGCGTCCTCTGACTATCGGACGCGCTGTACTAACTGCGGAAAGCGCGAGCGTGCACTCACAATTCCTGGAATTATAACCAATAAAATCGAATTTATGTACCTCCTGTCGCCCCGCCACTCGCGTCTGAACCGTTTGTCAGACGGATCAGAATTCTCTATCAACGGCGAATCGTAGTGGATCAAGAATGAATGCTTCGAAATGGCTATTAATTGACTCGTTTGATTTAAAATCTATCAGACGCTCACCTGTTCGGACCAGGCGGGGCTGCCCAATAACAAATGGACCCTAGAACAATTGAATGCATTCCTGTGGCGATGAACGGTGCAACAAAGTCGCTCACTGTGGCTCTCTGAAGGTTCTTCGGGTCCATCATTGCTCGTTTCTCCGAACGCCTTTTACATACTAATGATGCGATGGTGGGGGGGGGGGGGGAATTGCCAAGGGGGAAAGCTTCCCACTTTGCGCTGGGATGGTTTTTTTTTCCTTTCAAAGCAAATGTACCGTATCGTTGTTTTGTGGAATGTTATGCAACGGAGAAAAATAAGTGAGCTATCCATGTATTTTGATATTTGCCTCTTCTTACTTAATCGAAATTCAAGGACTCTCCCCAGGGGGTACCCACTATACTTCAATTCATTCTTACGTTAAAATGAGAGTTGAATGTGACCAATGTAATCGGAAACGATTTGTTTCCGTTTGAGTTCTGATGCAATTTGTTTAACCGCCCGGTGGAGTTTGGTTCTTATCAGAAATAAGTAATTTTCTCAAACATACTTAAGCCAAATTGCAAGTTTTAAGGGAAGCTTGTAGCAATGCTACAAGTTCAAAAGCATCATCTACGACGCTATGAGGTAGCCGAAACATGTCTGGATGTAGCCAATGAGGTCATCCGTCGTTTCAGTAACCCTGACTACCGTAACGCATACCTTCTGAACATATGCAGCGTTGCCACTCAACCGGGAAAACCAGGAGAAACGGAAATTAACCTATAATTATTTCGTACAAGAAAACAACCAGGATTTTTACTGAGATCTCAACGTTTTATTTTATATTTTTGATTAAGTTCTGTAAATATTTTAAGACACATCTTTTGTTCTTTTTAAATAAGCATTGATCTGAAACGTCGTTTTTCGAATGAGTTTGAAACTCATTTTAAAAACTGATTGGGGTTGGACAACTATTTTTTTAAATAGTTCAGAGGCATCTGGGCCAAGAGTTCAACCTGGTCAGCAATTTCAAAATTCAAAAAAACTGCCAAAGAGTATTGTGTTAACCCTTATGTGTTCGACAAAAAAAAAACACCTTTAAGTGATCGACCACCAAATTCAAATGACTATAACTCTGGCTATTATTAACTCAAAACTCATTCGCTTCAGGGACATTATCAGCAATGACCATTAAATTCATCATCATCATCATTGGATCTCCGGGGCAGTGGTCCGGTACGGAGACACTATTTAGAAACATCTATTGAATTCCCGGGAATGGATGTCAAAATCTTTGGAATGATTCCTAGAAACTATTTCTATTCTATTATGGGCCATATGCCGACTTGCTCCGGCAACGGCCATTCTGTAACAGGGGGGGGGGGGGGGGGGGGGGGGGGGTCAGCTAGAGTGGCCATGAACATATTTAGAAGGAAACCCTGGAAATATGGGTATCAAAATTTATAAAATTTCGCCAGTAGGCTATTTCTCAACGTTCAGTAGCCATCTGATGATTTGTCCTCGGACCTGTCTTTCCGGAAAAGGTTCCCGTGGGGCCTCGAGTGGCCATGAACAATTTCATTTGAAAACCCTGGCAATATGGGTATCGAAGTTCATGAAATTTCTCCAGTAAGATAGTTCTCAGCGTTTAGTGGCCATCTGATGATTTGTCCTCGCACCTGTGTTTCCGGAACATGTTCCCGTGGGGCCTCGAGTGGCCATGAACAATTTCAGTAGAAAACCCTGGCAATATGGGTATCCAAATTCATGAAATTTCTCCAGTAGGATATTTCTCAACGTTATGTGACCATTTTATGATTTGTCCTCGAACTTGTCTTTCCGGAACAAGTTTCCGTTTGGCCTCAACTGGCCATTTTCATGTTTAGAAGGAAATCCTGGCAGTAGGAGTATTAAAATTCATGAAATTTCTCTAGTAGGATATTTCTCAACTTTTTGTGGCTATCTGATGATTTGTCCTCAGATCAGTCATTCCTGAACAAGTTCCCGTTTGGGCTCGAGTAGCCATTAACATATTTAGAAGGAAACCTTGGCAATATGGGTTTCAAAATTTATGAAATTAAACCGGAAAGCTATTTCTCAACGTTTTGTGGCCATCTGATAATTTGTCATCGGAACGGTCATCTCAGAACAGGTTCCTGTGAGGCCTCGAGTGGTCATGACCAAAACTAGCCACAAAACGTTAAGAATGACCTAGCCTACTGAAGATATTTCATGAATTTTGATACCCATATTGCCAGGGTTTCCTTTTAAATATGTTCATGGCCACTCGAGGCCCCACGAGAACCTGTTCTGGAACGACAGGTCCGAGGGCAAATCATCAAATGGCCACTAAACATTGAGAAATATCCTATTGGCGAAATTTCAAGAATGTTGATACCCGTATTGCTAGGGTTTTCTACTGAAAATGTTCATGGTCAGTCGAGGCCCTACGGGAACCTGTTCTTGAACGACAGGTCCGTGAACAATTTATCAAATGACCACTAAACATTGCGAAATTTCATGAATTTTGATACCCAAATTGCCAGGGGTTTCTACTGAAAATGTCCATGGCCACTCGAGACCCTACGAGAACCTGTTCCGGAAAAAGAGGTCCATGGAAAAATCATCAGATGATAACAAAACGTTAAGAAATATCCTACTGGAGAAATTTCATGAATTTTGATACCCATATTGCCAGGGTTTACATCTAAATATGGCCACTCAAGGCCTTATGGGAACCTGTTCCGAAATGACAGGTCCGAGGACAAATCATCAGATGGCCACAAAACTTTGAAAAATATCCTACTGGAGAAATTTCATGAATTTTGATACCCATATTGCCAGGGTTTTCTGCAGAAAATGTTCATAGCCACTCTAGGCCCCACGGGAACCTGTTACAGATTGGCCGTTCCAGGAACAAGTCGGTATATGGCCCACAATAGAATAGAAATAGTTTCTAGGAATTATTTCGAAGATTTTGACATCCATTCCTGGAAATTCAATAGATGTTCCGAAATTGTGTCTCCGTACCGGAACACAGCCTCGGAAACCCGGATTTACAGAAACCAGATGAATTCAAATGGTAATTGCTGATAATGTCCCTAAAGCGAATGAGCTTTTGCATCTAACGGTGCCAAAATAATTCAAATCGGTCAATAATTGCCAGAGTTATAATCATTTGAATTTGGTGGGTACCCGGGTACCTTGTCGATCACTTAAGGGGTAAAAAAAATCAAAGTCCCCCCTACCCCCCTTGCTACTATACGAAATGTTTTTATGCAAAAAGCTGCCTTTCAACTTTTATCACGATGTCACTGGTTTTCAGCTTCCTGTTTTCAAATAAACTATGAAACAAGGGTTAAATGGGTGCCTGCTAACGCAGTTTTAGGTTTCAATGACTAGGATCAACAGCAATCTTTTTTTTTTTTTGGCCGGCCAAATTTTCAAATTAACTTTCGATTTTACGAGTGCTGGTTATTTTTATTGCACTCGTAACATGCTTTTCGAGAATTCGGAGAGTAATAGTGTCAGAAGCAAAAGTGAAACTGGTGAGCCTACAGCTCAAAGTGATTCCGTAAATTTTTGTCCCAAAAATGGAACATATTACATCTTCAAACGCTTTATTTTCATAGAACAGCTAAACTTGGTGAGACCCTTCCAATTTTAAACATGTTCCACTTTGTTCTTATCAACAACTATTTCGTTCAGCATTTCCTTTCTGCTGGAATGTAGTTGAATCTATCACAAGAAAAATGAAAAATATAAGCTTTCACTATTAATTTGTCTGTTTTAGGAATGATTGAAAACACGAGGGAGAATTTGGATGGCTAGAGAAGCGTTTTCCTTTATGGGCTGAACGGAAACTAAAGATTCTGGTTGCACTGTATGTCGGTTCCCCATAGGAAGCAAGTAGTCAAGTAGTAAAAGATCACTATCTTCTCTCTTATTTTTGGTCGCTGCAAAATATGACGATGCACGACTGTAATATTGAATATTGAAAAACCTATCGTTATGATTTGATGGTTAATTTGTGAAGGTGAACACAATTGGGAGGCGTTGCAAAATGATGTTTTCTTATTTTCAAGAGAGTCTTTGTGTTAAGTTTAGTTTCTTTTAGTTTAGTTGTTTAGTTAAATGTGTTAAGTTAAATATGCAGTCATATGAATAGATGAAACTTATAACTAGTTTAAGGAACAGGTTGAACACAGGTTGGAAAACTAAAAAATAAATAACTTAACAATTTACTTGATCACTATAAAACAAAAATAAAAAATAAAAGACTGATTCATTTTTTTCAAATCATCACTTGTAAACGCGCGCATATTCCTATAAATTCCACTAGAAAAAGCTTATCCTTTGACCGATTTTTTTTTCATCAGCTGTAATTTCACAGAGAAACAACAGATGATGTTTGGGACTAACGCACATCCTCAATGTGTAAATACTGGTGATCCCTAAGGCAATACCAGCGCCGGCCCCGCCCGAATACAGGCCAAATAAGAAAAGAGTAGGAATATGTTGACGTGATACTCGCTTTATTGGAAGCCGAGAACACCTCTGCACTTCCACGAGAAATCCCCAAGGATTCCAAGGTTGGGTTCGTTTTGGTAATCGATAAGCTGTTAAGTGAAACATTTAGGAAAGATGTAAGAAAGATGGCGCAAGTGTTAAACAGGATTTGATGGGTAGCGTTAAGTCCAAGGTGCGGGCATTTAGCCTAGGAAAGGAGGTAGAATAAACCAATAGCTAATGTTAGCTTATTTTGGTTTCAAAAATATCCAACTTAAAAATAATTTTTAGTGATCAATTTTGTTTGTTGCATTTTTTTTCGAGTACAATCTTTATAAAAAATAAAAAAATAATCACAGTAGGTTTGATTTATTATATTAAGAATAATCTATATCGTCAGAGTGTGGTCAGGGTCGACCTTTGAGAAAAGGCCGACTTCTGATCCCACCTCAACCCGTTTCCTTGTTACAAAATCGGAAAGACACGCAAACGGTTGAATCAGAAACAGATTTGGAAGTACTTGATTTTTTATTCCAGGACGATAGTTTCTCTGAAATGAGAACATTGCTCAACATTGTAACTTGCGTATCTCATTCTAATGCAGAGGTCGAAAGAAAATTTTCACTATCCAAGCATGTGTTACCGGAAAACCGAACTAGGCTCAGTGAACAGCAGTTCAATAATCGTAAAAATATTTTGAGTGGCATGCAATTTTTTGAGAAATATATAACCAGATTTGTTGTTTCAAAGGACTTGATTTTGAAGGCGAAATTTGCGAGGCAATCTTACGAATCCAAACAGAAACAAAAGAAAGATTTTGAATTCGTGGAGGCACAAAAAAATAAGGAAAAAGTAAAGAAGGAAGCAAGGCACCAGATCAAAAAGCAAGAAGAAGTTGTAGGAATGAAAAGGAAGGCTAAAGAAGATATTTTTAATTTGATGGAAAAAGAAATTAGAACTATGACATCCAATAATCCAGAAACATCATTCCTGAAAGTTCTTTTGAAACAAAAAGATAACATCCGGCAGGAGGAACAATCAGAAAGGGAAAAATTAGCTCATATGAAGGCTATTGAGAACAATTAAATGTTATGACGTATATGTTAAATAAATACGTACCTATCTTGATACACCATTGACAAAATATCGATCATTCTCTTTGACATACTTTACATATCGGTTGTGTTCGAGTGCTTTCATCACTCACTCAAACGTCCTGTGCTCCTTCAGGGGTGGACTTGGCCAGCGTGGATCACATCTTGGGTCATTGGTTGTTTTTGTCTGGACATTTTTATTAAGTTGGTTATCGGTCAATTTATTTGACTTAGCTCATCGTGACTTATGTTTCCCTCTTTACAGGTTTTATTTCACACTGAAGTTTTCAATTACATTCCTGTTTTGAACAATGCATCTAATTGGCTCAGAAACGCAGACAATCTTATTGTGGGGAACGGTTTTAGCTCCACCGAGACCCTATTCCAAGCGCTGGGTTTTTCTGAAGGAAATTAATCAAAAATCTACTTTTATTATTTGTAGCATACTGCCAAAAATGAGTGATGCATGTTATTGTTTACCCCTTGTTTTAAATAGGTTCGCCTACTGATGAAGCCGTTCCCCATCCTATATATTTGATGGTTGATAAGTTATAGAACATTCGTGTGTGGATTGGATTTGAATGCGCGGATTTGATTTTGAGCTCGCGCGGATTTTATTTTGAACTCGCGCGGATTTGGCGCGGATTTATTTTCAGACTTCTCGTAACAACCCTGTATTCGGCATGATTCTGGTTCCCGCATTGATGGCCTTCGCCGCCTTACCACAGGCATAATCTACGTGGCTGTTGAAATTTAGCCGGTCGTCGATCATCACTCCCAAATACTTCAGCACGCGCTTCGAGGCTACGGCGAGTCCTCCGATGACGATTTCTGCTCGCTGTACCGCTTTGCAGTTTCTGACCATCAGCACCTCCGTTTTTTGGTGGGCTATCTGCAGCTTCGATCCCTGCATCCAGTTTTCAATTATGCCGATTGCTTCGGTCCCCAGCATTTCTTCCAGTGTTTCGCCTTTCACTGATAATACGATGTCATCTGCAAAGCCAACGATCACTACGCCTTTGGGAAGTTTCAGCGTCAGCACCCCGTTGTACATTCCGTTCCAAAGTGTTGGGCCAAGGATGAAACCTTGCGGAACTCCCGCCGTAATGTTCACCGATCTCCACCCCACGGAGGTCTCGTAGATCAGCACCCGGTTATGAAAGTAACTCTACAGAATTCTGCACAGGTAATCAGGGACCTTCATTCTGTGCAACGACTCGGCAATAGCCTCCCAACTGGCGCTATTGAAGGCGTTCTTAACGTCGATCGTTACAACAGCGCAATATCGATCGCCTCTTCGCTTCTGTTTTGACGCCTTTACGGCTATCTGGATCACTGTCCGAATGGCATCCGCCGTAGACTTCCCTTTCCGGAAACCGAATTGCATCTTCGATAGCCCGTGCTCACTCTCAGTAAATTTCGTCAGCGTGTTCAGGATGATCCTCTCCATGAGTTTCCCAAGCGTATCCAACAGGTATATTGGCCTATACGATGCTGGATCCCCCGGAGGCTTTCCTGGCTTCCACAACAACACTAATTTCTGTACTTTCCACTTGTCCGGGAAATGGCCTTCCTCTAGACATTTCTGAAGCACATCCCTGAACATTTCCGGGAATGCCTGAATCGCCACTTTCAGAGCCACGTTAGGGATTCCATCCGATCCGGGCGCTTTCCTCACCTTAATCCCTTTCGCCACTGCCAGAAGCTCCTCGTTCTAGACTTGCATGCCCTCCACATTACCTCTCTCTTCCTCGTCGTACGGTGTACGTGGCCACGTCGTTGGATCGTGCGTCGGGGAAAGTCGATCTACGATAACCGTTAGTTTTGCTGGACATAGCTCTGCAGCCAGTCTTTGATCTTCGCCATGACAATACGATACGCAGTGGTAACAAAAGTGAAAAAGGTGCCCAACCGTGATGACAAACAAATTTTCACTGCAAAAAGTCGGGCTAAGGGACTTACACCAATTTTTTGCAAACATTTCCTTGTATCATAGTGGACGACAAAACATACGTACTCGAAGACTTTAATCAGCTTGGTCTTGCTTTTTATACCGCAATGCAAAGGAACGCCGTTGCCGAGCATTTCCGGACAAAGAAGGTGTCCAAATTCCCGTAGAAGTATTTGATTTGGCAGGCCATATGTAGTTGTGGTCGAAAATCTAAAAGTTTCGTCTTCTACCGGCACTATCAATAAGGATGTGTCCGAGAAAGAATGTCTACAAAAGCGGTTGCAACCGTTTTTCAGAAGCCACGACTCTCCAGCTCTGTTTTAGCCTGATTTGGCCTCTTGTCACTATGCGAAATCCGCCCTGGAATGGTATAAGGTACAAGAGGTCAAATATGTGCCAAGAACAGCCAATCTACCAAACTGTCCAGAACTGAGAAAGTACAGGGCTCTAGTTAAGCGGAAACTCTTCGAAACTAAGAAGAAAGCAAATTGTACCGATTATTTCAAGAGATGGAGATGTACCACAGAAAGTTCGAGAATATTACAAATGGAGGATTAACATCTTTGAGTTTTTTTTAGGATTAATCAACTGTCTCTGATGTAGATATAACTCTATTATTGTGAAATAAACAATCGGTTTTGTTGAATTATATGTAAATTTTTGCTGCTATTATTTTGTTGTCCGAAATTTAACATGGACAGGCTTTACGTACCGATTGAGTGTTTGTTTACTTAATATTCTGATAATTGCTATCATTTTAGGTTATTAAAGATTCTTAACGTCTAAAGATTCTTTACGTTTCAATGGTCCTGAGGCAGTTTTGGTTTCATCATGCTCTTGCTAAATGTGCAGTCTTTTTGATGTTAAACAGACGCCTTTGCCTGAAATGACCCTTTTCAGAACTCATTGCAAGTTCTTTAAACTTTTTTATATTCCTAGTTATTTCCTTGGAATTTATGTCAGTTTCATCAGCAGTTAAGAAATCGTCTTCTTCTTTCTTAGCATTCCAAGCTTATTGCGATTACAATTAGTTTATTCCTTGCTCTCAACTCAGTGTTCCAATCGCACTTCCACAGTTATTAATTGAATTGTTATATTATGTGGCAAGCACAATGGCCAGGGAAGTCGAGAAAATTTCCAGCCCGAAAGACCCTGGACCGAACCGAGAATCGAACCCACCGCCTCCGGCACCATGCGTTTACCGACTAGGCCATCTGAGGCCCAAGTTAAAAAATCAATCAATATCAAAATTAACCTTCACGTCACAGGTCTGCTTCCGCCACTTCAAGGTGCAATCGAACATGATCAATTCAGGAGCTACTACGAACTTTTAAGTCTTCCTTCCAAACAGTTCTCTAACCTCCCGTCGTTCCAGATTATCACCCACCCGAAGCTCGGCCAAGTGCATCCAAGTTCTACGGCTTCCCACTGTTGGATGTTGCGAAAAAAAAGTGCATCGTTTTTGACAATTCCCAACATGCACAAGCTCACCCAAAACACAACAACCACCACGTGGGAACAAGTGCTAATTGCACAATTTGTACAGTTCGGTTGTTGTTCGGATCCAACCGGCCAGCGCGCGGTGATGCGGCGAGGAGAAGAGCCACCGTGTTGGCCGCAGCCAAGAAAGCGCCTGCCTGAACCCAAACAGAGCACACGTGACTCCTGTTTCTGTCGTCTCCCGTGTGAGCGCCGTCACCGCGTCGAGTGGCGTTGTCGCCAAACAACATCATCGTCATCGTCGTCGGGTCGTGTTTATCCGTTGATTGTAAGAACAAGCGACACACAGTAGCATTACACGATGCAGGAGCAGGAAGAAGTGAAAAAAAATTTGGTCGAGTTCTGGAGCAGCAGCAGCACTGCATCGCGTTAGCACACATGACAGGGAGCGGTGACATGATTCGATGGGCGGAAGAAGCAGCCAAAAATCGTCATAAAAAATGCCCACTTTTGGAAGGATGCAGCAACAACAACGCCGGATTGGATCGGACGGAAAGGAAGTGTTCGTCGGGACCCGTCCCTGCAGCAGTCGTGATGATGATGGTTTACAGTTTCTGAGGTTTTATTGTCGTGTTGGGCTTTTTGTTAGAACGTTAATTCCGAAACCATGTGCATTGGTCGGAGGCAGCCGATGCAAGAGTTTTACTTTTATTATTATTGCTATCCAGTGACACCACTTGGTGGATTAGGTTTTAATAGACGTGTGAAGGTGGTTTAGAGCTGTCAAAAAGCTATTTGATTGTTGTTAGAACGTGCAGTCCTAATGACACGTTTTCCTGTGTAGGTTTTTTCTTTTTTCTTTCTACGAGTATCGTTCTGTGCAACAAGCTGTAAGGAAACCGATGCAAGACGCGCCAGGTGGTGCATGTTGTTTGCATCCGAGTTTTGAAGAAGCCGTTCCGGCGATGATGTACATACAGTCAAGCAGGCCTTATTGCAATTGAATCGTGCATATTTTAGTAAATCGTTTCGTATGAGCAGACGGGTTGCAGGAGGCATGTTTACCGGTAGCCATGTGCAAAATAGATTGTCATGCATACATAAGAACGTACATCACTTGAAATCGCCCAAGAAAACTTTGGTAAGAAATTAAAAAAAAGGGTTGTAGGGGTTTTTTTGTGTATTGGTAAGGAATGCGGGAGAAATTTGAAAAAGGGTGATGTAATTGTGGTGGTGGTGGTTTTGGTGGAGAGTGAATTGAAGAAAGTATTTGGATTTGGGTTGGATTGATTCAAGGGCAGATATTGTTTTAAGATGAGGGGGGTTGAGATGGGGTGGGTGGTAATGGTAAGAGTTTGGGGTGGGTGTGTCGGGTGGAGGGGTGAGTGAGAGAGAGGAGAGTACGTAGGTGGAGGGGTGGGAGGGGTGGGAGGGAGAGAGGAAGGGAAATGAGGGACCCTGAAGAGGAGGGGGTGACGTGTGGCGAAGAGGGGAGAGAGGGGGGGTGGGTGAGGCCGAGAGGGGGAGAGGATGGAAGGAGTGGGGGCCGGTTGTTGTAGGGAGGGAGATGGTGGGGGGGGATGGTAGGGGAGGAGAAATAAGTTAGTTTTTTTATTTTTTATTTTATATAATATTTTAGGGTTAGATTTGGGGTGTGAGAGTGGGTTGGTAAGTGGTGAGGAATGGGAGAAAATAGTGGAGAGTGTGGCACCATAAAGAATTTTTTGTTTGTATGTGGTGATAAAGAGGATGTAAGTGAAAAAAAAAATGAAAGTATAAAAATTAGCATGAGCATGATTGACCGCCCGAGGTTGCTACTCCGTTATTGCTAGATCAGCTATTATTACACAAAGAACCAAAAGATGATGCTTGGGATTAGCACACATCCTCAATGTGTAAAAACTGGTGATCTCAAACTAAGGCAATACCGGCGCCGGCCTCGCCCGAATGCAAGTCAAGTAGGGAATGGGTAGGAATATGTTGACGTGATACTCGCTTTATTGGAAGCCGAGAACAGCTCTGCACTTCCACGAGAAATCACTGGGATGTTGGATAAAATGGTTGGGTTGGCAGCGGGATCCGTTTTGGTAAACGGTGTGCTGAATTCAACTGACGTCGGCAGCGAATAAGATATTTAACTATGTTCCCGATTTATTCTTTGTACAGAGATGCACATTCAAAGTATTCAAATTTTGGCACCGATTTAAACCAACAGTAAGGATGCTGTTGGGGCCACTCACAAGTGTGGGGGGTTTATTTCAGCAGAATACAGAAGTATGTTAAGACACCGAGTTTGAGGACCGATTTAAACCAACAGTAGGGATGCTGTTGGGGCCACTCACAAGTGTGAATGGTTTATTTCAGCAGAATACAAAAATATGTTAAAACACCGAGTTTGAGGACCGATTTAAACCAACAGTATGGATGCCGTTGGGGCCACTCACAAGTGTGAATGGTTTATTTCAGCAGAATACAAAAATATGTGTTAATACATCGAGTTTGAGGACTGATTTAAACCAACAGTAGGGATGCCGCTGGGGCCACTCACAACTGTGGGTAGTTTATTTCATGGGATAGTTAGGGGAGGGGGGTGTGGGTGGTTAATAGAAAAAGACCTTATGCTACACAGCAGTAACACATCTACCCTACCTGGAATCACCCTCCCTACAACCTTGAAGCAGATAACATGTATTTATGATTATTTTTCGTAGTAAAAACAATAATGATATGCAACTAATAATAAGCTGCAACTATATACATCTATACAGCTCAACCGATGAATGTATACTGAAATGTGAAGGTCATGATATGATGAAAATAACACGATGCTGTAAAGAATTTCAAAACAACGTACATATAATAATGAAATGCAACTATATGCCTCTTCCGCCTCGGTGCTAGGTGATTGAAACTCACAAATAGAAATCCAGTATAAAACAAAATAACAGATCATAATCACGTACATATAACTATGAACAAGACAAGACACAAAAACACACAGTAGACTGACGAAAACTCAACATGGACAAAAAAATACAAAATACGTGAATGCTGATCTTATTTGTCAAAACTATTTGAATCATCACGATAAAAACAGTGACCAAATGGGCACCATAGCCTAGGAACGTCTGTGTGTTGATTTAAAATAGAGGCTCATAGAAGCGAATTTTACCAATAAAAGGGTCCAGTGCAGATTAAAAGTAAAAGCCTGCTACCACTGTGAAACCTACAAAAAATAAAAAATAAAAAGTAATTAGGCATACATCTGTTATCGCTACATGGGAAAAACTTGTTCTTCAAAATGAGAAAAACAGGTAATGATTTCATGAATCAGGATTCGAACCTAGTTTTGATATGAGAAGCTGTGAAAGCAGATGAACTTAGTAAGCTTTTGTTATTCTTGAATAGATTCTTGATTGTGAGGCTGATTTCCTTAGATTAGAAGAAAAACCACGCTTCCAAAGTTCACAAAAGTTGCAAATGTCATTTCAATCATGAATCCATGAATAACTCTCATGAATTCATAAAATAAGATAAGAGTTCGTTTCATGATCTTATGCAAACGTTACAAAAACGGACTTTTTTTCGGATGGTGATAAGAAAAAGCTAAGACATAGGGAGGGTTATGAGGAATATGCACTGAATACCGAACACTAAGTACACAAGTTATTCACAATTTATTCGTCCACTTATCGTTAATCGTTTAGCAACGAACAAAACATTCGATTCTGATAATTTTCCTCCAATTTAATACGGAAAAGTTGCCACTGCTTTGTACCTATTTTAATAATATCACGAAAAACATTAATCCCATCTGTGTACATATGTTAATCGTACTGATTTTAATCATGAAAAAATATAAACAAGTTAATGCTCTCCCCTACTACACCCAAAATTAAATTTCTCGCATGAAGTAGATCATTTGACAGCACTTTAATTGTGTTAGATAGCCTGCATATAACCAAGACAAAATGAACGGGTTTGTTTGTTATTCTTCCATGAGAATATTGACAACAAGACTCACCATAATGTTGGGCATAGAATGCTCTATGAATTGAACTAGTGTGCGTGTTGATGTGTATGCTATACAGTATGTGAGCAGTGCCGCCAAATTCAACAGAGATGGAAAAATATTATTTTATGTGGGATTTTATTTCTCGGTAAATATTGAAAAAATCTACAATTAGAAGCATGTTACTATTTATTTAATCTATGGAAAAACAAAATAGTTTAACTTTGGGCGATTTGTAGCACTTCCACAAAACAGGTGATATTGATGTACTGCCAAACCCATTTCATTCGAATAAGAGTCATAATAAAATAGTTTGGCAACATCAAGCGATTACGTCGATTCAGAATAGGTGCAAGCGTATTTAAATTATTGTGAAAATTAATCCCATAGTTTTCTCGTATTTTATCACGTTATCGTAGATTCTCGTGTGGCTAGTGTAATAAGTGAAGTGTGATTTTTATGGTTTGTGCAATTACGCAACGAAAATGTGTGAGGATATAGTGCAATTAAAGAGAAAACTTGGAGTCTGGCTCGGGTATATTCCCTAGTGCGGTTAGATCAATACGACGAATTTGTATTGCAAAGGTAAGAAATTGTGTTGAAAATCTGACTGCTCATTATTTTTACGAAATTTAAGTCTCCGAAACGTTTTTGTAGCTTTTAATTATATTCAAGACCTAATTTTATTTGCCAGGATTATATATTTTTGGTTACTGCGTCCGTTTATTGGAGAAATTAAACATCTTTTTACGTTTGAAGTTGGTTGACTGCAGAATGTGATGAATATATGTACTATGGTGAACATAGGTTCCGCTTCCCTAATTGATTTTGATAAATTTCCCATAGTAGGTAATTTTTTAAGCTTACTTGAAAAAAAATTCTACGCCCTTGCGAGCGGCCTTCCAGCAGTTAACCGGAACATTCACCATGGTCGACGAAAACATGCCTTTAGGCATGTTTTTGAGTTCTTTCTTGGTTTTATTTATCAATTCCTCCTCAGTTTTCGCGACAAAATTGTTGAGAGTAGATCTTACGCTTCAGGCTGGCCCAAAAATTTCAATGGGAGCAGTGGGGGAGTGGGGGTTCGGCGAACCCAGTAGTGGGTCGACGCCAGATCCAGCCAGAACACCGCGTCTTCGCCCTTATGGTATTTCTTGATGAACGACGCAACTTCCGGCAGGCATTTCGTACTATAAATTTCCCCGTTCACGGCCAGTCCGGAGCGAAAGAAGAGCGGCTTTGACATCCCCTTCTCGCTTATTGTCAGCCACAGCAGCACCTTCTTGGGGAACTTCACCTCGGAGCTCACTTCCTTCGTGGCGGAAGTAAAATACGAAGTGCCCTGCCAGTCGTTGCCATCCAGGGTGAGATAGGTCTCGTCGTCCATCACCACCGCCACGTCGGGATTCGCCGGGAAAATCGAGTTGACCATCTTATTCAGCCGCTGCCGCTGCGTCATTGCCTGCAGCTCCGAAACCAGTGGACGCGACCTCCTGCTTCCTGACATGTATGTTCATGTTCGTCAGGTACTTTTTCACTGTTTGGCCGGTTGAACCGACCTCCCGGCCAAGCGCACGCAGCGATGTAGCCATATTCAGCATCCTTTGTAGCTTCTTGTCGCTCAGGGTCGTCGGCCGTCCGAAACCGGGCTTTCTTTTCGATGCTCTGATTGTTGTCTAATAGTGCCAAGATGTTGTAGATGCCGAAACGGGCGTATCCGTGTCCGTTTTCGACGCGGCGGGGTGCCGTTCTTTGAACGCGCACACTTCTGAACGGAGTTGCTTCACTGTTTTTGCCATCACGGTTAGAGTTCGACTGATAGAGCTGTCGAATTTTGTCTTCTTACTCATGGGCTACCTTGATTGATGCTGCATGGGTAGTTTTGTCAGTGCGGGTGAAGGTAAACCCATGAAAAGTCGGCAATTTTCGTCCATTTTTTTTAATGCAAACGTTATGTGGATATAAATTTATGTGTTGGAAAATTTAGTTACTGAGAAATAGATTGCTTCATATTCATGTAGTTTGTCACGTATCAAAGGGACCATGACTGCGGATGTATGCATCGACTTGCTCTGCGAAAATTTGGAGGTGTCTCTATTGAAAACTGGCCTGGAAACCAACTAAATCCTTCAACCAGACAACGATCCAAAGCAGACCGCGAAGAAAACTACTGCGTTCTTCAAGTCAAACCGAATCAAAATGCTTGAATGGCCTCCCAAACCCCTGATTTGAATCCGTTTGAAAATCTGTGGGGTTATCTGGATGATAAAGTGGATAAGAAATCAGTAACCAACAAAAATAACCATTTTGAAGCTCTCGAAACAGCCTGGGAACATATTAATCCGGAATACCTCAAAAAGTGTATCGACAGTATGCCGCGTCGACTGAAAGCAGTGTTGAAGGCTAAGAGGGGTCACACTTAGTATTGGAAGTTGAAGAATAAAGTCAAAGGCATAACCGTTTAATAAACAAATTAGATGTATGACTTATTTCATCCATTTTGAAATTCAGCCTTAGCAATAAATTATTCAATATTGAGCAAGTCATGCACATAAGTACATTGTTCATGTAATAGCACAATTTTTTCGTATAAAAATACTTTCAATGCCAAAAAGACACCTACCCTCTACCATTTAAATCAGCTGAGATATCGAAGGAAATAGCAAAATTTATGTGGTGTATGATTTATTTTGTCCAGTATTGTATATTGTACGCGTGACTCGCTGACAAAACCATGTTTAATAATAATTTAGGTTTTTATTTATCTTCTTTTCAATTCTTTATAACATCAAATAAATGTTGCGCCGAAAACTTACTCGTGTATCAACTTTTTATGAAGAAAACTCATAAACGAAACTTAAACCGTATTAAAAGAGAAAAAACACCGTATTTTAGGGAAGAAGAATCCGAAGAAGAAGTATGTCGCATGTAGGTGTTTGGTGAGAACATTCCTATTATTAATTTGTCACATAAGTGCATAGATCACACGGACAAAATATAACTTAACAAACCCCAACGAAGCTTACAAACAAACCCATTTTATATTATGATTCTTAAGGACAACAGATGGATGAATCATTTTACAGCACTAGATGAACTTCATCTCTCTGAAACAACCAAACAACTTACGTATCACAGAAGTTAGGAATGACGATGCCGCACAAGAAAGACAAAAACACTTGACAAATAGAACCCTTTCCACGCCTTCCCGCTTAACCTTCTTAGACAGATCACAACTGAGTCTTCCTGGGCGCCATTGCACAGTGGTCAAAAAGTCGATTTTAACGCTCTCAACTCAGTAAATAAATATAAATATTGACAAAAACAAAATGCAAAAAGTATCTGGAAATAATTAGTTTGAAAGTGTGGCTACCATGACTACGCAATTTTTTTATACTGTTTGAATCATGATACAGAGAAAAACCATCGATACTTGTTTTGAGCATAAGCACCACTTGAAAGCTCATTTAATGTACTATTAGATGCAGCTAACTTTATTTGCTCCTACCTGCTCCTAAGTGTGGTACAGCCGTCGAAAATACGACGAAAAAAACGGAAAAAAGTTCAATAACTCATCCCACTGAAATAATGCAGGTATAGTATATGCTAGAAAGTTTTGTATTTTAATATTTCAAATAAATTTGCGCAACATTACATTGTCCTTAAAATTAAAAAAATATATATATTTCGGTGAAAAATGTGTATTTGGAGATTATTTCTTATAAAATGCTCTCTATCTCCAATTTGGTGAAAAATACCATTAATATGTCTTCAGCCAAGTTATTTGTATTGACTTTCTTCTACTACTTTGCTGAAGACATCAACTAAAAATCATAAAAAAGTTGAATTTTTATCTCACGTTTAGGCGTTTAGGCTCTACGTTTTGACGTCATGCCGTCAAAATACGAAGCTTGTCATATCCATTAACTTTGCCAAAGACGCCATCGCTCTAGCTCCACTATTTAGGGCGTAATGAGTTGGGATGCGTTAAAATCGACTATTTGACCACTGCACAGTGGTCCAGAATTTGAATTTAGCTAAAAAGAAACGTTTTCAGCCTAAGTTTGAAGTTGTGGAGCGAAATTGTCTTTTACAAAGTTGTTTCTAATAAGAAAGGCCCTTCTTTAGGTATGAATGGAAACTAGGGTGGTCCTTGTTTTCAGAGAAATCGAAAATCTAACTTTTTTCTTCGCAGAGGTAAAGGCATATATATATATATATATATATATATATATATATATATATATATATATATATATATATATATATATATATATATATATATATATATATATATATATATATATATATATATATATATATATTCTTCGAAACAGTTGTAGATGTGAAAATTTTAGGCAACTTTGGTTGAATAATTTTCCTGTAGCCTTTGAAATGACCGAATCAGAGCAATTTTTCCTACGTAGCTTAGGGTGTCCCTATAAAAATCAGTTTTTTTGCTCTAATTTTTCTTCTTTTCAAGCTTTTCAGCAGAGCTGTGTTCCCATTGATTCTAGAACAATAAAAAATACAACTTTTGATGTACTGAAATCGTCGCTATCGTATGTCAAACAAAAGTTATTATGGTTTTTGTAAAAAAATAGGACCTTTTCAAATGTTGATCTCTTTGGTTGGGGCAGACATACAACATTTTTCTCAACTGCATTTGGAAGGTTTTATATTATTGCATTTTAAAAGATATCGGTAAGATTCATACGTCAAAAGTGACATCTTTTTAAGTTCTAAAAACCAGCTGAAAGCAACTTTTCTGGCAAATTTGAAATAAAAAAAGTTAAAGCAAAAAACTTGTTTTTTTGTAGGGTTATCTAAGGAAAATTGTCCTGGTCTCTACTTCCAAATTTATTTATGAATAATTTCACTATTGGATTTTTGTTGTTTGATCATAGTAGATTAACGGTTAACAGTTTGAAGTGCTGTTTCGTAGTTAGTGTTAGGAAAGAAACACAGCTACTCTTGTTCGAACTTGTTGATGAATAACACGGTGAATTTAATCGGTAGCTGCTGCAAATCAGAGTGATAAATGCCTGCGCGGAAATGTGACTTGTGCAGAGAATTCTCCAAAAACACGACAAAAAAAGAAAAACAAACCACCATCAGCAAAAGAAGAAAAAAACCGAAAGACCGGCGAGGGAAAAAAAAAACAAAAAAATAGAAGGCAAGGGCAGAAGGTCATCGTAATTCTGGAAAGGTATTTGAAAAAAAAATGCGAATAATCCAGAATCAGAACCTGCAGACTCATTTACATCTGAAACCAGTCATGATACCGCTGTATTAATATCTCCCGAAAAAGCAATCGGCTTCATATGCCTAAATGATTTCAGCAAGGCACAATACATGGATGTACGAATTACTACCATGGAGTGTGTGTTTGGCTTCCACTATAGTGGTGCGGAAAGTACAGGGTGCAGCAGAAAATAATGCAAAAATGTTCAAACTTGAGTATTGGGTTAATTCGTGTAGCTAGTGACTAATTTTTGTCGAAAGTGTATTTGTTTATGTTTACTTTCAAGTGCTGCATCCAAACATTCTATTTGTTTTATTGCTAATTCGTCAAAATGTTCGCGAAAGAAGTGATCACCAGTTTGTTGCTCGCCCAGAAGAAGCCGAAAGAGATTGCCAAGGTGGTAGGGTGCCATTTGGCAACAGTTTACCGCATAAAAAAGTCCCTGCAGGATGGTCCTAAGCAGCGGAAGCCGGGAAGCGGACGTCCGCGCTTCGCACGCACGCCGAACGTGATCAAATCGGTCCGTGCAAAAATTGCTCGCAACCCGGTGCGTTCCATAAGAAAACTTGCAAAGGAAGCCAAATTTCGGAGAACGGAGAATCATCAAAGAAGACCTGCATGCATTTCCAGAGCCAGAGTGAAACGCCACTTGATTACAAATCGGGTCAAGGAACTACGAGTGACTCGTTCCAAGAGATTGCTTTCCTTGTTGAAGAAGGAAAAAAAATGATAATCCTGTTCTCCGACGAAAAGCTTTTCAGCATCTATGCTGTGGCCAACAGCCGCACGGACCAGTTCATTTCACCGCAGAAAATGGAGAACGTTCCGGAAAAAGTGAAATTCAAATTTCAAACCAAACATCCGGCTGGGGTCATGATGTTTGGCTTGGTGGCATCCAACGGTTAGAAAATGCCGCCTGTTTTCATTGATGCTGGAGTTAAATTCAATACCGAAGTGTATATCGGTATTTTAAAGGACCAAGTGCTTCCCTGGGTGAAGGCCAACTTCTCCGAGGACCAAAACGTTGTCCTACAGCAGGATGGAGCGCCGTGTCACACGTCCAATCGAACCCAACAATGGTTGAACGATAACATGAAGTTTTGGCCCGCTTTAGATTTCTGTAAAAAAATGTGTACATTTTTGTGTGTACATCAAGTATTGTTTGTTGGTTCTTATGTTCGTTGATATATAAAACGTATTGTTTTATTTGCTGAAATAAAGGTATACATTCTTTGGTAAAATGGTAATCTAGCTAACTTCAAGCAACGTTGCCAACAAAATATTTTTGTAGCTTTTGAATAAACTGATTTACAACAATTTTCCCTGAATATCTTAGGGTGTCCCTACAAAAACCGATATTTTGCTCTAACTTTTTTATTTCAAATTTGCCAACAAAGTTGTCTCCAGATGGTTTTTAGAACTTAGAAAGATGTAACTTTTCTCAAAAATCTTGTCGATATCTTTTACCGTTTGCGATTTATTTACGATTTTCTCATAAAATTACGCCCTTTTCAAATGTGCTTTACTCAATTTAAAAAATAACTCTCCAGTTTTCAAATATAATATTCAATAAAATAAAACCTTCCAAATGCAGTTGAGAAATATTTTTTTTGTCTGCCGCAACCAAAGAGATCAACATTTGAAAAAGTCCTAAACCATGATAACTTTTGTTTGACATACGATAGCGACGATTTCAGTACATAAAAAGTTGTATTTTTTATTGTTGTAGAATCAATGGGAACACAGCTTTGCTGAAAAATTTGAAATAAAAAGTCAGAGCAAAATAACTGATTTTTGTCCCTATAAAAATCAGTTATTTTGCTCTGACCCTAAGCTACGTACGTTGCTCTAATTCAGTAATTTCAAAAGCTACAGAAAAATTTGTTCAAAGTTGCTTAAAATTTTCTCATCTACAACTGTTTCGTAGAATATATGCCTTTATTTCTGCAAATAAAAAAGGTAAATTTTTAGATTTTTCTGAAAACAAGGACCACCCTAGTTTCCATTCATACCAACAAAGGGCCTTATTATTGGGGGGGAGGTAGCTCATCAAATCTTCCGGTCCGCCTCTAAGCATATTGCTATGAGGTACCAGGTGGGTCTCCACCGATTGCCTGTCGATCTGCCAAATTTGGAAGACGTCTGCATTGAGTTATCTCAAATTATAATAATCCGTCCACTATATCACAAAACATTGCGATTGGTTGAGCGGATTGGAGATAATGAAATCATTGGGTATAGGACCAAGTCTCCCCCGGGTGGTGCTAAATCGATGAGCTTGTATTCTGTAAATTTTAAATTTCAGTGAGCGAGATAAGGCGCTATAACCTTGGCAAATTGTTGCCAGACTTTTGGTTCAAATGCCAAAAGTCCACCCACAGGCAAAAGGAGCATAAACTAATCTTTCTAGCATCTATGCTCCCAACGATAAAATACAAATTATCACATTATTTAACTCTATATAGAGGCGTTTGGTACGGGAGGTCCACGCTTTCTTCCTTCCCTTGATTCGAAGTAGTAGAGCGATTTCAGACACTCTTTCTGGAATCGCTCTATTCCTTGGAATCCTCTCTGCGGCACACACTACGCAGTTGGCCTGACCGATGACAAGAAAAATGATGCATTCCAGAAGACGTCATTTTCCAGGATGCTTTCAAGAATTGGCTGCGTTAGTGTGAGATTAGATTAGATTAGATTAGATACCAACAAAGGGCCTTATTATTAGAAAAAAATTTGTGAGAGAAAATTTTTTTCCAAAATTTAAAATTGGGGGGGAAAGGTTTTTTTCTGTTTATTTTTCGTTTTGGGGCGCGGTGTGCGGGGTGTGGGGGGGGGGGGGGGGGGCCTCTAAAGAGTTTTATAATATTTTTTTTTGGTGTTGGCGGGGGGGGTTGGGGGGGGGTTGGGGGGGGGCAGTTAACAAACAAAAAAAATTTTTTTTTTGGGGTGTTTTTTTTTTTTTTTTTTTTAATTAAAAAAAAAAAATTTTTTTTTTTTTCAGTAGAATTTATAGGAAATATTCCAAGTAACAATTTAGGTTTTATGAGGGTTCTGTAGATCATGTTTTGGAATTGTATGATGCTTGTAAACGTCCATTAGACTTTTAATGTTGCTTGGAATGCATCTCGATTAATTTTGACTTCAACATCTGAGTTCTGAGCATATATATAATATAATTTACAAGAGGTTATTTTTAAGTAAACGATTGCTGCATCACGATTCCCCCTCTCCACTCAAAGTTTTAACCCACAATCGAAAGGGAGGAAGCGATCGCCAGTGAAGTGGACGGACCGCGATAGCGAGAAATAGAAAAATGTGCATGGCCTATGCGCTTAGAAAGTCTTTCGCTTCCCTATACACCCCTTGCACCTCCCCACCAGTTCCCAATCGCAAATCAAAACCTGTCGATGAAAGATGAATGTACTGCTAGTGATTTCTCACCCGCAGCAGTAGCCAGCGTAGGCATGCAGTAGTCAATATTATGGTGAGTGTACCGGTCGGTCTGTTTGGCATTCTTATGACGGCGCGGTGAAGAAGTAATGTAAGGTCCCTACGGAGCGGGTGGAATCGAAGTCGAAAACTAGGCTAAACACCCTCTTCGTCCCTAGCCCCCCTTCCGATACCAGGGGCGCTCAGTTTTTTACAGGCCGTTACGGAATTCATTCGGTAGAAAAACGGCTGCCGAGTGGTTTGACGAAAGATGTGTTAAATATACATACATGCAGCCGGAGGATGATGCCACATTAGGGTGCCAATGTACTTATGAAAAAGAAAGTAGCCCTCGAAGTTCAAGTTAATTTAAAATTTGAGTTGTCCTGAGATATTCAGCCGTTTTTTTTTTTTCAACCCATGTCGACCCCTGGATCCCTTGGCACCCTAATGCACGATACGGATATTCAGGCGAAAGCACGCACATGCTCCACGGCTGCTATTTGCGGGTATTAACTGGGGGAATTGAGGAGCGGTTTCTATCAAAGGGATGACCGGCGACCCCCTAGGGAGCCGCCTGCAACGAGGGCAATGCAATACAGCATCCATTGCCCCGAGTTGTTGTGGGGGGAGCATTTGCTGGAATTTGTTTACGCAAGTATCAATATTTGATCAGCATACAAATGTGCTGGATGTTGGTGCGTTTCCGTTAGGTCTATGCATTCCGCGCGACGACGTTGGCCACTTACTGTGGGTTTACTGGGTTTACATTCCTCGGACACAATGAGAAATAGCATTGTATTTAAAAGCAAATTCAATTTTCCATTCAAAGTATAAGCTGAAAATTAACAGAACTTTTTTTCTCTTTTTCATTTCAGGTAAACTTCCTCGACTGAGCGCTTCATAAATTGGTACAGTAACGTTCAACCTGCAAAAAAAAGCTCTTTTGACTACAAGATGATCTACCACTGTGCCTGATAACGAGCGTTTTGTGTCGTAAAAAGCAGCGTCTACTCATAGCTCCCACCTCTCAATGCACACTGTAAGGGGTTATTCGTAAACGATGCTGCATCTTGGGTTGCAACGAACATATCGAAATACACCACGTCACCAAGTCCATTCCCTAACATCCGCATGCATAACAAATGCCAATGCCCTTCTCCATTCCCCCCTCCCCCGCAGATCATCGAAAAACCGATGGATCTATTGCTCCTTCGTGACCTCGTAGCCATCCGCCATGCCCCACCTCCGCCCGTCCCCACCAGCAGCGATCGAGCCAACCAATCGATCGGTGGTGCCGTGGAGCGTGATTCGGTTCAAAAATGTGTGTGGAATGTTAAAAGTATTTCCGGTTGTCATAAAACTGGAGGCGCTATTTTTTGTGTTTTGTTTACTTCATGCGTTTCTTCATCTTCTTGCTGCGTGTGCCCTTTGGATGTGATTGCTTGCGGCAACGGTGGTGGCAAAGATGGACACACAGTCACGGACTGGCACAGTTTTATGAATAGCAGCCCCAGTACACGAGATGAATGGGAATTTGGTCGCTGCTGTGGAATCGAAGTGTTGGAAGATTCTGCGTCTTATCAGGTTCGGCCTTTGACGTCATTCCGTGTGGGAATGTGGACAGTATGGGGGTCAAGCTGGCAGTAGATTATGAATGAAATGTGTTGTCCGTGTGTGAGTGTGAGTGCGTTAATAACGAGCCTTCGCGTGCTGGTTTCACCCAATGACTGATACTGCGCCATCAGCAAGGTTTCGAACAAAGAGACGAACTTTGGAATCGCCACTCGAAGCGCTCCACTGCCAATTGCTACGGTGTATTCTATTGCTCTAGAAGCTCTTCCGGGGTTGTCCGGAATGCTGATGTAAAACCACACGCGACTAGCGTCATCGGCTGCTGTTTGGAACCTGTTATCGGAGATATTACTGCGTCGTATCAATCTGTTCAAGAGGTGGGATTTTGTCGCTTCGGAAAGGGGGACTGTTGGACAATGTTAGATGGATTTGCGCTTTAGACTACTTATCGTGAGGGGTTTGATAACGTGTGGATTTCTGTCCATAATTGAATTGAACTTCCTGTTCAGAATGTGTTATAGCAGGTAATTATCGGTTTAAGGAGTGTATCGAAAAATAGTTAAAAACATTTAAAAATTGAAATAATGCTAAAGACAATTCGCACATTTTCAAAGCAATTCATGATTACAGCCGAACATGTTAAAATATCAATTAAACTAACAAATTATTTCGATTGCTCATTACGGTAATATGATCGTGATAGTACCTTTAGTTGCCTTTATACCGTCAATCAAGTTCTGCACAGTGGTGCACTTCCTAGACGCTGCTGACCACTTTTTCTAGCAGTCTTTTGTATAGAAAATTGAATATCGCAAGCCACATGTGTAAATTAATTGCCAAACGAACACCATCTCACCGAATTTTTACGTTGCAACAGTCGTATCTGCAATTGGGACACTCTCCCCAAATGATTTGGTGTAGAATTGAGGTCCCGGCAGTGTTCTGGAGTCCTTTTTCTTGAAGTTTCATCCTCCATCAAAACACGCTGGAAGGGATTGTGCAAAACACCGTTGTACAGTTTGGGCCGTCATGTCGGCTCGACACTTCCCAAGTAACAATTTTAGTTTTATTCCAGCCGTATAGCACCCCTCCCGGCTTTGTTGATAAAACTACTTCCTCAACTGTTCTGTCTATCAACACCTCCTCTATGCAACTTTAAAACCGAAATTTGTACCGAAGACGGTTGTGAAAACAAGTTAATAGAACCTTTATAAGACCATAAAGATTTTGAAAATGTACTAGTGAAAGATGTTATGACCACTTGAGAACCTTCATAAAACCTATTGGCTGCCATGAAAACCAGCATACACCAGCATAGGTTGAAGAATATCGTGTTTACCGACGAAGCAGAACGACAGAGTTTGCTTGCCAGATAGATCACGAACCCAAGCCGACGTGATAACGGCCACCAGGCGACAGCAATGGTTTGGGCCGGAATCACCCGTGATGGCCGGACTCTGCTGGTTTTTTGTCCCTGGAGGAGTGAAGATCAACCAAAATATATGTCTGGAATTAGTTCTACAGAACGTAGTCGAACCGTGGGCACGTCGTCATTTTGGTTCCAGGGATTGGGTTTTCCAACAGTACTCGGCGCCAGCTCGCAAAGCGAAGAAAACCCAACTCTACATTGCGGAACATTTTTCCTGGATTCATTTCGAGCTCGGAGTGGCCGGCGAGTTCGCCGGACCATAACCCTATGAACCTCGCAGTTTGGAGTATGCTGGAGGCCGAAGTCTAAAAAGCATAAAGGTGTGGAAGTCCTGAAGTGACATCTGGCTTCAGCCTTGGATAAAATACCACAAGATCACCAGCGGGCCTCGTACGATGTGTTCCTCGATCGTCTGCGGTGAGTGGTTAAACTCAAGGTGAACCAATTGACAAGCAAATTTTCAAAAGGTGATTTGTTTTCAAGTGCAGTTGAATGAATTTGGAAAAAAATGTTTTTGTTTTGATCAATTTATCTGTTTGTTTTAATGTAGCACTTCAATTGCCGGTCCCTATAAAGTGTGTTCATCCAGTCACATCAGAATTTGATGACTTTTTATTTATTTTCGTCATATTTTTTTCACGTTATGTTGTTATAAACTAAGTGGTGTTATTTTTTTAAACACCGGTTTTTTCTAAACTTGGTAAATGCATAAATAAATTTGCATAAATGGTTCATATTTACAAATTCTCTTTAAATTCTTATAACTGTTGACTGTGAAGAAATTTTGAAATACACCAACCATAGTCAGCCTGGTTTCATTGTTTTATTTTTTCACCAACCGCTGCTATTATTTTGAGCACGACTGTACATGAATTAACTGTGGCACATTTCAGCAAAATCTAAAATGATGAATTGAAAAAGTGATATATTTTCGTGTTGTTGCTTTCAACCACTCAGTACAAATATGTCATGACATTTTCTCCCATGTCAGTTTACTTATGCGTGTGTTCATTTGGTCGTAATAAAAAATGTAAAATGTTGCGGAAATAATTTCACAATACAGTACATTTACCACCCCTGATTATCGCACAGATTTGGGCCGAAGGGTTTAAGATTTTTATGAAACTTTGGCCAAGGGTTTATGGATATGATCGAAAAAAAAATCGGGTTGCCAGTTGTCCCGGAGAACCTCAATTGAAATTATCCTATGTTCCCGGACATCACTTATTTCCAAAAATCATTACTCAAGATCGGATCATCGCACGACAAAATATTATCAGGAAATTTAAAGGAAACAAAAAAAAAATGCCTAAACTTTCACACACAAATTTTCACGATGGAGGAAAACTGCAAACCGGAAAAACTGTATTCCTAATCATAACAATCAAACAATATGTTTCTGTTAATTAATTCTTAAGCTTAAAATGGTGAAGCTTTCACGATGGTGTTCCTTTTATGTTTGCGAGTAGGGCCTAAACAACTAATAACCCGTCACGCATTGTCATACCCAAACTCAATAACCAATTGTCAGCTTGTTTGCTATTTCTGAAATGAGTAATTCGATTTTTTATTTTTCCCAAGGTAGTAGTAGCATGCTATGTTTTTAAGATTCTTTGATTGATCCGGGTATTCATAGATGCTCTATTCGTCTTTGATGTCTTTTGGTTCCAATAATTGGGACAGGAACATTACACCTTTCCTATAAGAATATTACAGTTTCTGTGTAATCTGCTTTGACTGCATGTATAAATTCCAAGGACTGCTGCTGCTCTTCTGCTATTTTTTTTTTTTTTTCAAATAAATGATGTCCAGGAAAGTTGGAAATATTAATTTTCCGGGAAAATTGGCAATTCTGATGTATGACTTTCTTGTTATCTTAGAAATCACCGGGGCAGACCTTAGCTCCCCAGAAAACCAATCAGCAGTTCCAAAGCGTCTTTACGGCAGCCTATCAAGCAATTAAGTCATAAATTAAGGGCCACATTTGGCCCAATTTACGGTTGCTTTACTGCAATGCTATGATAATGCTTTATTAATGCTATTTTGCATTCGAAATGCTTATTACAGGCTACAAGCATTTAAATAGCATTTGAAATGCAAATTTACAAAAGATGGCATTCAAGATGCTGATATAATGCTAATATAATACTTGTAACGTCTGAAATGCAGATTTAGGGTTTATTTACTGCATATGCTAATGCTTATTGGTTACCTGGTCAGTCAGCCAAAGCGCAGCCAAACATTTCCCGGTCTGGTCTAGGAATGTTTCGTTAAGGAAAATTTCTCGACTCCCTGGGCATAGGGTATGCTTGTTCTTGCCACACAATCATACTAATGCAAAAATGGTACCTGGCATCGAATACTCCCAATTAATAACTGTGGAAGTGCATTTAGAACACTAAGTAGAGGGCAAGTAATAAGCTAATTGTGAAAGCAATATGCTTGAAATGCTAAGAAAGAAGATGAGGCAGACCAACATAAAGATGACAATAGACATGGGGACAAACGGGACAGAGGAATGAATAAGCCAAACATCGGTGAGATCGTTCAATTATTTTTCTTTTTATTGTAATAACGCTATGCGGCAGAATTTAAAAAAAAAGTTTGTTTATTTTTTAATTCTGAAACTGTGAGTGCGTTTCATGTATCCAAATGATGTATGGGAGTGTTCATGTGAAGCTTATTGCATGTGAAGATGACCTCAGAATGTACGTGTATAAACAAGAATCCGCAAAGAGGGTTGTTGGATGTACAATAGAGCTATCACCTTTCATATTCAGGGCTAAAAATGTCTAAATAAATAAAAATTGATAAACATAGGTGCAGATAGGTTTCTGCACTTTTCTGCAGGTTAGATCCACGTAATATAAGTTAACCGAAAATTCAATTCGAAGATTATAGTAGGGGGAATTTAACGATTTCTTCAATATATCGTCCACACTGGTGTCTGCTTAAAGCTTGTGATAATTTTCTTTGACACTAGATGCTTAGATGCTTTTGAAAATACATTAAAGTAAGTCGAAGCTAAAATCATAATAGGTTCCAATTAATGATTAATATAGGGTCTCTGATTGTAGTTCCGGCAAAATCTTAAATCCGAAAAGCTCAAACTTTTCAGGTTTTGTTTTTCTTTTCTTTTTTCATTGAACTCTCATGAGTTTCAGAGCAGACAATGCACTTTTTCGTTACTACCCAAGTAAAGGGCGAACACGAAATTATTGCGACACCGAAAATGTCATGCCAATTTTCTTATAATGTTTAGAATCAAACCAAAATTTTAGGGTAGTTTTATACATATATTTATTTCAAAAATCAAATGAAAAGTTAATCGATGGAGCCTTGAGTGTAAAATTGAACGCATTTTCGCTTGATGCCCTCCATCAAAGTCTTTACAGTGTCATCCGGTACCAGTTTCTCAGTTTTTTTTTCCATTTTCTTAATATGTCCTTCTCGTCTTTGACTGTCTTCTTGCTCCTCCGAAGTTCCCGCTTCATCATTGCCCAGTACTGCTCCACCGGGCGCAGCTCCGGACAGTTTGGCGGATTCATGTCCTTTGGAACAAAATGGACAGAATTGGCCTCATACCACTCCAGGACACTTTTAGAATAGTGGCATGATGCCAAATCTGGCCAAAATAGCGGAGCTTCGTTGTGCTGCTGCAAGAACGGCAAAAGGCGCTTCTCGAGGCACTCAGATTTGTAGATCTCGCCATTTACTGTGCCCTTTGTCACGAAAGGCTCACTCCTCAGTCCGCAAGAGCAGATGGCCTGCCAAATGAGATATTTGGAGGCGAACTTCGACATTTTCTTCTTCTTAAATTTGTCGTCCACATAGAACTTGCTCTTGCCGGTGAAAAACTCCAACCCCGGAATTTGCTTAAAATCGGCTTTTATATACGTTTCGTCGTCCATCACACAGCAGCCATATGTTGTCAGCATCTTCTCGTAGAGCTTCCGTGCCCGAGTTTTAGCCGTCGATTGTTGCCACTCATCGCGGTTTGGGAAATTCTGTACCTTGTATGTATGTAGTCCAGCTCTCTTCTTTGCATTCTGGACGTAGCTGTGCGACATGCCGATCTTTTTAGCCAAATCACGGCTTGAGACGTTGGGATTTGCTTTAATCATCCGCTTCACCTTTCCCTCCGTCTTTTTGTTCTCCGGTCCCGGTTTTCTTCCAGCCTTTTTGCCGTGGTCCAACGTCAACCGCTCCTGAAACCGCTTCAACACTCTGGAGACGGTTGAATGGTGAATGTTCAACATTTTTCCCAACTGCCGGTGCGACAGGTCAGGAAATTCCAGGTGTTTGGAAAGAATTTGTTCTCTCGACTCGCGTTGGTTCACCTCCATTTTCGTTGAATCGAAAAACACGACTTCGAGTTTGACAGCATGTAAACAATACACATCAATGAGAATGTGTGCAAAATTTGGTTGATTTTTACCCAATGGTAATGGCAACCATAGGTCCGCATCAATCTAAAGTGATTTTTCTAAGTTAATTTAGCTTTTTGAGAGCTAAGGGACGGTCCATAAACCACGTGTAACCCTCTGTGGTTATTTATACATACATGTTTTTTTAAGATTTATATGGAGCATGCGTTTTGGGAAAAAAAAATGAGAGGGCTCTTTGGTCCCGAAACCATGAAACTCCTCAATAACAAATATAATCCATATTTTCGTAATGAATACCGCAGTAAAGGTGTATTTTCTTTAAAAAAAAAAGGTATATTTAATCATTTGCGTATTTGGCTAGGTTGTGCAACAGCTATGAATGTTTGAAAAAAATGCTTTTTTCACCCTAATAACGCAATAAAAAAATCGGGTCTAATATTTTTCGATAAGGAACAAAACTACCAATTATTTTGAAATTCTGAGGGATCGATCTTTTTTTCCAATGGAATTGCTGTATATGATTGGCAAAGTTGCAGAACTAACAAAAACATGAAACTTTGCTGAAGACACCATGTGTCTACATCAATAGGCATGATATTGAGACATTGTTGGATTTCCGTCAGACTACTGCGCAAAGAAAAACACAAAGCTCGTTGCATTTAACATCTCTTCAAAATCCCCGCAAAACTCTTAGAACTCATTCAACAGTTCCGATAAACAATCCGATCTCTCCGTTAGTGTGGTCGTATTGAAATACTTCTGGTCGGGTTTTCCTAAAATATCGGACCGCACCGGTTTCAATTTAAAACTGATCCGACTATCGACCAGATCCAAATCCAAACGGGGGGTAACTGAACTGATTTAATTAACATTCCGACGGGTGCGATCGACACAGTGCAAAGCAGTGCGATGCTGCTCCGAACCAAGCGAAAACACCTTTCACACCGCCGCCGGACCCCTGTGTCTGGGTTCGAACGATGACGGTGCGGCGGCATCCTTTTTGTTTGGTAGGTAGTACCACTGAGATGCACATTTTGTATTAACATTTCGCTGCTAACACGCATCCAATTCGAGCAGATTCCAGGCACGTTGTTAATATAAAAGACGGATAGGATGGTTCAGAACATTAGTGAACTCACAGGTCCTGTTCATGTCGACGTCCGTTGATGAACCAGTCTGCAGTGAGTCTGGGTCCAGAAGACCTGCTATTTCATGGAAGCACCGAATACGCGGCGATCTTTCACTAATAATGGCCTCTCGTTTTCGCGCATCTTTGAGCAAGGGAGCCCTGATTTGCGTGGCGAGGCGATGTGGCCCAAAAAGAATGAATACAAATTATAATGTTTTTTTTTTCTGCACTGCGCTCAGCTTGTTTGGCTTTTGGGAAGAAGTCTCGAATGGGCAAGAAACAGCAATGCAACACCTTTCCGCTGGCGCCAGGCCCCATTGATGAATTCTTGGAACTCTGAAGGGTTTCGTTCGTCGGTTATGGTGGATAAAGCGCGCTGGAACGTGGCTTAGAAAGTAAAATTGGCCAGGTCGTTAGGAAAAGCCATTTTAGGGAGCAAGGCTTAAGTTATCGTATCGTTGCATTTAGATCAATGTCTCAAAGTATCACCTTTCTGCACTGTCTGCACAGTACTAATGATGGGATGATTAGCACCCGGGGTCTAATGAGGCTTTGGATGTACTGAAACCAATTGGCAAGGATTTGGTTGAAATACAAACGCTTCGGCAACTCTTTGAACGTATCTATTGTCTGAAGCTTAGAGGCAAAAACGTCTTCGGGTTAGGTTGAATTTTCAAGCTGTCCGCTAACTAAGCAAGTGCGCTTTAAGCACTTCCAAAGAATATCAACATTTGCTCGAATGAACATTACGTCTAAAATGAAGAAAAACATAGCTTTGTGTCCCTGCCGTGTATATTAGCCGAATTCAATCTTTAATTCCCCGAGAACTCATCAATGTCAACGACCGCCGAATTAAATTCCAATCCTCACTTCCTGTCCGCTTATCGCACATCGCACCATAAGTGCACATATTTCAAGCATAGTGTCAACCCGTTCAATTGATAATAAACCGTCTATTTACCGGGAGAGAGAGAGAGAGAGTAACAAGAACCTTATCAACCACCTCTTCAACCTACCTCGGCGACCTACTTTGCGACCCTTGCCACTCAACTATACTTCCACTCAATTAGGCCACAAGAGCGAGATGGTATTTATTTTCGTCCATAGTTCCATCCATCCGTTCAATCTTTGTATCTTGAACGACTCTACAAAAAAAAACGGTCAGGTCGCCATCCTTCTGCTTACTTACTACTTCTATAAGCCACTACTAGCTACTACTCTGGGCCACACTTCAACAACCCAACCACACTAGCGCGATAGAGCAATCGAAAGGGCCTATGGTTGAAGTCGTGTTGTTGATGATGGGAGCGGATGTGCGGGGGGTGAACAAGATGTGTATACGTTTTTGAATGAGCTCAATGAATGAAGCAATTTCATTCATGTTTTTCTCGCAGAGCGCGTGATGACCAATCTCGACACCGCCCGGCCCTTCGCCGTTGTCGTACACGCGTCTGCAGCGGCGTTGTGTCCATCCATTCACCCGCACGTTTGATTCGCTTTTTTAAGTAGTAGGTTCGACTACGACACACGTTTGCAACCTCGACGAACGCGATGACGACGACGACGACGACGATAGTCATCAAGGAAGGATTACAGTATCGACCTACATGCATATTGAACGATTCGTGGAATCGGGAGTGTTTTACTGTAGTGAGCTACTATGAGTGCAATTTCTCCGAACAATAATAATGCACTTGACCAGGTGGTGGATGTATGGTAAGTGTGTGTTAGGTTTGGTCCGTAGTGCTTGATGCCTCTGAAAAACCAATCATCTATTTTATTGAAGAACGTACCAGTTAAGAATTTTCATTTCATTTGATCTAGCTTTGAACTTAGTGTACAAAGGATAATTTTGTAACCTCTAATTAAAAGATTTAAATCAAAGAAATACCCCGTGACCACTTCTGGTTGAGACTATGAACCGAAAGTTCAATCGAATGGACACATTTTCAAATGAAAATATACTCTAAATAGAGTTTATGAACAATCAGGTAACGCTAGGCCTGCTACGGATCATTAATTGGATCAGTACACCACTGTATTCATTGCGAATGCTTGTCGGCCGCGTGCTTCATATTTCGTAGGGACGTTTCCTTTACACCGGAACAAACCGCTATCTTAAACTGCCGGAAGCGTAACAATACTATCAAAAGCGACACCAACTGATCCAACCGGTCCTTTCAGCAACATACTATTAGAGAAACTCCATCCTTTCAGGGAAAATTTCAGCCTGAAAAGTACCATAGTGTAACTGTCTGCCAACTTAATGCTGTCGTCCTTACAGAGCAATGCTGTTTCAAATTTCTTTTCGACACGAATCGTCGTCTGCTCCAAAGCCAGCGTACGCTTTTCTTCCTTAGATCGCAGGGTGACCTCCCTGATAAAAAATTACCTTACACGAACGATATCACAAATCCTCCCACCATTTCTTTAATGGTTTGAATGATACCCCAAATAGGTCGTTAAGAAAAATAACCATACGAAATTTATTAGGGCTTCCCTATTGGTGCCGACTTCTTCGATATCAAAGAACTACTTGACGCCCTCAAGCAGAACCTTATTTTTCGAACACTCGCAGATATGCAAACTGTATTACACTTTTTTCTATTGATGCACCATCCAATTGTGCAGTGTATGCAGTGTAAATGTATTGCAAGTGTATTGCAGTGTAACACATTAAGACTTCCCCAGATAGTATGCACACACCTAGTTTTCAGTAAACATACTACACAAGTATTGGATACTTTATTTTTATAAGATACTAGCTGAACCCGGTGCGAGCCTTGCTACGCTTGCATCTAAATGAATGAAAATACATTAAAACTGACACTTTAATGTTTGTTTTTAGAAATGATTTTTTTTAATATTTTCGTTTGCTAATGTGTTTAATTTCTGCCAAATTAAACGTAGGTATGTATTTTTAATTATACCCTCAGATCTTTAGATTCTACCATGGTTTTTCTTTCTGTGTAGAATCATTTCATAGACAAAAATTTTATCTTCAAACTACGCCGTATCCTGTCAGTTTGAACGTCATTTTCTCTTGCATAACCTTAGATTACCTTCTTGTGCATAATGTAGCACTGAGAGTAACTCAAGTATCCCCCATTCTTGACTAAAAAGGGGTTCAAACTTCTATCAGAACATGCTGGTTTCCCCACGAAATACACATTTTGTGTTTTAGTTGCCTGGATAATTCTCATGTTTGGTTGAAATTTCTGTTTCATTTGTATAAGTCGCCCCCCCATTGAAAAAAAAGGTTTCAGAGGGTCTCATACCACAATAAAAACATGTATTGCCTTTAAAAACCTCCACATGCCAAATTAGGTTCCAGTTACTTGATAAGGTCTCGAGTTATTCAGGAATTTGTGTTTCATTCATATATTAGCCTTTCTTTCAGAAAGGGGAGGGGTCTCGAGTCACATTAGAAAAATTTCTTGCCATCAAAAACCAAATGTGATTCCATTTACTTGATTAGTTCTCGAGTTATGCAGAAACTTGTGTTTCATTAGTATGGGAGCACTCCCCCCCCCCCAACTTTTAGAGGGAGGAGGGGTCTCGAACTACCCTAGAAACATTTCTTACCTTCAGAATCCCCACATGCCAAATTTGGTTCCATTTGCTTTATTAGTTCTTGAGTTATGCAGAAACTTCTGTTTAATTTGTATGGGAGCCTCCCTTTCCAGAGAGGGAGGGGTCTTGAACCACCTTAGAAACATTTTTCGCCTCTTTAAATTCTCACATGCTTAATTTGGTTTCCTTTGCTTGATTAGTTTTCGAGTTATGCAGAAATATATGTTTCATATGTAAGGGAGCCCCCTCTTTCAGAGAAGGGAGGGGTCTCTAAGTAACCTTCCCCGGTCCCAAAAACTCCTCCATACAACATTTCACGCCGATCGGTTCAGTAGTGTCCGAGTCTATAAGGTTCAGACAGACAGACAGACAGAAATTCATTGTTTATATATATAGATAGACTAGCTGAACCCGGTGCGAGCGCTGCTGCGCCTGCAACTAAATGATTTTTGTTTTTAATAGAACTTACACGTTTATGGTTGTTTTTCGGAATGAGTTTTTTTTTCTTGACTAAGCAGGGGTTCAAACTTCAATCAGAACATGCTTTTAACCCGCGAAATGCACATTTTGTGTTTTACTAACATAGATAGTTCTGATGTTTGGTAGAAATCTTGAACTGCCATAGAAACATTTATTGCCTCCAAAAACCTCAACATGCCTAATGTGGTATCATTTGCTTCATTGGCTCTCGAGTTATACTAAAAATTGTGTTTACTTTGTATGGGAGTCTCCCCTTCCAAAAGGCTAGGGGGTCTCGAACCACCATAGACATATTTCTCTCATTCAAAAACCTCCACCTGCTAAACTTGGTTTCATATGCTTGAGTAGTTCTCGAGTTATGCAGAAATTTGTGTTTCATTTGTATGGGAGCCCCCTTTTCAGAAAGAGGAGGGGTTTCCAAGTAACCTTAGAAACATCTCTTGCTTTCAAAAACCACCACATGCCAAATTTGGTTCAGGCCTCTTTTCAGAAAGGGGAGGGTTCTCGAGTCCCCTATAAAGCCTTCAAAAACCTCTACCTGTTAAATTTGTTTCCATTAACTTGAGTAGTTCTCGAGTTAAGCAGAAATTTTTGTTGCATTTGTATGGAACATCCCCCCCCCCCCCATTTCAGAGGACGGAGGAGTCTCAAACTACCATAAAAACATTTCTCTCCTCCAAAAACCTCCACATGCCAAATTTGGTTCCATATGCTTGATTAGATCTCGAGTTGTACAGAAATTTGTGTTTCATTTGTATGGGAGAGCCCCCCCCCCCCTTTAAGAAGGCGGAGGGGTCTCAAACCACCATAGAAACATTTCTTGCATTCAAAAACCTCTATTTGCCAAATTTGATTCCATTTACTTGATTAGTTCTCGAGTCATGCAGAAAATTGTGTTTCATTTGTATGGGAGCCCCCCCCCCCTCTACCAGCGAGAGAAGGGGTCTCCTACCCTAGAAACATTTATTTCCTCCAAAATCCCCACATGCCAAATTTGGTTCGATTTGCTTTATTAGTTATCGAATTATGCAGAAATTTCAGTTTCATTTGTATGATCCCCCCCCCCTTTTAAAGAGAGGAGGGGTCTCGAACCACCATAGAAAGATTTCTTGCTTCCAAAAAACTCCACATGTAAAATTTGGTTCCATTTGATTGATTAGTTCTTGAGTTAAGCAGAAACTTCTGTTTTCTTTGTATGGGAGCCTCCCCTTTCAGAAAGGGGAGGGGTCTCAAACCACCATAGAAACTTTTCTTGCTTCTTAAAACTCTCACATGCAAAATTTGTTTCCTTTGCTTGATTAGATCTCGAGTTATGCAGAAATATGTGCTTCATTTGTAAGGGAGCCCCCTCTTTCAGAGAAGGGAGGGGTCTCTAACTATCTTAAGAACCTTCCCCGGTCCCAAAAACTCCTCCATACAAAATTTCACGCCTATCGGTTCAGTAGTGTCCGAGTCTATTAGGTTCAGACAGACAGAAATTCATTTTTATATATATGCGAGCGCTGCTACGCCTACAACTAAATGATTTTTTTTTTTAATAGAACTGGCACGTTTACGGTTGTTTTTCGGAATGAGTTTTTTTTTCTTGACTAAGCTTCTATCAGAACATGCTTTTTACCCGAGAAATACACATTTTGTGTTTTAGTAACCTGGATAGTTCTCATGTTTGGTAGAAATTTTGAACTACCATAGAAACATTTATTGCCTCCAAAAACCTCAACATGCCAAATTTGGTATCATTTGCTTCATTGGCTCTCAAGTTATGCTAAAAATTGTATTTCATTTGCATAGGAGTCTCCCCTTCCAAAAGGCGAGGGGGTCTCAAACCACCATAGACATATTTCTCTCCTTCAAAAACCTCCACCTGCTAAACTTGGTTTCATATGTTTGATTAGTTCTGGAGTTATGCAGAAATTTGTGTTTCATTTGTATGGGAGCCCCCTTTCCAGAAAGAGGAGTGGTTTCCAAGTCACCTTAGAAACATCTCTTGCCTTCAAAAACCTCCATATGCCAAATTTAGTTCAATTTGCTTGATTGGTTCTCGAGTTATGCAGAAATTCGTGTTTCATTTGTATATGAGGCCTCTTTTCAGAAAGGGGAGGGTTCTCGAGTCCCCTTAGAAACATCTGCCTTCAAAAACTTCAACCTGCTACATTTGTTTATTTGTTTCCATTTACTTGAGTAGTTCTCGAGTTAAGCAGAAATTTTTGTTGCATATGTATGGACCCCCCCCCCCCTCCATTTCATAGGACGGAGGAGTCTCAAACTACCATAAAAACATTTCTCTCCTCCAAAAACCTCCACATGCCAAATTTGGTTCCATATGCTTGATTAGTTCTCGAGTTATTCAGAAATTTGTGTTTCATTTGTATGGGAGCCCCCCTCTTACAGAAGGCGGAGGGGTCTCAAACATTTCTTGCATTCAAAAACCTCTATTTGCCAAATTTGATTCCATTTACTTGATTAGTTCTCGAGTTATGCAGAAACTTGTATTTCATTTGTATGGGAGCCCCCTCCCCCTCTGCCAGCGAGAGGAGGGGTCTCCTACCCTAGAAACATTTATTGCCTCCAAAATCCCCTCATGCCAAATTTGGTTCAATTTGCTTTATTAGTTATCGAGTTATGCAGAAATTTCAGTTTCATTTGTATGAGAGCCCCCCCCCCCCCCCCTTCGTAAGAGAGGAGGGGCCTCGAACCACCATAGAAAGATTTCTTGCTTCCTAAAAGCTCCACACGTAAAATTTGGTTCCATTTGATTGATTAGTTCTTGAGTTAAGCAGAAACTTCTGTTTTGTTTGTATGGGAGCCTCCCCTTTCAGAAAGGGGAGGGGTCTCAAACCACCATAGAAACTTTTCTTGCTTCTAAAAACTCTCACATGCAAAATTTGGTTTCCTTTGCTTGATTAGTTCCCGAGTTATGCAGAAATATGTGTTTCATTTGTATCATAAGAACCTTCCCCGGTCCCAAAAACCCATACAAAATTTCACGCCATACAAAATTTCACGCCGATCGGTTCAGTAGTGTCCGAGTCTATAAGGTTCAGACAGACAGACAGACAGACAGACAGAAATTCATTTTTATATATACCTAGATAGAAACTGTTAACATAAGAGAAGCTCATCAGGTAGTGTTCTCAATATTTTCAATATAGCGATTGTATGCTAGCTGGCGCACCTTCTTGCGAATGTTCTCCATAAGATTCAGTGCTTCCTAAGATGTGCCTTCGTCAATGCCAAAAATTCTTCAATTGGTCGAATTTGCGTGCAATTAGGAGGGTTCGTGTCCTTTGGAATAAATGAAACATTCTTGGTGGTAAAGCCTGTCCACGTTAAATTTCGGACACTAAAATAATAGCAGCAAAAAAAATTACACATAATTCAACAAAACCGATTGTTTACTACACAATAATAGAGTTATATCTAAATTGGAAACAGTTGATTAAGATGTTAATCCATCTTTCTGTAAAATTCTCGAGCTCTCTGTGGTACAACCGCCGTCAGGTTCCGTACGGTATCCTCAGATACGCCCGCCGTGACAATTCGCCATCTTCTCTTGAAATCATCAGTACCATTTGCTTTCTTCTTAGTTTAGAAGAGTTTCCGCTTTTCTAGAGCCCAGTACTTCTCTATTGGGCGAAGTTCTGGCAGGTTGGTGGTTTGGCTGTTTCTGGCACTTATTTGACCTCTTGTACCTTATACCATTCCAGGACGGATTTCGCATAGTGATAAGAGACACCGCATAGTGACAAGAGACAGCCCACAGACGAAACGACACCATACAAAACAGTGGACATGGACATTTTGATTCGGAAAAACTGCTTCGGGAGACTCTCAGAGCACTTAAATGACACACCAAAACTACAAAATACTGAAAACATTACGAACCACCTTATTAAACTTGTAAACGTAACACTGACTGATAAAATAACAAAGAGACAATTGAAGAAACAGACGAAAGGATTCAAAATTCTCAAACGTGGCTCCTTCCGAGTCATTTGCAACAGCGTCTTCTTGGACGACATGTTCCGTGTACGGCTGGCAAATGACACAAAGATATCATTAACTGGTGTAGAGCTTTCTACTCAATTCAGAAGAGTCCTGCCAGTAAAGCTAAAAAAAAACTGCTGTCAAAACGTTCCAGGTCCGACTACTAGGAGCGCTGCACTGAAATAAACAGTGCGTCCAGGTATTAAATGACTCAAGCCTTAGTTGCAGTTTGCTTAAATTTATAAGATTATTATTATTAGACATCATCGCATACAGAGCCTATAGGCATTAACCAACCGGATGAGACGCTTATATTTGGAATGAATGGTACAGTTGTACATTGTTGAACTAGATGTCTCGATACTTTATAACGTTTTCTAATAGAAACCACTACTTAGAACTTACTCTAAGTCTCACAATACTATCTCGTTTCTTTAACTTGATTCTAAAGGTCAAACCGATCAAACGGCACTAGAAATTTATTATCGGGCCTGTTTAACTTATAGTCTATGAGTACAGTAGAGTGATCCTAAAACGGGAGATACAACAAAGAAGTGTTGGATTAAAATAATTGGAATGATCTCACCAAATTCCGCTTTGAAAAATATGTTCCATAAAACTCGGTTGTGCTCGGCCGAAACGCTGATTTCAATCTTTTACGCATTATTTTGTTCTTGGTAATTGTTAATCCTTCTATTCGGAACAGCAAGAATAAATAGTAAAACTGCGAAAAAACCGAGTTCAATACGAAAATTTAGTGGGAGGAAATCCTCTAGTAAACCACGAGTAATCGGTCTAGTCTTTAAGTTTTTCTTGTTAAAACCACAAACAATGAAATAAAGTCTCCGTAAAGCTAACGCGATTGAATGCTTCAAAATAAACTGCAGAGTAGTGTTCGCCAAAAATGTATTGTTTTTCAATGCTCAATGCTTTTTCTATTGCTCAGTTTCGGCTTCTCATTACTCTGTTATATTTATACAATGTTTTTTTTTTCTCTTTTAAACTGTTCATTTCTATTTTGTAACTACGTAGTTACAATAGATTTGGGCTTATTTTGCTTTCTAATTACAATATTTTTAGCGTTCTATATATTTTTATTTTTATTTTAGTGTTCATGCCTTATTGCTCATTGCCATTTGATTTAGTTTGCCAAAATGATTAAAATAAAATAAGGAAGAAAATTTACGGCAAACATAATTTTTACTAAGCAATCATAAAAATAAACTGAACCATGAAGAAAAAAATAATAATGGTTCTCTACATTATAAATTTAAAAAAATCAAAACAATACAATTGGAATTTGTGAAATGACAAAGTAAAAAAAAAAATTACGAGTATCACAAGCTTCTGAATCTCCGGGGAAATCAAATATTTTGCCTTCTGATTCCAATTGTGCTACCCGAAAATTGTTGGTAATTGGTTCAAAGTTCAAGATTTAGTCAAGAAACTTTATAGAGACGACAGTTAATATTTACTCTGAACATCGTCTGGACTCTCAGACAAAAATCGCTTGAAGCACGTGCGAACCACCGACCCCCCCCCCCCCCCCTCCCCTGACACGCTGCAACAAATTCGGAAAAGATCCAAATGTATTGAAAGGCTTGGCTCCCTTGACAGGTTTCGCTTGATACCACCCATTTCGCACGCTGCCGCGCTTCTCGGTCAATATGCGAGCCAGACAGATTTTAGAAGTTGCTTCAATTTGAAGATCCGTCTCCATTCAAATGCACCGCGGAGGAGGATGGAGAACGGCGAGAAGTCAGTGCCCGTCTACTGCTAAAGCGAGCGGAAGTCCAATAGTAAACATCACAATCATAAAAGATTATCTTGCGCCAGTCGTCGTGACGGTCGTCGTCGTCGTTGCCGTGCGCGTACGACGGATTTTCATTCATGAATTCGAGAGCTGCCTATAGTGCACCGACTGCATCGCGATTGAATGTGTGTGCCTGCATATACAATGCCCTTACCGCGCGGCGGGATTGAACGGCCGTTCGGTATATGACTGATTGACTGCGTGTCTGCGGGCATTTGCCAGTGGTGATCGTCTCGACGCGCTAATGACGGTAACGACGACCACGTTCAGACACACCGCAGGGTTGCACGGGGGAAGCGAGATACAGGAATGCACTTGGCGCGGCAGAGTTGGCGACGAGGCGCAAAAAATCTTAATGACGAACGTGAACGAGGCCAACGAATGTAATTTTATGACGAATGCTTCCACCGCCGCGGTTGCAGTCGGTTATTTGCGCTGGGATACAAAGGGAGGAGAGAGTGTTCACGGGACTTTTGGTTCATTACAATATGCATGTGCCTGCACTTCTCCACACGTTGCACCACCAGCACGATTTCCAATAACGCCAATAATAGAGAGAAAGAGAGCCAGTCAGACAAGCAAAGATGCGGCGAGGTGCTTGCGAGTTGACGTGCAGTTGACTTTGACGGTTATCGATCTGTGCATATAGTGAGAAACTAATACCACCCCCCACACTCGAGGGGGGGGGGTCTGCATTCCAGAGGGATGTTGTGTTGTGTGCCGGGAGAGAGTGGGCACCAACCGCAAGTTAATGTGCCTTCCTGAATGAAATATTTTTATGTTCTGTTTGCTTTTCCGTCTGCAAACAATGGGCGGGCGGCGATGGCGAAGGTAATAGCGATCACGATGGTGGTGATGATGATGATGATGATGATGATGATGATGATGATGATGAGTCGTCGTCGTCGTTTGCATTCAACTGTTATTGGTCTGGGTTCGATTTTTCCCATTACATACTAGGAAGAGCGGGAGGGAAAGACATGAACGCTAGCAGTCAGGAATGTGGCGACTAGTTGATCAAAGTATGACCTCAATTTCTTTAGGCAGGAAAAAGTGGAGATATGTCTGAGAAACTTGTTGGCTTGTTTGAAATTCATTGCTGGTAATCAGTTAGCTACTGATTTGAGCAAATTCAATAACTTTGATCCATACATTTTATTTGATACGGTAATGATTCACTTTAACTGTTTCTTACAAAGTTGGCAGCATAGGCAATAAATAAATGTTTATGTTCAACAGAGAAAATAGTAAGCATTGAGACATTGTTTGACGAAGTGAAAATAAAGCAGAAGAATTGTAGCCTGACCTTTCGACGATTGGTCGGACTGATATAGCAATTTTTGTTTTAATTATCGTTCAAGTGTGGACCAAAGGGTGTCCGTTTTTACTGAAATGTTAATGAACAATACTAAATTATGTAAAACATTCAGGGTTGCCAGTTTTTCCGGAAAAAATCAGTTGAATATTTTTGATTTTCACAGTCATTACTTATTCCAAAAATTAGTAACATAAGAACGGAGCATCGTAGAACAATACAAGATGTTAGGAAATTTTCTCAAGATTATAAAACAATATAATCTGAATTGAAAATGGTGGAGGTAAATTGCAAAGGAAAGCCGGCGAAAAATGTTCTGACGCTTAGAGAATTTTCAAAAATATATAAATAACTATAATGTAACTCCTAACCTGTAAGCGGTGAATGTTTCGTGGTAGACTTTTTCTTTGTTCCTAAGTAATAAGCAAGATCATGAGCATGATTGACCGCCCGAGGTTGCTACTCCGTTATTGCCTGATCAGCTATAATTACACAGAGAAGCAACAGATGATGCTTGGGACTAACTTACACCCTTAAAGTGTATAAACTGGTGATCCTAAAATAAGGCAAAACCGGCGCCAGCCCCATCCAAATGCATGTCACTAACCCCCTTAGGCGTAAATTTTTCCAAGCGTTATTATACTAGCAACTTGGTGTATTATGATTGATTTGGTGCTCAATAACATAGAAATGATTGAAAAAAATAGGGATTTTATTGAGATGTGCTAGGTCATCAAAACTGTCCTGGAGTTCAGAACTTAAGATCTACAGTTGTAACAGTAGCTTTATCCACAAAACAAAGCTCCGAAATGTATTCAAACATATTTAATCATTGTCCTGGAAGACCAACAGGCATTATGAGATAATCATGGGATATTCTATACCAATCAAACTGTCCTGAAGTTCAGAACTTAAGATATACTGTTGTAAGAGTAGCTTTATCCACTATACAATGTCATGATATTTCTTCAAACATATTTGATGAATGTCCTGGAAGACCCAGAGACATTATGAGATGATCATGGGATATTCTTTTTCATCCAAACTTTCCTGGAGTTCAGAACTTAAGATATACTGTTGGAAAAGTAGTTTTATTCGCTATTAATTACAACATGTGTTCAATCATATTAAATGAATGTCCTGGAAATAAACATTATGAGGTAATTTTGGGATATTATACGCCAACACAAACTGTCCTGGAGCTCAGAACTTATGATCTACTGTTGTAACAGTAGCTTTTTCCACTATACAAAGTTATGATACGTATTCAAACATATTCAATGAATGTCACGATATTTCTCCATAAAACTCGATTGAGGGCTGCAAGTCTCCAGTTCCTCGAATGTCCAATACTTCCAAGGTCTTCCACTTAGTTTAACCCCCTAGCTCGCTACGCTCCTCTGCGTCTTGTACCGGTCGGATTCGAGGCAAACACCATTTTTGCGGGGTTGTTGTCCGACATTCTTACAACATGTCCAGCCCATTGTACCCTTCCAGCTTTAGCGACTTTCTAGATACTGTGTTAGCCATAGAGCTGCGCCAGCTCGTGGTTCATCCTTCTCCTCCATACGCCGTTTTCACATACATCGCCAAAGGTGGTCCTAAGCACGCGTCGTTCGAAAACTCCAAGTGCTTGCAGATCCTCTTCGAGCATTGTCTACGCCCGTAGAGAACTACCGGTCTTATCAGCGTTTTGTGCATGGTACACTTAGTACGGGGGTGAAGTTTACCAGATCTCAAGGTCTTTTAAAATCCATAGTAGGCAGAACTTCCGGTAATAAAGGTTGTACGGAATCAAATTACACCACTTTTAAATGGCTGTAACTTTTTACCCGTTGAGTATTTTCTATTGAAATTTTGGGTAGAATTAGTTCAATGTGTATTTGTTTACGCTGTGTAAGTTTCACTAGCAGATGTGCAATCGTTGCGAAATTGGAGTCGGCAGAAGAGCAGCGGCGCAAAGAAATTTTGTGCACGTACCTCGAAAATCCGGATCTTTCTCATCGTGCCATCAGCAGGTAGCTGGGAATGGTACATTCTACGGTGTCTCGTGTTTTAAATCGGTACCATGAACGTTTGACTATAGATCGGAAAGAAAAAAAGTGGCAAACATGGATCTCCGTATAGTGTTAAGGATCACAAGCGGGTAGTTCAAGCTTTCAAGAGGAATCCCAACAGTTTTGTTCGAGATGTGGCGAAGAAACTGAATCTAACCAAAACTATCGTGAAAGATGCGCAAAAAACCGTGAAGGACTACACTCGTACAAAGTCCAGAAGGCGCCTAATTGCGATGAACGGCAGAATACGGGAGGTAAAACACGTGCACGGAAGCTCTACACGCAGATGTTGACGAAACCACATTGCCTCGTTATGGATGATAAGACGTATGTAAAAGCAGACTTCCGGCAACTTCCGGGGCTCCAGTTTTTCACTGTTCATCATAAATTCGATATCCCTGAGGAACTTAGAAAGCAGAAGATGTCGAAGTTTGCCAAAAAATATATGATTTGGCAAACAATATGCTCGTGCGGAAAGCGGAGCAGCCCATTCGTGACAAGTGGAACGGTCAATGGGCAGGTGTACCTAAAGGAATGCCTCCAAAAGCGTCTACTTCCTCTTCTGAGGTCACACGATGGTCCTACGATTTTCTGGCCTGATTTAGCCTCGTGCCATTACTCGAAACAGGTTTTGGAGTGGTACAAGGCTAAGGAGGTCAATTTCGTGCCGAAGCATCTCTACCCCCCGAACGCACCGGAACTGCGGCCAATTGAAGAATACTGGGCCATCATGAAGCAGGTACTTCGGAAGCATCCTAAGGAAGTGAAATCGGAGGAAGATATGAAGAAAAATGGGATTTCCACGCAAAAAAAAGTTGGTCCAAATGAGGTACAGGACCTTATGAGTAGTGTAAGGAAGACGGTTCGTGCATTTGGATATGGAATTGAATAAAACAAACATGGGAAAATATTCATAACATGTTTTATTTTACTCCCTGAAAGTGTGAAGATGATTGGTTGAACGGGTGAATTTTGCCGAATATTTGTGTGTGTCGCAATTTGATTCCGAACACCCTTTAATGCCTCTCCGAATTTCTCTGCTGCAGTTGTTATCCGACGTAACCAATGATCCGAGGTACACAAACTCATCCTCCACCTCGAACTCATCTCCGTCGATTGTCACAGTTCTGCCTATGCGAGCTCTATCACGCTCGGTTCCTCCAGCCAACAGATACTTAGTCTTCGACGCATTCACCGTATACACGACGAATTTTTCGTATAGACCATGTTTCCGGATCCTCGCAGAATTGGCGAAACACACCTTGTTGTGATGGGGACATCAAGTTCCTTTTCGATCGCTGAGCAATTCAACTTTTCGGTCTCACCTAGCTGAATGATGCGGTTCCGTTCACGACTGGTTATTTTCGAGTTGCCCTTGTTCTGCTTCCGTATGCCGTAATTTTCACCATTTTTTCAAGAAATTTCGCACAACCGATTCGTTTTGCATAGGCTAACATCCTTCAACCCAGAGATTATTTTCCGCTCCGACTCGTCGATAAACTTTCCTTTCGGCATCTTGACAACTTTACAAAATTGTCGCACCTTGTGGTTTTGTTTACGTTCCACACGCTCACACATACAGCTGCAACTCAGAAGAATGACAGTTTACTACTGTTTGTGTAAATCGAGCACGATAGGTGTGGCATTGTCACACTGCGCTTATAAGAATTTCCTGTTATAATTATTATAATCTATCACAGAAAAAATGTGACTCAACCTAAATTTATTTAATTACTTAATTGTGTGTGGTCATTGTGCAAGTAACGTTTCAGTAATAACACAAAAATCCTTGCGTTATGTAGTTGATCCAGAATTTAAAAAAAAAGGGGGGGGGGGTTAGAAGGAACTTCGGCCAAAAAAAAAACAATAACAAAAAAAAAAAAAACAATAAAAAAAAAAGCTCTTTTGTTGGAAAAAAAAAAAAAAAAAAAAAAAAAAAAAAATTTTTTTTTTTTTTAATTTTTTTTATTTGAAGTGAAAAAAAAAAGTAGGGAAAAAAAAAAAAAAAAAAAAAAAAGAAAAAAAAAAATACAAAAAAAAAAAAAAAAAAAAAAAAAAAAAAAAAGAAAGAAAGAAACAAGCCAGCATGATAGAAAACAATTTGTGTGGTAGGGGGTGGGAGTTGGTTTATAAACAGGGTTGCCACATTATTTTTCGTTCCCATCTTTAATTTTTGCCAAAAAAATCTTTTTTATCTGTGTTTAACTGCAAAAAATCTTGGTAAAAATCTTTACTTCAAATTTTGTGTTGTAAAAGGAAAACAGATCAGTATACGAAAGATTCATGTTCTCGGGGGAAATCGATCATTGCACTTAAGCCCTCCTGACAGACCAGTTTTGACATGATTGATCATGATAATGAATCATGAGGTGTTTGTTTTGACTACTTGAAGTTCCTTGATAGGTGAACAAAATCAGAACGGAATTAACAATCAATTATTGTTATAATCCGTGCACATTAATTTGTTGAATTTAGAATTTAGTTCTGATGTTAATATTAGCTGATCAACTCCTCCTTTCCTCCTTTGGCCTCCATGATGTCCGTACTCAGGCGGTTCCGGATTTTGGACTTATTCAGATTGTATTTCGAGAAAACTCGCTTCACTCCTGCAAAAGAATGCGGAATTAGTAAAAAGTTCGCAATGAACTTTCTTAGCAAGTGAAAAGCCAGCTTCCCATCAGGCGTTTTCTTCAACAAGTTTCGAAGTCTTCTGATTCTTCCACCTCGTTGTCCTTGCAGATGATTATCGTCCTCAGCTCACGAAAATCATTTTCAATCACCTGTTCCTCACCGCTTTCAAAGAAGTTCGGATGTTGTTCAATGATCAAGTTGAACTCCTTTAAAGGGCGCAGCTTCCCCGTTATATATTTCCAACTTCTTACGAAGATGTTTCTCGATCCACACAAAAATTTGCAAGGAGCTCCATCAGCGAGACTTCAGCTGATTGCACATGTTCAGGAATTCCATACCTTTTGACTGGAAGATACGATTCGCTTTGATGATAAGAGACAATACGTAGCTTAAGAAGAAGAGAAATGGCTGCGTCATCGGGTCATTAAGATGACAACAATAAAACCGTTGTCTCAGTTTGATTAGAACGAGAAAAACAACACGAGCTCCGGAAACCGTTCCATATTCCATTTGACAACTGACTCTAACGATAGCCATCTAGTGGTAGACGGATGCAGAACTGTGTAATCTGGAATTTTTTGGATCGTTTGAGGCTGCAGGACAAGTAACTGCAGATATATCGCATCATTTGTTCCAGGTACAATGGCAGTTTTTTGCATGCGTTACTTGCACAAAGGGCCAAAAAGTGGCAAGTACATTTGATAATTATCAAATGAGGACAGTCACGTTTCAGCAGCTTCTTGATGGATCGGTCAGAACCCATCATTACCGAAGCTCCATCTGATCCAATGCTCACAAACCTTTTTTTTTTTTTTGGTAATCGGTGCCATCGATCTGAAACTGTTTATCAATTGCGCAAAATATGTATAGGTTTTCGCACTGCAAGATTATATTAAAGCTAACAAAAAATCACGTACGAAATAAATATGCTTCATATAGCAAAAACTACTATCGAGAACATTATTCTAATTTCCCAAAAAAAAAAAAATGCATAAAAATACTTCTAAATTAGAAGAATACTATTTTTGTAGAAATCACTGCAAGAAATTCTGCTGAAATTTTTGGTGCAAGCTCTTGCGGAACTTTGAAACAAACACTTCTCCAGCGGAATACCTGAAAAAATATTGAAATAATATCTGGAGAACTATATGTAAGAATCCTTGCAGGCATCCTAGACAAAATTTGAAAAATAATTCTACAAAAACCCATTGCGGAATTTTTAAAGTTAAGAATTAAATATATGAGATCATGGAATTCATGCAAAAAAATCTTCTTAGATTTCTCCAACAAATCCGGATTTTCTCCAAGAATTACTTCAGGAAAAAATGTATAGTTTTTGTGTAGTTCTTTCAGGTGTCCTCCAGTGATTCCTTTAAAATCACAAAAGTTCACAAGATCAGGGATTCTTCCAAACATTTCATCACAAGAAAGTTTTGAAAAACTGCCGATGCAATGTCAGAAGAAACTCCTGAAAGAATCCCTGGAGGAATGCCTACAAACCTCTGAAAAATACCTATAACAACGCCAGAAGGAATATCTAAAGGAATGTCTGAGAATCTTTGAGAAATTCTATGAAATTTTCTTCAAAAATTATCAAACATCGAATAATCAAAAAAATTATGGAGAAATCATTTGGGAACACACACAAACTGACTTTCAGACTGTCATCTGTCACTGTAGTGTCAGTGTCAATTGTGTTATTTTGCTTCATGGGCCTAAACAGCACACTGAAAGTAGTATTGATAAAAAGTTCGATCCTAAACTGTACTCATATTTTGAATTTGAGGTTTTTGAGTGGAAAAGCAATTGCCAAAAATCTTAAAAATCTTGGTTTTTCTCAAAAATCTGTAATCTTCACATACAGATATCTGTATGAAAAAAATGAAAAAAATCTGTGTCAATCTAGATAAATCTGTGCATGTGGCAACCCTGGAAGGCATTACCACATAGGGGAGCTGTTCCATTATTCATCTTATGCTCCATTATTCATACTGATCGGAAAAGTGGGTTTGATGTATGAATCAATCGATTCCTTCTGTTATTGAGTTTGCTTGGTTTCAACAACAAATAAAAATAAATAAAATTAACAAGAAATAAATAGTATGAAATCAGATAGTTATGCGTCAATCTTTTGTTTTCGAGTAGCACGAATCGGAGGGTGATGAGATGAAATTGGGATTGGTAACCCTAGATACTATACTTGTATCGAGGTCTTTTAAGGTGAAGCGATTTTACTTATATAATTCTAGCAACGAAATTTTGAAGAAAAATGCAGTTTTAGAGTACGCATCGGTAATGGACGATATGGCTGAATTGGAATTGGAACTATCTGAAGATCCTAGAAATCAGCATACGTCGAGGCAGACCAATCTGAAGATAACAACCAACACAAAGGCAAGGGAACAAACCGAACAGAAGAATGAAGAAACAAAACATCGGTGAGATCGTTCATATTTTTTCCATCTTATCATTATGATAACACGCTCAGAGACGCAACGACCTCCCTTACTCTTTTAAAGGAAACTTCTCTCTCAGGAGTTCAGAAGTGGCATCAGTAAACCATAAAAATGATACTGTTGGGACTACTGAGACTTGTAACATCAGACATTACTAAAACTGGTAGAATTCAAATATCTAGACGACATAATGACAACTTATTTTTGATTCGAGAAAACTGCTCAAAAAGACTTTCAAAGCATATAAATGATGAACTAAACTACAAAAGACTGAAGAAAACACACTGACAAACTAAATAACAAAAAGACGAAACGACACCATACAAAACAGTAGACATGAACATGACTGAGAGAAAGGGGAAGCAAACTTGAAAATGTACCACCTTTTGAGTGTCAACAGCGTCTCTATGGACGACATGATCCTTGCACGGCTGGTGAAATGCTTCAAAAAGGAATTAATTTATATCATTCTAACGCACAAGAAACAATACAATAGCTTCTTACTTTTCGTTCGAGAAAACTGCTTCGGGAGACTCTCATAGCACATAAATGATACATTTCACGGACTGAACTATAAAACACTGAGAAAATTATGAAACACCGTATTAAACTTGCAAACGTAACACTGACTAACGAAAAGACAATTGAAAAACACAGACGAAAGGACTCAAAATTCCCAAACGTGGCTCCTTCCGAGTCATTTGCAACAGCGTCTTCTTGGACGACATGTTCCGTGTACGGCTAGCAAAATGATTCAAAAGGATTTACGCAACGATATCATCAAAGGCCTGGCGTAGAGGACTCTATTCAGAGTCCCGCTAGTAAACCTCCATAAAAAAAAAAACAAAAATTACCTTTAGTTTTTTCTAAAATTTAAATTATTTTATTTTGTGGGTGGGATTTTGATTCTAGCTTTTGAAAAAAAAATGAAAAAAAATTTTTGAATTGCTCAATTGGGTGTTCCGATACCAAGAGCAGTTATAATAAAACGTTTTTTCCATCCGGGACTTCATTGGGTTTGGGTGTCGGTTGGTTAGTTTAGTTTATTTTTTTTTTGAATGACAAAAAAAAAAATAAAATTTCCTTGGTCTGGGTTGGCTTTTTTTTTTATTTTATTTGTGTGTTTTTTTTGTGTGTGCAAGAGATTTTTTTTTTTTGTTTTGTTTCTCGGCGGGGGGGGCCGGGGGGGGGGTGGTTTGGTTTTAAATTTTTGAATTTAATTTTTTTTTTTTGGGGGGGGGGGTGCCCCCCGTTTTTGTTATTTTTTTCCCCGGGGGGAGAGAGGGGGAAATGGCGGACGGATGATTTTCCCCTTTTCTGCTCTCGACCGCCAGCCTTCGACACGGAAGAGTTTGCCCGGTGAAAAATGTAGACATTCACATGAAATGTCTGGAATTTTTCACAATCAATCTCTGTCCACTTCTGTACCTCCCTGATTTTTTTTTTGTTATCTTCCATTTGATATTCGACAAAGGAAGGTAGTCACTCCTGCCACCGGATCCGTTTTTGGAGTAATGCTTTCTGCTGCCAACCGCCAGGCAGAACTGCATGCAGTTCGCGTCAGGCCAGGTCAACGGAATGCGGAGAATTGCATTTAAAATTTAAAAAATCATCCCAAAGAAACGCGTGTAGGAATGTGAGAGCTGCTACTGGCGAACGAAAGTTTGTGGATTTTAAAGGATGCGCGCGCAGTTTCGGAAGGCGGGCAACAATGAAAAAAGGGAATCAATCCGGGTAGCAAAGTGCAATGATTTGCACTTTATGATGGGGTTCGAGCGCGAGATGCTGGGATTGAGTATTTCAATTGCACTTTCATAAATTTCAAGAAGTCTTTTTTTTTAATTTGAAGACTGTTGTTTTGGTACAATTTCAGAATTTTGATTTTATAGTACACTCAAGTCTTTCTTTAAAGCTAGCTTCAGATAGAATTGTAACAAAAACAATTGCCTGTATTTCAGTTATTTATTATTGAATTCAAGATCTTTTTTTATACAAATGTAGCGTTTTCTTCATACTTTTAAGAAAAAATACGGATAAAATTATTCGTCACGGTTTCGAAGGAATTCTCGAATTTTTCCTGTAACACGGCTCATTAGGCGGCGCACACCTTCTTCGTCCATCGTTTTAGCTATCTTGTTCCACCAGGTCTTCATCTGATTGATGTCTTTGACAACCTTTCCCTTTGCCTTGAGTCTCCTCTTCATGATTGCCCAGTATTTCTCAATAGGGCGGAACTGGGGGCAGTTGGGTGGGTTAAGGTTTTTCGGAACAACCTGGACCCCTTTCTCTGCATACCGTTCTCGAACGACTTTGCTGTAATGACAGCTTGCCAAATCTGGCCAAAACATTACGGGATGGTCGTGGGATCGAATGAACGGCAAAATTCGTTTTTGGAGACACTCTTTTTGGTATAGTTCCGACGTCATTGTCATATTTGTAACGAAAACTTTCGTTTTTTTTGCCACAGCTGCAAATGCCCTGCCAAATCATGAATTTTCGTGCAAATTTGTCGGCAAAAACAAATTTAAATTTGGCTGGAACATCCCCCCGAGCCGTTGCCAAGTAAAATTTTTGACCTGGGATTTGCCCGAAGTCAGCCGTGACATAGGTTTCATCGTCCATCAGAAGACACCCGTCGAACTTGGTCAGCACCTGGTCGTATAGCTTCCGAGCACGGATTTTGGCCACACTATTCTGTTTTATGGTCCGATTTGGCTGTTTGCTAGCTCGATACGACTTGATTCCTTCCCGGAGTCGAGTTCTCCTCACGGTACTAAAAGCACCGAATTTCCTGGCCAAATCACGGTCCGACAGATTGGGATTCCTCTTAATCGTCTTCAAAATCTTACCACGCAGTTTCCGGTCGACAGTTCCACTCCGACGATTGGCTTGAAGCTTCCGAATCGTCGTCAATGTTTCCTTATACCGTTTGATAACGCGCCATACGGTATTTCTGGGCAATTTCAGCTGTTTAGCTAGCCTAGATGCAGACCACAATGGATTTTCCAAATAACTGTGCACAATTTTTTCCCTTCTTTCGGCTTCCATGTTGATTGTTTACAAAGTACAGTCGATTTGCGGAATGTCAAAAAAAAAATACGTAAAGCTGACAAAATTCCCGACACATGGGCGCCAAGAACTTCCAAATCCGTCCACCAGGAGCGCCACAATATGAGCAAAAGTTTGTTCCAATTCTTAATGAAGCAAGCCTTAAGTGCAGTCTTTTTGAAGTTTGAACTCGTTGAACAAGATAATTTTTTGTCACGTGAAATGCCTCTGCTTCCAAACCTTCAGCACATCACCCAAGTACCATTGAATTCCATAAATTTTCAGGAAATTCATGATTATTAAGTTTTACTAAAGTTTTATGCAAGCCACTAGAAATCAATTTGGTTTTATTGTGGCACCAACATTTCATATTTTGGTCAGGTTCATGACAACCTACCAGTGTTTGGAAATCTATCATGATACTGCTGAACCATCATGTGTCAGGCTACTGATAGTTCCCGAACATATTTTTCAAATGATACAATGGATCAGCTACCTCTGCCGAATAAGAGTATTCAATTTTGTAACAACGAATGAATAGAGGAAAACGGAGAACAAAAGCTATACAATATACAGACGATCCGACCATAGCAGCGAGAAGCACGAGGAATGATTGTGTCAGTGCTTGAACATCTATCACCATACTGCTGAACCATCATGTGTCAGGCTGCTGATAATTCAAGAGCATATTTTTGAAATGATACAAAGGATCAGCTACCTATGCCGAATACGAGTATTCAGTTGTGTAACATCGAGTGAATGATACCCCCGTTTTACCAACAAAACCATTAACTTAAATGATCTTTATTATGGAAATATCCAACCGATTTGGAAAATTTTAGCAGTGTTGGATTCAGAAACTCAACCACTTTCTCAAAATTGTCTTATATGACCGATGGACAGCATCCGTCTCCGGGAAAACCGGATTTTCGGAATCGTGTTCTGAAAATGGTATAAATATTAGATTTCAATAGAAAATCAACAATAATGATACTAAAAGTTGTGCAATGAATACACAGGAATGTGTGTGATTGCCATATGACAATCCGGGGACTTTATCATGGAACGGTTACTCCGGAGCATGTTCCCATGGGGTCACAAATGACCAGAAAACAAGTTGTATTGAACCCTAGCAATATGAGTGTCAAAATTACTGGTATCGTTCCAGAAGAAAGTTTGCCATATTTATTAGACCATCCGGTCACTTAAATTTGGAGTGGCCAGTTCAGAGAAGGTTCCCATGGGGCCAGAAAATGAATTGATTTGAACCCTAGCAATATGGGTGTCAAAATTCTTGGAATCGTCCCAGAAGAAAGTTTGTCATAATTATTTGACCAATTGGTCACTTGGCTCTGGAAAAGAATAAAAGAAAACTGGGCTCGCGTTTCTTACTGGCCATATTCTTACTGGACTGGCCACACCGAAGCTAAGTTATCGGAATAGAAGTTTCATATGGAACGGTTCCAACAATTTTGATTCCCATAATGCTAGGTTCAATTCAAATTATTTTCTGACCATTCATGACCCCATTGGAATCTCCATTCCAGGATCAAGTGCCAGTATCAAGTCATATGACAATCAGACACATTCCTATGTATTTTATGCATTACTTTTAAACGCAGCGAAAAATCTTTTAATGTCAATGATATTCTGTATTAAAAACAGCAATAAAAATTATCCTTCCCCGGGTAATATTTGTATTGTTAAATGCAACCATAAATGATTGTTGATTAAACATAAAATATTGTTGTTTTCAATATCTGTCAAAAAACAAAAAAAAAATTTGTTGGATTAACTTTTTTTAATTATTATTTACAAATACAGAATCTTTGTAAAACGAAACAAAAAATAGTTGCTGCCAAAAAATAATTTCTTTGAAACTAAAAAAAGTGTTAATATTAATAAACAATCCAGCTGGGGATAAGTTGTGGGCTTGTGCAATGATTGTGTTGGCAATAACGATGGAACTCCATTAAATTTTGAATGAAACAGCATTAGTTTATTAAAAAAAAACTTTGATTTTTTAGATTCGTACCTGTCACACCCCTCAAGACTTTGTTCCGTATATGCATTTCGTTCGCTCGGCCATAAATGGCGTAGGTATTAATTATTCTCTTTTCTTCCGTTCTATTTCAATATTTCTTTAATATTTCAATTGTATACTGATTTTCTGTTAATAGAAAATCGTCATTGAAATACACATTTCAATATTAATTTTCAATTTATTACCAAGGAAGCAATTCACGGATTGCTCAGAAAGTCTAAAACTAATCAATAAATCGACTAGCGCGTCGTACAAACATCGGCACATCGGTAAACATTGAAAACATGCACATTCCCAGACAACTGTAAGGCTGTATTTGTTACGGAGTTGTTTTTTTAAATTTACATTTTTTTTAATTGGTTGAAATTATTTTTTAACACAAAAACTTGTTGCAACTGCAATTTATTTTTTCTAAGAATTTGGTTTTGGAAACAATCACCAGAATTGTTAAAGCTACAAATAAAAAGTATTGAATTCAATAATAAAAATATTTGAAGGTACAAAACATTTCAATATATATTTTTTTTATTCAAAGAGGTCTATTTTCTCTGCGTGTTATATCATTATTAATCATTTTCTATTTAAATCTTTTAGAACTATCCCATTTCCGGAACATGGTTCAGGAAATCCAGTTTTTCCTGAGAAAAATTATAAATGACAATTTTCAGAAAATGGTTAAGTTTCTGAATCCAAAACTGCTAAAATATTCCCAATCGGTTGGATATTTCCATAGTAATGGTAATTTTAGTCCGCTGGGTAAAAATGTTCCCTACCGGCTTTTTAAAAGTGTTTTTTTTTGCACACACAACGGTTTAGTGACTATCATGAGAGATGAACCAGCTCGAGGCTGTAAATCTCGATAAGTCTGGGGGATCTGACCACATTCAACACTCGATACAAAATTTCAAAAAAAAAAAAAAGTACGGAGAAAATCTACGAGGAGGGAGAGGGAGGTCTGAGATTTTCATAAAATGCTTGCTCTCAACTTAGTGTTCTAAATGCACTTCCACAGTTATTAATTAAGAACTTTTGATGCCAAGTGCAATTTTTGCATATGTATGATTGTGTGGCAAGTACAATCATACGCTATGCTTAGGGAGTCGAGAAATTTTCCTTTACGAAAAATGCCTAGACCAGACCGGGAATCGAACCCAGCCACCTCCAGCATGGTGTTGCTTTGTAGCTGCGCCTTTACCGACTGATCTGAGGAAGGACGTTGTTTATGAACAGGCCTTAATAAATGAACAAAAAAACATAGCTTCTTCATACTCACACAAAGAAATCACTCTGCTTTGAAAAAACCAAATATTTATTTGCGATTCACTTCAAGGTTCCTATTTGTTTCAATTCATAATAAAGATTCAAATCAATTCAAAATTGTATTCATTTCAAACCAATAAAATTATTTAAGGTACTCACCGCTGTCTGACATTAATTTACTAATATTCGATTTATAACAATCAAATTTATTTCAAACTAAAATGGTTAATTTAATGTTTTAACAAAATATTTTTATGCGTACACATTTCATACTGTCAGCCTGCCGAGCAGCCATATTATTATTGTTTCTCAATGCTGCCGACATGGTAAGTTGCTGCATCTGCCTCTGGCTCCGATAGTTGTAAGTTTAAGTATAATCTATTTTAATGTTAATGTATGTATCGATATAAATATAAACATGTTAGGATATAAATATAAAGAAACAAATATAAATAGAAATAAATGATTAAATCATCAAAACACGACGTTCAATTCTATAAAGCATGATGTTTTGTTTCTACTCAATGGTTTTGTTGAATCAGTTCATCAGTTTTATTGGTCTATATATGAACCAAAATTTTATTTGAAATTTTTCCTATTTTGGTTGATATAACTACGTATTTTTTGTGTGCTGATCTTCAAAATAATCATCACGGTCCTGGTGGTCCAGGCTATCACTTTCGAGAGCTCTACGTCTGATTCTGGTAGGGCCAGTACAACTGAGGACAATTTTTGAACCTCAGTTTTTAGTATCGGCAGTTCAAAATTCGAGGTTTTGCATTAAGATATCATAAAACTACATGCCGTTGGAGCCTAAAAAAAACATTTTTCATATTTTTATATGTTGGTACTGTTAGACAGTTTACAATTCATGATTTGTCATCAAGAAGCGAGAAGAGAAAGAAATCCCTTCTTAGAGCTAAAACTTTCTCTTCGAAGAAAAATCTGCATAGAATTAAGCTGCCGGAAACATTTAATGCATCGAGCATATTTCTGAATATAATTCCGAATAGTGCAGACAAGTTTTACAGCTATATAGATTTAAATTTGCAAACGCTAACAGATTTCGATTGAAACATTTTTTTGTTTCCGTTCACCAAAGGCACCAGCCACTGAACCAATGTGTTCACATTCATTTACATCAGCTGAATATGAACCAATCAGTATACGCAACAGTATTGACACAAAAGTTTCATGAAGACAATCTGATCCGAAACATGCCGAAAACGGAATAGAGAAGAACACAAATGATCATAATCGAGAACGTTCAGCAGCAGAATTTACTTTGACCATGCATTTGTCACTGAAGACTAGCGAAAAAAAATCCTTCTTGTCCCCTTTTGTGCGATGATTCGTAGCACATAGGAATAGACAAGTCTCACATGAGTAAATGATTCATCTAGTATCATTCAGGAACAAAAAGCATGTGAACCATTCGGTGATATACGAAATGGGCAAACACTGCAACCTACACAGCTTGTTTACAACGATCTTAAAACCTTGTTTTCTCAAATTCCTTTCACTCATATCAAATTTTTTTTTTTGGTTTTTTGAATGGGAAAATGTTGTTTTGGGGTGCGGTTTTAGGGCTCTTTTTTTTTTTTTTTTGTTGGGTGGGGGGGAAAAATTTTTTTAGTTTTGTGTGTGAGGGGGGGGGGGGGAGGTGGGGGGGGGGGGTGTGTGGTCTTGTGGGTTTTTAAAACAAAAAAAACATTTCTTTTTTTTTTTTGTGGGGTGGGGGGAAAGATTTTGGGGTTTGGGGAAAATTTTTTTTTTTTGAATGGAATATAAAAAAAAAAAAAATTAAATAAAAAAAAAAAAAAAAAAAAAAGAAGAAAGGGGGGGGGGCGGGTTGTTTTTTTTTTTTTTTTTTTTTTTTTTTTTTTTTTTAATTTATCGGAAATGTTTGTTTTAATTTATTTCTTGTTGTTGTAAAACCTAAAATTAAATGCGCATATGATTTGAACCATAAAAACCTCAATTTGTTTTGGATATTTTCCTTTCAAACAAAATTTCCCGCAACACAAAAACTGTTTTCGTTTTCAAAATCTGTATGGTCTTATAAAGGTTTTATTAACTTGTTTTCACACCCGTCCACAGAGTGGGCCACTTGGTACCAATTTCGACTTTAAAGAAGCATAGAGGAGGTACTGGAAGACAAAACTAAAAATGTTACTTGGGCAGGTTTCTCATGAACATATTCACCTAATTATTGAAGTTCTAAAAGAGGTCCCAGCGGATATTTTTCGAAAGCTTCAGGATTTTTAGATATTAATTCTAAAGAGCTGAGTTTAAGTATATTCCTTTGAAATTTTAGCATCAGACTAATCACCATACTAGAATTTTATTACAAGAAAACCATAAAAAAATATCACGCGTAGCATTTACCAACCTAAGACCAAAAGATGTGTCCAGATAAAATCTACTGTCCCAGCTAGGCGTCAAACGCTTTGACAGCCACCTCGAAAGCCGAACAATTACTGATCAATCAATGCTTCTTCGGAAAGTGCCCCAGACTTACGAAACGCTCTATCCTAAACAAGAACCAAAAATGAACAAGCCCTCGATAATCATCGTCATCATCATCATCATCATCATCATCATCACCAGCGACGATGTCGAGCCGAGATTCTCGGGCAAGATTTAGTCCGGGGCAGCATTCCAAAGCACGCCTAGAGTGTGGTCCTGCTATGCCATGCCGCCTGCATTGTGCGCCGCATCGGTGCATCAGCATCGTCCAATTCCTGCTCATTCACTGGAATGGGCATCCCATTTCTTTACCGAACCAGTCAGTGCCGCCAGCCAAATTGCTCATTGATGTCAGCGTTCCCGATCGATGCATTTTGGGAAAATCTAACAACACTGTCGTCGTCGCATAACCAGCGACCAGCCAAACCAGCCGGTCTGGAATGCAACTCCGGGTGAATCCGATCCGCACCACCACCACCACCGCACACCGCGCCCACTGTTCCTTTCTTCAGGATTACTGTTGACCATTACTGCCTGTTTGCTGCTGGCAGTGGCCCGCCAACTCAACCGAACAACGAACGACCAGTTCTCAATCTTCGTTCTCCTGTCCAAGGCCCAGTGGCCGACGGACGGGACGCTTCGCGGTGATTTCTTGCTTTTCTTTCTGGTTTCGGACAAAATTCTCATCGCACAAGTAGCGCGCCTTCCTGGAATTGATTCATTTTTTCCTCCCTTCCCACCACCCAGCCTATGCATTCCCTTATGTGTGGATGCGTTCAAAGTGTGATGGCCAGCGACGCTTTTGTTGTTTTTGTTATTCATTCTCATGTCGGTTAGGTTTTTGGACGAAATTCCTTCGATTTTGTTAAGACTATTATACTCTCTGCTGGTTTGCTGTTATTAGTCTGTTGTTGTTGTTGTTGTTGTTAGTGGTGTTGTTTTGTTGCAACGTCGTCGGTGGCTGGATGATGGCGGTAAGATGCATTTTGAATCTCGGAGGAAGGATTGCTCAGTGCACTCAGACAGAAAGAGGAGCTTGTTTGCCGCTTCGATCGCTGCACGAGTGTATGTGATTACGTCGGGATTAATGATGTCTTCGGGTGCTTTTGGTATAGGCTCTGGCTCTGGGTTTTTTTTCGGCTTCATTGACCATAACAACTATTGGAATGTCTGCTCGGATGCAAGTTCGGAGCAAGCTGAAGGTATGTATGCATCCGCGTCTGGATGTTTGCTGGTGTGTAAGAAGATAAAGGATGGCGCGGTTGAACAACGGCAAAACAAAAAAAGAATTCGCGACGTCTGCGTTCAATGACCGGCGGGATATCTCTGAGGTCCGTGGAAGGAATGGTTCTCAGCAGTGTTTTGCTGGGTGGAATGAAGCATTGTTGTTGTTGATTGTGGATGATCTGCTGCGCTCGACTGTCACAGGAGGGGGCCTTTAAATTGTTTCTCTAGTCCTAAACCCTAAAATGCAGTCTCTATAATGAGCATTCCTTAAAGATTGTCTGGTATACTCTGGATCTGCTCTTGTTTCGTCTTTTTTGAAATCACTGCGAAAAACCTGGCTGTAGAATATTTACCTTTTTAAAATGAATTCATTTTTTTTTATTTACCTCGATTTCCAGATAATCCAGAACAAATTTGTCAATAATGTTTAAATACTTTTTTTGGGATTCTATTTTATTTCTGATTTTTATCCAAAACTTTCTAGTTCTATGTTGTATGCTGGCCATTTATAAATTTTAATATAAGTTTTAAGTCTGATTTATGTTGACGTATGTAATTGAATAGATTAGGATTGATAATATCGGTTTTTAATTTTGGACGTTTTCGAACATGTGTTGACCTTTTTTGTATCATTTTTCAAATGACAGGGCAGTAGGATAAAAGATCTAATTATCAACGCTGTGCTAGTTTTTGCACTATTACTAAAAAATGTTTCAGTAATGTAATTTTGCAATGAAAAAATGAAATATCAGAGTAGATGAAAGCAAAAAGTTTTAAACTTCAAATTGCTCAACTGTTGTCACCTTGTTATAGATTTTACAATACCCATTAAGTTTTGAATACTTATCCCTAACATAGTTTTAACTTTTCAGCACTCGCGCGTTGTACTTTGTACAACTCATTCCATCCCGGAATGTCTCATGATACAGATCACATAGAATGTTACTGTCTTCAGCAAAGCTATTCAGTAGATCAAGGCCTTTTCATTTAGGAACAGTTTAGGATTCTCTTACTTCGCGGCGCTAGTGTGGTAAATATTTTCAGGAATATGCTGTATCTTTGTATCATGACCAGATAGAATGTTTCTGTTTACGGCAATGTTGTTCAGTGGAACAAAACCTTTTGATTGATGACCAGTAGTTCTCAATCTTCCCACTACGTGGCACTGGTGTGCTAATTATTTTCGGCAGCAGGGTAAATGCACCCTTCTTTTTGGGGAAACGCTCCTTAAACTTTGGAAAAATGCACCTTAGATGCGTTTGCCCGGTATAATGCAATCGGAGGTATTTACCTTCTGGTTAGCGCTTGCCGGTTGTTTTGGCGGGTCTTAAGTTTCCTCAAGATTGTATAGCGTAGCTTCGCTCTGCAATCTTTGAGGTAGTTTTGACGGGTTTAAATTTCATTTTGACGAGTCTTAATTTCATTTTGAAGAGTCTTAATTTTGTTTTGACGACTCTTAAATTCAGAAACTTAAAACCCGTCAAAACTATACAATCTTGAAGAAACTGAAGACCCATCAAAACACCAGGCAAGCGCTAACCAGAAGGTTAATACCTCCGATTGCATTATACCGGGCAAACGCATCTAAGGAGCATTTTTCCAAAGTTTAAGGAGCATTTCCCCAAAGAGAAGGGTGCATTTACCCTTTGCCATTATTTTCAGCAACACGCTATATCTTGGTATCCTGACCACAGATAGAATGTTTATGTTTTCGACCATGTTGTTCAGAATGTCAAGACCTTTTTGAATGGTGACTAGCAGTTCGAAATTTTCTCGCTACGCGGCGCTAGTTTGTGTAGGAATTTCCAGATTATGCTATATCTTGTACCCTGACTAGATGCACAGAAAATTTACTCTATTCTGCATCAGCATACTTCTCAATCTTCCTCTTTTTACTTATGCTTCAATTTTACTCCATATCTCTGTTCCCACCCACAGCAATGCATACTCACTTTCTATACTAGAAAAATTATAAACATCACAGAAGAAATGACGGAGATAAAAAGTATACTAACTCTGCATACTTTGATTTTTCAGTGAAGCAGGTTTCTGTCTTCTGCAAAGTTGTAGCGCCGCGTAGCGAAAAAAATCTGAACTATTAATCACCCATTAATGGGCCATGGCCCACTGAACAACTATCTCGAAGACAGGAACGTGCTGTATGGCCAGGGTCCCAAGATATAGCATATTCAGGAGATTTACTTACACGCGACCGCAACGTATTGAAACAATTCTGAAATTCTATTAATCAATCAAATCCCAACTAGCACACCTCGATCATAATTAGTTGCAGCAACTTGATTATGACTAACAAAGGCACATTTATGTTTTCTAAACTTAATGGCAACATGTGTGCTACTAGGGAAGAACTTGTCCTGCTGAACAACTTTGTCGAAGACTGAAACCATCCATTTGGTCAAGATCTAAACATAAAGTATTTCAAGGAAATTTACTTGCAAATTAGCGCCTCGTAGTGACAAAATTCTTAACTAATAGTCGCCAACGAAAAGGCCTTGATCTACTGGACCCTTTTGTCGCAGACAGAAGCCGTCCAAATGGTCAGGATTACAAGACATACCAAGTTGAAACAAGTTATATCAAACTTGATACACCACGTATTTTATTTACGCGAACACGTCTCGCAATATCGCATTCTACCGCGCTATTTGAGGATTTTTTGGAATCACATAATACGCTGTTTGGCCCAGAACGAGTTTCTTGAGGAATACACGTTGGTTTTACACCGATAGATGCTTCTGCATCAAAATGCTAAGGGAAAATCTACAGGTGTTGTGCAAAATACAACAGCGCGAGTACTCAAAGGTTAACGGAATCCCCTGCTGAAGAGCTTTTGAGTGGATTTAAGTTATTTTTTATGAGATATAATTTCTGATGCACTCACCACGTGGTGTACAGATGGAGAGCTGTGATGGTTTTTTTTCTTTTGTTGCAAAATGATTGTGATTTTTCAATTGTTTTTTTTTTGTTTACCTGTAATTTTCATTGTATTGCGTTTGTGCGCGAAGTACTAATTGTATTCGAACTGTTCCATTCGAAAAGGATGATGTGAAAACATTTGCCGAATAGCGGAGTGCTACTTCTGTAGAGACATAAATGCATCCTTTGGCATCGCAGGGAAGCCGTCCAAATGAAGACTGTACATCAGCAACAATTTCCGGTGAGATCTATCTGATTATAACTAGATTTGAACGATACTGCTAAATACGTGCCATCCTCAAAACAATAAGATTTGATGATGAAAGTGTATGCACAGTATCTATATCCATTTGATGTTTGTAAAGGGTGTCCACGATGAAATTGCCACACACAAAATTGATTCGCAAAATTCGAGTTTTCATCCGATTGCCATCAAATTTTCAGGGATTGAGAAATAACTATTAAACTTCATTTTACCATTTTACTCGTATTTTATTTACAGTCCATACGCAAATGCCCGCACCTTAGCCTTAACCCCGGCCATAAGATTCTGCACAACCTGTGAATCAACCGTTTTTTGCATGTAAACCCATACTTTCTTCAGTTCCTCGACTGTCTTCACTACCTTAGGTCGTTTAAGAAGGTGCTGCTTCATAATCGCCCAGTACTTCTCGATGGGGCGGAGCTCCGGAGTGTTGGGAGGGTTGAACATTTTCGGCACGAAATTGACCTTATTGTCCGCATACCACTTCAGCACGTCCTTGGAGTAGTGGCATGAGGCCAAATCCGGCCAGAAGATTGTTGGGACGTTGTGGGCCTTCAGGAGAGGAAGCAGCCGCTTCTGGAGGCACTCTTTTATGTACACCTGTCCGTTCATCGTGTCCTGGGTCACGAAAGGTGCACTCCGCTTCCCGCACGTGCAGATGGCTTGCCAAACCAAGAATTTCTTCGCAAATTTGGACATCTTCTGAGTGCGGACATGCTCCGGAACGCTGAACTTATCCTTGGCCATGAAAAACAGGTTGCCGGGGATCTGTTTGAAGTCGGCCTTCACATATGTTTCGTCGTCCATGATGCAGCATTCAACTTTCGTCAGCATGTTGAGGTACAACTTCCTGGCACGGGTTTTGGCGGACTTGTTCTGCTTCTCGTCGCGATTAGGGGCCTTTTGTACCTTGAACGTTCGAAGCCCAGCCTTAGTTTTGGCCTTCTGACAAAACTTCGGCTTAGGTGCAGCTTCTTAGCCACATCCCGAACGGAGGCGTTCGGATTTCGGTTGAAGGCCCCAACTACGCGGTTGTGATTTTTGGTGATGTACGGAATACTTTTTCCTTCACTTCTGGGCAATTATGTCCTCTGACTGTTCTAATGTGCCATTGAAGGTTATGGATCGCGGTTTGCAATTACAAGGTTTTAACAATGATTTCAAAATTTTCCATAACTCTTTGCTGTTGTTTTGATGCAAATCAATTTTCCTCTGAATACATTCACAACGAGTTTGTTTAACGGATTGCGAATATTTGTTACGCGCATCTTTGTACCTATTCAAAAAGATATGCCTATTAGTTGTACGCCATTTCTTGTACAGCTTGTCTCTTTTACGTTTTAGACGCAAAAGATCTAAATTGTACAGCGGTTCGAGTTCTTTACTAAAGCAAATTTATTTTCGACTAGTTTTTTGGTACATATTTTTAAGATGTCTGGCAAAACAGCTGATTTCTGATCTAGAGAACCGGTATTTGTTAGAAAATCCACACTTGTTTCGACAATTCTTAAAATAGCTTGTTTCGAATACTTTTTCCAACACTTCAATTTCACATAATCACTGTCACCACTACTGTTATCTTCAACGTTAATAATAATGGTTTCGTGATCGGTTACTTTCAAGTCAGAGTTTATAACAACACTAACAGAATCAAAATTACAGTACACATGGTCAATCAAAGTTTTACTGTGTCTGGAAATACGCGTATATTCATTAACCAATGTGATGATGTGATGTGTGATAAGAACCCACCATCAGTGCAAGGATTACCTATGGCTGCAGGACTATTCTCCGCAGGTTGTTCTGAGAGAATAGCCTACGTGATGGCTTCTTGTAGCAGGGTCAGCCGATCTCAGTGAGGACCTTCGGAAGACTACGGCCAGAAGGCCGCGTGTCTTCGCATGACAAGGGACTGGCGACTCCACGAACCCTTGTCCAGTCAACAAATCTTTCGACTGCCTTAGGCTACCCCCCTTAGGCAATCCCCGTTGTATAGTTGTTAAAGGAACAGTGGAAATTTTTAGCATAAATGACTTATAAAATAAAAAAAAAATGTTAAGACAAAAAGAAAATTCCACGGCTATACTGAACTTTAGATTCAATTAACACATTTTATTTGTTTTTAAAGAATGTGCACACCAAAAAGTAGTCAACGGGAAATTAGTGGTATTAAATGGAAAATATGAGAAAATCAAAAGTAAATCATTTATTTAAGACTTCATAAAAATACAAATATAAAACATATACAGTTAAGTCAATTTGACCTGTTATATCCAAATGCCCGCACCTTTCGTTTGACACCTTCCATCAGTTTTTGCACAGTGTCATCCGTCACCAATTTTGCAGCTTTCTGCCAGTTACGCCTCAAGCTTTTCTCATCAATTGCTACGCTATTCGTTTTTCGAAGATTCCTCTTGACCAGAGCCCAATACTTTTCGATCGGACGGAGTTCTGGCGAATTTGGCGGATTGCAATAATTTGGGACAATATTTACACCATTAGCAATGTACCAATCCTTAGCCAGTTTTCCATAGTGGCAAGATGCCAGGTCAGGCCAGAACAGCACCGAACCGTTGTGTTCCCGAATGAACGGCAACAGTCGTTTATTCAGACACTCTTTTACGTAAATTTGTCCATTTAGAGTGCCAGTCGTGATGAAGATGTCGCTTCTGAGACCGCATCCACATATTGCCTGCCATACGAGGTATTTTTTTGGGAACTTCGACAATTTTTTTTGCTTAAAACGATCAGCAACATTTCCTCTTTGCAACGAGGTATAAAACTGTAGTCCCGGTATCTGCTTAAAGTCAGCTTTGCAATATGTTTCGTCGTCCAATATTATGCAGTCGTATTCCTTCAGCATAGTGTCATATAATTTTCTCGATCGAGATTTTGCGCTCTTGTTCTGGCTGTCGTTACGATTTGGAGCAACACCTACTTTGAATGATTTCAAGCCTGCACTTTTCTTCACTTTCTGGACGAACGATGGAGACATTTTCACTTTTTTCGCCACATCACGAACGGAGATATTCGGTTTCTTCTTAAATTCTTTAATCACTTTCTTCCTCTCCGCGACGAAACGAGAATCATGGTTACCTCCGGAACCGACCTTTCTCTTTAAAGTTAAGCGCTGCTGAAAGTTTTTTAGCACTTTAGTAACCGTCGATTTTGCGATTTTTAATGACTTGGCAATATCGCCGTGCGACATATCTGGATTTTCCACTCTTTTGTGCAAAATTGCTTCGCGCACGCGTTCTTGATTCGACGCCATTTTACTGAATAAAGGTTACTGTAGCCAAACGACGTCTTCATCATAGCACACATACATTAATATTCATGTAGTAGTGATCGGATTAGCAAAGCGTACACGGAGAAGACTGCATTAGGGCATTTCCGACGACTACTTTTGGTGTGCACATTCTTTAAAGCATCTAGAACGTTAGGTTTTATCTTTAGAATCGCCAAAAAATTTGGCAATATTTTAGTGCCTGAAGTCATTATACTCCTCGTTGGTCCGATCAGTTCTTGAATATTGCTCTGCAGTTTGGAGTGCAAGCTACAACAATGGGGCTGAAAGAGTCGAATCCGTCCAACGCCGATTCCTGCGTTTTTGCGCTTCGGTTATTACCTTGGAGAGGTCCTTTCCGTTTGCCTAGCTACGAGGATCGATGCCAACTGATTCATCTGGAGCCACTTTCGACACGAAGAGACACTGCCAGAGCTTTAGTTATTGCCGATACCTTGCAAGGAAGAGTGGATTTGCCCAACCATACTCGAGCAAATCAACCTAAATGTACGACCGCGTGCATTAAGGAATAATTCGATGCTGAGTCTACTTTTTCGTCGTACAAATCGCGGAATGAATGGAGCTAATCAACGGACTTCAGAGTCTTCAACAGAGTAGCTTCAGCGTTCGATTTCAATGCACCCACGTCGGACACTTCGGCGCAGATTTGGTCGGATGTACTCCGGCACAGTTAATCGTGAATAATACAGTTTTATGTTTTAAGTTATAATTATTGACTTGTATTTTAGATTTTATATTAGTATAACACCATTGGGGCTGATTGAAGCCTGTTGGTTGATTCAATAAAATAAAATAAAATAAAAGCAGGCAAATATTAAATAATACTACAACCATTGAGTTGTGCTAAATTATTGAATAAAGAGCTTTTAATTTATAATGTTAAATAGAACAGATTTTGAAAAAATTCAAATAATTAATTTTGACGCTTTTTTCACTATCGACTACCATAGAAACATTTGTTGTCTCTCAAAAACCCCCACATGCCAAATTTAATTCCATTTTCTTGATTCGTTCTCGAGGTGTGCATAAATGTGTGTTTCATTTGTATGGGAGCCCCCCTCCCCCATTTCAGATGCTGGAGGAGAAGAACCTTTTCCGGTCCCAAAAACCCCTGCATACAAATTTTCATAACAGTAGGAAGAAATCTCATGTTTGGTTTAAATTTGTGTTTCATTTGTATGAGACCCCCCTCTCCCAACCAGAAAGAGGAGTGGTCTCGAACCACCGTAGAAACATTTCTTGCCTCTGCCCTGCCATTTGTTTTCTTGGTTCTAGAGTTATGCAGAAATTTCAGTTTCATTTGTATGAAGCTCCCTTGTAGGAGAGGGGAGGGGGTCTCAAACCACCATAGAAACATTTTTTGTCTCCAGAAAACTCCACATGCCAAATTTGGGTTCATTTGTTTGATTAGTTCTTGAGTTATGCAGAAATTCGTGTTTCATTTGTATGGGAGCCTCCCCTTTCTAGAGAGAAGAGGGGTCTCAAATTACCATAGAAAGTTCTTGCCTCCAAAAACTCCCACATGTTAAATTTGGTTTCCTTTGCTTGATTAGTTCTCGAATAATGCAGAAATTCGTGTTTGTTTGAGGGCTTCGTGGGGGGGGGGCTACAGGACGGGGTGGCGGAGGGGGTATGGGGCGGTGGGGGGGGGGGGGGGGGGGTGGGGGGGTTGTGGTGCCAAGTAACATTGCGAAAACCATCCAGCTTTATTAAGTTTTATTAAGTTTTATGAAAGCCACTAGAAATCAATTTGGTTTTATTATGGCACCAAGAGGTGCCAATAGGTTTCATATTTTAGTCAGGTTTATGAGAACCTACACAGCTTGTTTACAACGATCTTAAAACCTTGTTTTCTCAAATTCCTTTTACTCCTATCAAAGGTTTTATTTCGACTTTATGAACTCGTAAAATGCTGTTTTGAAATGCCGTTTTAGGACTCATTCATATTATCTTATTATGGTCAGTTGAAAAAGCATTTTAAAACCATTTTGCCTCCAGTAAATGCATTAAACGGCAAATTGGCTTTGAAGGAAGTCATGACAATGAACAAATAGTTTTATAGTAGTCATTGCGAAGATAAATTGGCTTTTTGGCAAAACTGTTTTTTTTTTCCAATCGCCATATTGAAATATAAGAAATAATTGAAATGTGGAAAAATAAATGCACCAAATTTTAAATGTAATGCAAATGAACTGTAGATCGGAGACCAATTTCGGCATTCTTTTAGATAACCTTATTGAATTCCATAAATTTTCAGGAAATTCATGATTAATTTATCGAATATATTTGTTTTAATTTTGTTTTTGTTGTTGTAAACTCGCATAATTTCCGAGGCGCATTATTTTCGGCTCTTATCGTGCCAAAATTCACATAATATTAAATTAAATGCGCATATGATTTGTAAAAACTCAATTTGTTTTGGATATTTTGCTATCAAACAAAATTTTCCGCAACACTAGAACTTTTTTCTTAGATATTATTTACTGCTAAATGAATCAGAAGAGCAGAGAATCGAACAAAGCAGAACAACAAAAACCAACCACGATATCACAGTGAAGTTTGACAGCTGTGGCCATTTGGCCGTATGCTGGTTTTCATGACAGCCAATAGGTTTTATGAAGGTTCTCAAGTGGTCATAACATCTTTCACTAGAACATTTTCAAAATCTGTATGGTCTTATAAAGGTTTTATTAACTTGTTTTCACAACCGTTTATAGAGTGGGCCACTTTGTACAAATTTCGGCTTTAAAGAAGCATAGAGGAGGTGTTGGTAGACAAATCAGTTTTGAATGTAGTTTTATCAACAAAGCCGGGAGGAGTGCTATACGGCTGGAATAAAACTAAAATTGTTACTTGGGTGCGTTATCGTGGTGCAAGATCCACGAGTTGTTTGCCCACAAATCTCATATCTGAGGCCCAAATCGTTAACCTTAATGTCTTGAACGGATCCAAATCAATTTCCAACTACTTTGCTACCTGTCTTATGGTCAATTTGCGGTCGACGGTATTCCATTCTTTGAATTTGTTAATTTTTTCATCGGTTTTCGTTGTCGATGGCCTACCACTTCTCTCATTGTTCACGGACTTACGGACACTTCTGAAACATTCGTGCCACTGATGAACGACTGTTTTCTTCAGAGTATCGTTGTCGAAACACTTTTCCAATATTTGCGGTGTCGTCGCATCATTGAAACCATTTTGAACGCAACATTGTTTGTTGTTGCAAATTCAATTCCATTTTGAAAACTGTACAAAAACGAGTACAAACACAATCGCAGATGTACACAATTCGGCGTAGCTGTTACAAATGTCAAGCTATCAAGCTAAAATTTTTAATAGAAAGTCAATGACAGATGTGGCAGCTTAACCCTTAGCCTAAGTCTAATCGGGTGACTGAGAGCGCCAAAGGGGTTAATTCCGGGACCTTTTTAATCTTGGAAATATTTCGGATGTTGATGCAATTTTTTCCTAAAATCCTACGTTAATCATGCTTTCTACAATAATGCGTCGACGCCCTGTCAGGTAGTTAACGACAGTTGGCCGGAACATTCACCATGGCCGATGAAAAGATGGATGTTCTTCAGATCTTTTGTGGCTTTGGCGATCAGCTGTTCCTCCGTTTTGGCCATGAAATTATTAGAGTAGATTCTCCGTTAGAGGATTCTATCGGTCACAGCTGTCCTTTTGGATGATTGTCTGCGGCTCAGACACGGCCGACCTCGACTGACGCTTCTGCATAACATTGTCCATATAGTCCAGGTACTTCTTCACCGGTTCAATCAACCTCTCGCCCGAAGGTGAAGAACGATGGGGAAAACCTTGCTGCTTAGGTTTTCCTCTTCAGCTCCTTCTGTACTTTGCGGTCAGATAACACTGTTGCGTACCATCATCTTTGCAACGGCGTATAGCTGGCAGTACAAACATATCATTGAGCGTACAGGGGGAGGGATTATTATCCGTGTTCACCTTTTTAGTCATAAGTTTATTGATCGCATATTGAATAAATGTATTTACGGAAAATGTCAAGGCTGATTTCAAGCAGCACCAGGTCGATAGTTTTATACGACTACCGGAAAAGAAAAGGTTTAATACAAGTTTAAGCAAAAAAAAAATGTCTAAGTTCCCGAAAAAATACTGGCACTGTCAACCAAGATATTTATGTAAAGAAATGCTTGCAAAAGCGCTTATTGCTTTTCTTGGAGAAACATAGTTAGCCAGACCTTGCTTCTTGCCACTACGGAAAAATGGCTCATAAATAGTATACTGCCAATAGTGTGCAAATCGTACCGAAGGAGAAAAACCATCCAAACTCGCTGGAACTTCACCCAATTGAAAGATATTGGGCAATCGTAAAGAGAAACCTCAAGAAAACTCAAAAAACAGTTGGAAATGAAAAACAGTTCATGGCAAATTTTCGTTCAGCGTCAAATAAAGTGGATATAACAGCGGTACAAAACTTGATGGAAGGTGTGAAACGTAAAACCCGACTTGGAAAATTGGAAGCCTAATCAAATAATTTTCCTGTGTTTATTAAACGATGGACTTCAAAAAGAAATAAAGATTGATCATTTATATAATAATCTAATCAGTGTGCACTCAATCATTTTTGACCAATTTTTGGCCGTTACACCCTTTTGCAGATAGAGGAGCAAGGAGCCAAAGATTATAGACAAAGGAAACCCTCAGATGTGTGGATGATTCTAAGTAAATACTTATCTTCTTAGATTACCAAAAATTCTCCTATTTAACGACATTGATGAAGCAAAAATCGCAGAGCCAACAAGTGATAATTGAATTCAAAAGTTGTATTCGTTAAATTGATTAAAAATTTGTACAACGTTCTTGTTCGAACATCTCGATGAAACATTGTCAAATTGCTAATAATGGCCTCTATGTACCGTTCTAAAGGTACGAACAAACCAATAAATTTTCCTTTTTCTATCATGTATTTTTCCATGTTTAAAAATGGAAATCCTTTAATCTGATACTTTAATCAGATATAATTCGTTACCATAGACTGAACAGTGCCAAGCCAGACTACAAAGCCGGAACATTGTCATGATAAATAAGTTCAAAACTCACCCCACCTTCATTTACCTGAGCTTCCAGACATATCAACTGTCCGACAGCTTAGCACACGTCTGTCACACGACGCAAACACAAGGTGTTGTTGGCAGCCCCCCCACCCTCATTTCTCATTTGCAAAATTATAAATTTTCAAAATGATTGATTGCTAACGATGAAATAACCATCTGATGACAACGACATCCCGCCGGCAGAGCAACGCCATGTCACTTTATCTGTCTATTTGGGACACTGGTATTAAATAGCAATCAACCAGTAATCCAATTGGTGAATTAATCAGATCCTTCCCGTTGGCTTTTATTGTTGTTCTTTTGTGGAGATCCGACATTAGGACTCGAATGAATTCCACCTTTGACATACCATTCGGCATGGCAAATGAGCCGTTTTTGGTAATTTCCATGTGCGATTACGTTCACCTTAACCGGAATGGGTCGAACTTTTCTGTAACAATAGGAAGTCATAAATATGCGCGGCTGAGCGCCTTGCAGGGAAATTCCAGTGACTCGTCATGTTCTCCGAACGAAACGAGCGCTTTTCTAGCAATTAACCATGATGTGGTGATGGGGTGTATGGGGAGTTAATGGCGCCATAGGTTGTAAGATATGTATTCAAACAGGATGGTTGTTATTCTAGGATGTAGCCGGAGGTGGTGAAAGTACGACGTTGCCCTTAATTGGATTAGGCAGCAAATCGTCCAGATACAACAAACTCGTATTCTGCGCCCCGGTGGGAGCTGTTTCGGGTGTTTCACTGTTAACAGATAGGCACCGTTGGCCGGAGTTAATGTAGCTCAATTCACAGGAGATTGGGTTGGCTATCACAGCCCTGATTCATGACGATGGTGAATTGCTGGAAAGGGCCTGAATGGGAAGACTTGCGGATAACTGAAGGCCGTAGGTCTCTAGTACCTACTTATTTTCTTCAGTTAATCGTGAGGATGGTGCTTTATAGCATAGCAATGTTTCACCATGTTTGTAAAGAAAAATCGCTATATTTATTTTGTTGGTTCAATATGAACGACTCTCACCATCTTTTAGGTGGTTCTTGGCGCCTAAGCGGCTCTAACCCTTTTTTTTCCTACCTTGCCATGCATTAGATACAACCAGATAGATGCAAACATAAACAACTATTGTTTTAAAGCGTGATTTAAATTTCACCTCTCACGTCCAAACTTTCGGACCTTTGACCTTCTCTTCTCTGGTTTTATAAGCTTTTGTCCACTTCTGCTTGAAGCTTTGAACCAACTTTGACTCTCCTCCCATTTTCCGTCAATCAGCCTTATTGCCCAAAATTTCTCGATCGGTCGGAACTCTGGACAGTTTGAGGATTAATGTCGCGAGGTACCATAATGACATTATTTTCCTCGTACCATTTCTTCGTCACTGTTGAGTAGTGGCAAGATGCCAAATCGGGCCAAAACAGGGTGGTTTGAGAATGCTGCTTTAGAAGTGGCAATAAAAGGCGATTTTGAAGGCACTCTTTGATATAAATTTCACTATTAATAATCCCGGCTGAGATGAATGGTTGGTTGATTTTCCGTACGTATACATATGGCTTACCAAACGAAGACATTTTTTCGTAATTTTTTTCTATCTTCTGTTCTTTAAACTTAGACTCTAGGGTTCCTCTGTCCTTCGTAGTGTAGAATTTATTACCAGGGAGTTTCATTTTGTGAAAAGTCAGCCTTCACGTTTGTGTTTCATCGTCCTGTACGATGCAATCTGAAAACATGTTTGGTTAGCAACGAATCATATTGCTTTCGGACCCGACTTTCCGCTTTTTCAAGCCCTTCACCATGTCGGCAAGGTTTCTTCTGGGCTTAGAATGACCTCAGTCCACATCTCACTTTAATGTCATGCATAATTGACTTAGCAACATCCACTTTTTTGGCAACATCTCTGACCGACATGAGTGCGATCATCTGCATTAATTTTATAAATTCACTACGCTTTGGGACATGCTTATGGCCGACATGTTCGGCTACCTCTTGTATACTTTCACAATATTTTTTATATTCGTTTATTTTCCGTCGGCCTATTTCCTCACAACGTGGTCACAACCACCGACGCCAGGATGACGATCCCACCACCTAGACCCTAAATATCGCACTCATCAACAACTGAGCCGGGATCAACAACGGCTTTACTTTCCTTCCGAAGGAAGACGTGACCAGATTTTTTTCGCCTCAGAAAAACCACCGACTTCGACTATAATTGAACCCAGACCCACTGGGGTGCCAAGTAGCATTCACGCTTACCACTACACCAACGGCGTCGGCATTCTTTCACCACTTGTTTCGCATCTTGTTTGTTACGTGTTCCCTTTTTCGACTGCTTGGTTGGCTTCATTTAAAACTTTCTGATGACATTCGACACCGTTTGTTGCATACCCGACCGAATTCGCGATTGTTTTCTGTGAACGATTAGGATTTTCTAACCACTTGTCCTAATAAGATTTCGCAGCTGTTGTAGAGACGCCATTTTCAAAACTTCAATTTAAAAGTAAACAACATGCACGTCGACGCGAAGGTGAAAAGATCCACTGACAGCTAAATCATATAGAAATTCTTATGTGACTCAGACCACTGACGCGAAAAAGTTACGAAAAATATTTCCGGACACGCTTTATTATTTAATGTATTGAATGAAAATATCTGCTCATCAACATGAGACTCTAGGAGTGGACAGCAACTTCTACTAGAACCAAAGATATGAAGATGCGTTCATAGTTCCGTTAGAATACGGAAGGCTGTGAAATTGAATAGAAGCAGTTGAAATTGAGTGGAGGGCTATTTTGAAAGGCAGCATCCGATCAAGCACATAATCTTTTACCAAGCTAGCCCAATGCAGGATAGACAAGGGAGAGGAAGGATACCATACCAAGGATATCCTTCCACTCCCTTGCCTACCCTGCATTGGGTCAGCTTGGTAAAAGATTGAGTGCTTGATCGGATACTGGATACTGACCACTCCTAGGTTATCATGTAGATGAGAAGATGTTTCCATTCAACACATTATAATTAACTATGTACTTCACGCTTGGAGTAAATCTATTTAATGTACTTAAATCTCATCATCAGGGGTCAACCAGAGAATCAACGTTTCAAAGTCTAATTATAGGATTTCAATGTAAATTTGGTTAATAAAAAAAAACATCCTAACAATGGTTGAAGGAGCAGAATAGCCATGTAGAGTTTATTATATATAATGATTTATTATAACTTCTTCTTTCTTCTTTCTTAGCGTTTCAAGCATATTGCTTTCGCAATTAGTTTATTGCTTGCTCTCAACTTAGTGTTCTAAATGCACTTCCACAGTTATTAATTAAGAGCTTCGATGCCAGGTACCATTTTTGCATTAGTATGATTGTGTGGCAAGTACAATCATACCCTATGCCCAGGGAGTCGAGAAATTTTCCTAGTCTAGGAGTCTAGGAGGGATGAGCAGTATCATTTCCATTATCCTACCTATTCGATTGTGGTGCTGTGTATTCTAAGTACTCCAACACTTTCTCTATTAGCAAAAAATTTCTTGAAATCATCGATGTTTACAATTATAAAACTAGAATCTCCCTCAGCTAATTGTCAATGGTTTAGAACTGAATACTTATTGTTTACTAATTGCATGAATTTAAAGAAATACTACCAATCGATTGCTGCAAAAATGTTGGTAATCAAAAGAAAAATGCCTGAATTTCTGCACATACATTATGCTATAAGGTGAACTATAATATTTAAATAATTTTATAAATTTGAAGTTCAATGACCTCAAACTACAGGCATGTTCTGCGTCTAGGCGATATTACAAATGCAAACTGTAGGGCGTTAGTATTCACACCTTCCATTGTACCCACCTCATTTGATGCTGAACGTCAACTTGCTTAAACACTGTTTCTCATTTAACTGTTTAACTCCTTCTGAGATTTAACTATTTTCTCATGGACTTGTTCGGTTTTCTTGCGATGCCCAGAAACCATTAGGATCTAACGAAACAAGCAATCCGTAAAATACGTCCTGTAAATTGATCACTCGGAAACATTTACGAGAACGGTCCTTATTTCTTCTTTCATGTGCTCTTGTGCTTCTTCGGACATTCCATCAATTGGAAGCATGGCTTTGTCAATTATGTCGTGCCCATGCATCAAAACTGTATGCAGTGTTGTCGGCATCTGACAACACTGCATACAATGAAACATATAGTTTCATAGGCGTAGCTTTCAAATTTTGTTTTATCGATTTCCTGACTGGACGAGATGTTGAGTAATGTTCCAAGATGTTTCAGTAATCCTTCATTAATTCATGTGATTTCCGACAAAATAGATGTGTTTGCGAAAAACCATCGGGCGGTGTTGCCGTCGTTGCTGTTATCACAGCTTGTCCGAGGTTTATCGACATGAAGACCCATCTTCTCGCGAATGTCCCGTTGAATTCTTAGTTTTGTTGCTTTGAATTCTTCTTCATGCCCTTTGCACCATTTTTGGTTTTGCACCATTTTTGGAAATCCAACCGATACGCAATATGTAGCATACATTCAAAAATACGGATCCAGCGATTAAGCGAACTTATTCTGGAATCGTTCTGGATTTCATATCAGAAATGTTATTTAATGCTGCCGAAGTTGCTGCGCATAGATAACACCGCTGTGCAGAAGATGTGTTGTCAATGGCGTTAACCACCTATCCGTCTATTATGGTCACCGAGAGATTATATTTAATGTTAAGCTCAACTCCATACAGCAAATATTTAAAGTTTGATAAGTTGTTAATCTCTGTAATCCGTTCATTTTCCTCACAAGTTGTATCAGCTGTTTCTCTTTTGCAGTGAAGAGAAATTGGCGTTCAATAACGGGTTGATGACGGTCTTGGGTTGTTCCAAATTACAACATCACTTGCAGCGAATCTTAGAGGTACGACAACTGTTAAAAATACATAACGGTCAAATGAATCCGAATTGAATTTTTTGTTTATATTCTAGCATTCCAGACGATCCTTCACACCCCCTTTTGAGAATCAGTTAAAGCTCTCAATGTCTTTTTACAGCCAACTCTTTCAGTTTGTCCTTAAAACAATCGACAAATCTTGAAGATGTTTTGTCAAGAAGTGCTTGGAGCTTAATTTGGCAACATACTTCGGAAGATTTGATTTAAGATTTGGGAGAGTAACAATTAGTTTTTTCAGCTTGGATACGGTTATATAAAGGATAGACCAATTTTACAGACCCTCTGATCAAATCATAACTTTGACCTATGATGGTCGACCAAGCTATAACGGGAAAAAGTCATCACAGGTTTTCAAACTGTTATTACCCTCGGCCCACGCTTCCAACAAGTCATTATTATTCCGCAAAATTTTTCTCCATTATGCGTTGACTTTGCTGCCAGCGACGCTGGAATTCATACCACAATACAGATACAGATGCTTCAGCATCACAATCCGAGTGATCATTCATATACTTAGCGAAATGATCTTTTGAAATTCATATACTTTGCATTATGTTTTCAGTTAGAGACTTTTACGAATGCTTATTACTAGATTTACTACGCTGCAAGATTAGTTTCTCCACTGAACCAGTGCCGTAGCTAAAATTTAGAAGTAGAGGTGACTGGTTTTGGGAATATTTGACCACTGGATTTGGAAGAAAAAGTTATAGGTTTGAACCAAGTTTCCAGGCTCTAGAAGGGAGGGTGTGGACCATTAACCCGCCCTCTTTTTATGACAGTCAAAGGAACGGATGTACAACTGGAGAACCACAGTAAAAATGTTTACTTGGGTAAAAATTGAAAGCGCAAGTTCAGCTTATCCATATTCCGTAAAAAGCCAGACCCAAGTCTTATCAACTCTACTCAGATTTAACGGAATGAGCTTATAATAGACTAACTGAGAAGATTGATTTCTTGATTAAACGAAATTCTAATTGACAAGATTAATGAGTGTTAACATTGTTCAAGAAATTGAAAGTGGAACGAGATGGAGTCCACAACTATCCATTACATCCACTGAGTAGCACAATAATTTTGAATTTCTTTAAAGCCTGTCCACGTTAAATTTCGGACACTTCTCATTCAGTGTAAATTTTGAATTGTTTCACGGATCGCTGAAGCGTTTCACTGATATGAAATACTCCACTTTATTTCGTGGTACAACATGTTTAAATTCTTGTTACATTCAGTAAAATGGCGTCGAATCATGTGGAAGTGCGCAAACGCATTTTGTACGAACGGCTGCAAAATCCGAATTTATCGATACGCGATCTTGCCGAGATACTAAAACTACCAAGAGGGACCGTGTTTTGTGTTTGCAAATCATTTGACCAGCGCTTGACTGTGGATCGGAAGGTTGGAAGTGGAAAAAGCCAAAAAGTATGCTCGTGACAAATGGACAAGAAGGTGGTAGCCATTATTGAGAAAAATGCCAATCTTTCTGTGCGAAATGTGGTTCGCAAAGTTGGAAAGTCAAAATCATACGTACAAAAAGTGAAGCAGAGGCAAGGACTGAAGACATACAAAGTGAAAAAGGTGCCCAACGGTGATGACGAGCAAAATTTCACTGCTAAAAGTCCTGCAAAGGAGCTTTGCACCATTGTTTTTTTTTTGCAAACATTTTCTTGTATCACAATGGACGACGAAACATACGTACTCGAAGACTTTAAACAGCTTCCGGGTCTGGTTTTTTACATCGCAATGATAAGTACGCCGTTGCCGAGCATTTCCAGACAAAGAAGGTATCTGAATTCCCGAAGAAGCATTTGATTTGGCATGCCATATGTAGTTATGGTCGAAAATCGAAAAGTTTCGTCTCTACCGGCACCATCAATAAGGATGTGTACGAGAAAGAATGTCTGTTTTGGCCTGATTTGAGCCTTGTCAATACGCGAAATCTGTCCTGGAATGGTAGAGGTACAAAACTGTCCAGAACTTCGCCCAATAGAGAAGTGGGGGCTCTAGTTTAGCGGAAACTCTTCGAAACCAAGACGAAAGCAAATGGGACCGAAGATTTCAAGAGAATATGGAGAATATGGCGGGCGTATCTGAGGATACCGTACGGAACCTGATGGCGGGTATACCATAGAGAGTTCGAGAATGTTACAGAAAGAAGGATTAACATCTTAATCAACTGTTTGTAATGTAGATATAACTTTATTATTGTGAAAAAAACAATCAATTTTGTTGAATTATGTGTAATTTTTTTTTGCTGCTATTATTTTGGCGTCCGAAATTCAACATGGACAGGCATGCCTCGATCGTAGTAACACGACCATAAAGTCTTCAAATACTTGCAAATGACAAATCAATCCAGCAAACACAATTTATAAAGATAAAGATTGTATATAGAGGAATATTCCTTCTGCCTACCGTCTGTGTTGTTAATTTCCGTTATAAATCTGTCATTTATTTTTTAAATTGACATAAATATCATCACAACATCACAAATGCCATTTTATAAACGATCCTAAAACAAAAGTGTACGAAAAAGTGTACCTGTAAATACACCAGAGTGAGACTAATCGATACGTGCCATTATGAAACAGGAACTGCGTAAACCTCTTAAGATATTTAGAACAGCTCAAAATTGAAGAAACCGTGATACAAACACATTTTGGTTTTTATCTTGTTCCGAATATTATGGATGGCTGTAAAAAATGAGGGAGGATATTGGGACTCAGAATGACTATGCGTATCACACTGAACACGTTTTATTTCATGTCCTGAAAATGTCAGGTTGATCGACTGGATTAAGCCAAAACCCTTTTTTTCTTGCTACTTTAACTTGGACACCCTCTAACAACATTCAGAATGCACCGCTAGTCAAAACAATCCAACGATAAATCATTACGATAAGTGCTATGATCAGTTTTCGGAAAACCATTTTCGAATCTCATCCAAAAGCAAAAGCCTGGAATGTGGTAAACAAACCTTTCTATTATGGTTTTCATCCAATCATTCGAACCGATCATATGATTAGAAATCAAATTATGAAATCATATCAATATGCTTAAAGGCAAACCTTTAGGTTGATTTCTGAAAATCTTGAAAGTTCTACAAATCGGCTTAACTTCAAACTTTAATAGTTGACAATACCGTGGTTATTCGTCAGTTTTCAACAAACACAAGCCGCTTTGCGTTTTGTAACTGTCGCTGAACGCAAGCAAGTCATAAAAATACAAAACCGTCTTTATTGAGAACAATAAGAGAATCCTGACATCATGGCTTTTTTTTCTTCTTCTTTCAAGATCGGTGTGCACGAGCAGAAGAATAGAGTTTACCATCAGAAATCGTCAGGACAAGAGGGAAACGACAAAAGGAGGAAGTTCATTTGACATTCTACGTCAACTGACATAGCATTGCCTGCTTGTTGTTTTCACTGTTGTTGTAGGCACCCTTATTGTAAGCGGAGTGCTATCGCTCAATGCATATCCGTCCCATAGCACTAATCGGTAACTCGAGATAACCGTAATGAAGGAACTCATTGGGTTATTTCTCCAATCTTTGGAGAACATAAAGTTATTCGAAGATGCTCATATTCGTATAAACATGACAAAAAATTGCAAATAGGACCATCTTACGTTGAAAGGCAGTGGGTATCCATTTTGTTTCAGCATTCATCCAAGCGTCATCCACTGCCATCATCAACGTCGTCATCAATGTCGTTATTTTTACAGATTTTTTTTTAATACTGTCCAGTGCTTGTTATGAATGCATTTGACCTAGGACTATTTTCTGTTTGCTTATTGGTGCAAGATAGCACTACTACGTGGAATAGAGCAACAGATTAAGATAATATTTATTACCGAAGGCTTCTAAGGTAATATCGATCGATCATCATCATAAAGGAAATAAATTTAGACCACTTAGTGTTGCCACACAATCTAAATTTAGCAAACAGGCTTCCGTTTTGCAAACAAAGTCATTGATTAACTTAAATGTGTGGGAAGGAAAGTTTCCCTCAGCCGATAATGGAGTTGTATTTCCCCCTCTGTCCGGCGATAAAATGATAAACAGGGCACGCTTTCGGTGCTTTTTTGGTGAGCGTTTGTCATTCGCTATTCGGTCGCAGAAAAGCCTTTAATGTCTGTAATCCAATCGAATCACACTGCCCAAGCGGGAGAAACGCAAAAAAGGCAGCTTCCGGTGAAATTTGCGTAAATTTGTGGGTTGTTCCTTTCATGACTTCATTTATCTATCTTTTATTTTGTATAGAACGGCCTCATCCCTGATTTTTATGTTCATAAACATTTTAATTTGAATTTAACTCCGCTGCATGTTCAATTGGTAAAATAGTTATTTAAGAATCCATAGTCAGGGTATTAATCGATCAATGAACATTCTCGTTTCATTACCGGGTCATGCGAGTAAATAGCTGATATCCAAAATGGGAAGCTTTCTAAAATACAGCTTACGAAACCGGTCAATGCAACCTGTTGAATAGCCGACGCAATGTTGGCAAACACATGAACAGAGGATAATCCTGAAAAACCGAGACGAGAGAGCACCATGAGGTGCTATCAAATGGGCGGAGAGGAAGAAACAAAAGCGGGATAGGTTCTGTTTTCCTCATTTCACTTTTCTTCAATCTTCTCCAGTCGCAAAGTTCGTGTGCATTGGGAGTTGGGAGTTTAGTGATATGTATGTACCTTCCTCCTATATGGCTATGTTCGTTTGTATGTGCGCTTTGGACCTCGACTGAGCAGAAGGAAGATGGGAGGAAAGTGGTATTTGCTCTTTTTGCTCTGCTTTCATCATTTGCGTCCTCCCAGGATTTCTACAACAGCAATTTCCACTTTTCCACTCTTACGATACACAGTCTGACCATGAATGTTTATCATCGAAACCGGAGGTCGAGGGAAGGAAGAAAGAAGACCCTCCGCTGTACTTGGCAGGCGAATTATTTGAATGAACAGGAACATGCACGTGCAGGGAGATTCCATTTGGTGCTTCTTACAGGATTTTTTTGCAAAATGAGTTGAACATAAGTATGATTTAAGTGCTCCTCATTCAACGATATGGATCATTTATGAATTTACCAGAGAAATATTGAAACTACTATGTTGTCAATAGCAATAGTGTGTAGAGTATGTACCTGTGCCAATCAGATTGCATTTTGGCGTTATCATGTGGCAGATGAACTCATTACGATCATCGTACGTACGAGTAAAATGTTATTTTTACGTAAGAGAATAGTTGCGGTGGGCAATAATCGAGACTCTAGAGCACAATTTCATACGATGAAGACAGACATCATCAACATTTCAAATTAGCTCGACCACTCGGAGTTATTGCTCTCGAATCATGAAGCGTGAAAATTAATACGAACTCCACCAAAAATAGCAGCCAAAAGTAGACCCGTTTTTGTTGTTGTCTTGGAATGACATACGAACTGAACTTATTAAATAAACACGAAAAGCCGTGTGGTGTCGTAAATATTTTGCCACGCGGCCGACTTTCTCAAACATTTTATTTTGATTTTGAAGAGAAAAGCCTTACCTTTACCTTACCGGAAATAAACCTTTCTCTTGTTTTGAACAGCACCGTTTATGACTATATCTGGATAAGCTGGTCAGTTGAATGAGGGGATGGATGTGTTTCTTTCGTTTATTTCAACCTGTAGCTCGTAGTGTACCGTTAACTATTACACACAGTTGTAGAATGCTCGATTTGTCTGGAGCTGGTTTCTTAATTAGAGAACCTCATTCATCGAGGTAGCTTATATGTATTACCAGAACATTTTTGTTTGTCAATATTTCTGATTATTGAACTATTGAAATTTACCAAATATTGGTCGTTAAAGATGATTTTGATGTTGCCATGCTGATTGTCTAGTGATTAGCTGCAGGATATATCTTAAAGATAATGAAATAATGTATAAAGATTCGTAAATTTGTAAACGAATACACAAACGTTCAAATTATGTTGTTTGTTATTCCATGCGTATCGAGTTTGACGTATGTTTCGTCATCGATCAAAGTGCAGCCCTTGTGTTTCGTCAAAACACGGTCGTACAAGAGCCTTGCACGCTTTTTGGCCACGGAATTCTGCTTCATGTGCCGGTTCGGATGTTTACTGGCTTTGTACGACTTGTATCCTTCCCTGGCAAGGATGTTCCGCACCGTTTGAAAGTTGGCGTTGTACCTTCTGGCCACATCTCGGATCGAAAGACCGGGGTTGGCTTTAACGCACCTCAACACCTTGCTGCGCAGCTGACGATCCCTGGTTCCAGTTTTTTCGTAGGTCCGCTGATTCCTTTCCACACTCAGGGTTTCCTTGTAGGTTTTGAGCACTCGACAAACTGTTGTTTTTTCGGCATCTTCAGCACTTTAGCCAGCTTGGAACCGGACCACTCCGGATTTTCCAGGTGTTTGTGCACAATATTTTTTCTTCTTTCGAGTTCCATTTGACGTTATTTCTGAACGCGATCGACTACTTTGATCAAACTTGCACCAGTTGTTCTCTATAGAAGTGTAAACAAACCACTGTCAAAGATTTTCGATTCCCAACACTAGAGGCGTGCTAGCGGCGCGCGAGGGGCGTACCAATTTACTTTTAGTCAGCTTACTTCGGTTTATAAATAGGCATATACTCCATGAAATTCTCACATGACTTCACATATTTGAAATTAAGGGTATACTAATCAATATGTGTCAGTGTTCATGGACCGAAATCAGACTATATTACCCGTAGAAACAACCTGCTGGACCTAATTAATGAACCGCAGCAAAATAGGCCCGAGTCACAAGTTTGGAAAGAATCTTTCGAATCATTTTAAACGTCGCCAGAACGATTAAAACCGAATAATTTTGTCCCATAAACATGCTGCACACTTTTGAGACAGTCTTAGAGCATGTTGTAAAAGGCCAGTTTAAATCGCGCCAGAGTATTCGGTATATCGTGAAGGTCATTCTTGTGAAACAGCGTTAAATTTAGTGTTAGCGAAATGGAAAAGAAACGTAGAGCGTAAAGACACGATTGTGCAGTTTTTTTTTTATCTGAAACGCGCTTTTGAAACGGTTTTCGGCCCTTGTTTTTAGAAACAACCAAGGGCTTTTGGGATCTGAATACAGATGGTTCGAAAGCTATTTGTTGAAGAATCAACGGACTGGTTTTAAGACACTTTCGAGCCTGGGAGCTGGGGACCAAAGGGGGGGTGGGGCTTTGGGGTTTTTATTTTTTTTTGTGGGGGGGGTTTTTTTTTTTTTGTTGGGGGGTGGGGGGGGGAGGGGGGGGGGGGAGAAATGGTCGAGGGAAAAAAGGGGTGGTGGGGGTGGGGGTGGGGGGATAAAAGAAGAAGAAAAGGTTATATAATAGACTGAATGTATTGTTTTGGAGTAAGGCTTGCTTCATTTAGAATTGGAACAAACTTTTGCTCATATTGTGGCGCTCCTGGTGGACGGATTTGGAAGTTCTTGGCGCCCACGTGTCGGGAATTTTGTCAGCTTCACGTATGTATTTTTGACATTCCGCAAATCGACTGTACTTTGTAAACAATCAACATGGAAGCCGAAAGAAGGGAAAAAATTGTGCACAGTTATTTGGAAAATCCATTGTGGTCTGCATCTAGGCTAGCTAAACAGCTGAAATTGCCCAGAAATACCATATGGCGCGTTATCAAACGGTATAAGGAAACATTGACGACGATTCGGAAGCCTCAAGCCAATCGTCGGAGTGGAACTGTCGACCGGAAACTGCGTGGTAAGATTTTGAAGACGATTAAGAGGAATCCCAATCTGTCGGACCGTGATTTGGCCAGAAAATTCGGTGCTGCCCATAGTACCGTGAGGAGAACTCGACTCCGGGAAGGAATCAAGTCGTATCGAGCTAGCAAACAGCCAAATCGGACCATAAAACAGAATAGTGTGGCCAAAATCCGTGCTCGGAAGCTATACGACCAGGTGCTGACCAAGTTCGACGGGTGTCTTCTGATGGACGATGAAACCTATGTCAAGGCTGACTTCGGGCAAATCCCAGGTCAAAAATTTTACTTGGCAACGGCTCGGGGGGATGTTCCAGCCAAATTTAAATTTGTTTTTGCCGACAAATTTGCACGAAAATTCATGATTTGGCAGGGCATTTGCAGCTGTGGCAAAAAAAAACGAAAGTTTTCGTTACAAATAAGACAATGACGTCGGAACTATACCAAAAAGAGTGTCTCCAAAAACGAATTTTGCCGTTCATTCGATCCCACGACCATCCCGTAATGTTTTGGCTAGATTTGGCAAGCTGTCATTACAGCAAAGTCGTTCAAGAATGGTATGCAGAGAAAGGGGTCCAGGTTGTTCCGAAAAACCTTAACCCACCCAACTGCCCCCAGTTCCGCCCTATTGAGAAATACTGGGCAATCATGAAGAGGAGACTCAAGGCAAAGGGAAAGGTTGTCAAAGACATCAATCAGATGAAGACCTGGTGGAATAAGATAGCTAAAACGATGGACGAAGAAGGTGTGCGCCGCCTAATGAGCCGTGTTACAGGAAAAAATCGAGAATTCCTTCGAAACCGTGACGAATAATTTTATCCGTATTTTTTCTTAAAAGTATGAAGAAAACGCTACATTTGTATAAAAAAGATCTTGAATTCAATAATAAATAACTGAAATACAGGCAATTGTTTTTGTTCCAATTCTATCTGAAGCAAGCTTTAGGTTGTTTGTATTTTGTTTGAAAGGGGGTTTTTTGGGGGTGTTTGGTGGGGGGGTTTTTTTGAAGTTAGGGAGCTAAATAATATGTTATTAGAGTTAGTGCTTTAATCACGGCTGTCGTATAGAACGCACATTTAAATTATAATATATATTTGAATGAAGAAAACTTTTGTCGTTTCCCTAAATTATTTGATATCATTGTATACTGTTCCTAGCTTCGTCGAAGAGTGAATTGAGGCTAAACCCGCCAGTATCACACCACACCTTTCAGTGCCTTTAAATAAACGTACTACGACGTGGCAATTTAAAAAAAGCAGAGTGTGATATTATCACTGCTGATCATGTTCTTGGTCTTCCATGACAGCCTTTTGCATGAAATATGCCCTTTTACCTTTGACAAGGTGACAATCATGAGGGATGATGATACCGAGTTATTCATTGCAGCTAAAACTCGTCATGAGGACGTTTTACATTTGAATGCAGTTTTGCCAACAACCAAAATGAAACTACCGATTTGAAATCGGTTCACAGTTGTAGAACCCCTTTGTTCGAAGTACATCTTACTGCTTGCACCTTGCAATACATTCTTGCGCTTTTCGGTACTAGAAGCTTTGTTTTTGTTTTGATTTGCTGTGTTATTTTGACAGAATATTTGAGGGTGTGTTCGTATGAGTTACGTTATTAGGGGCGAATCATTAAGCTTGGGACCGATATGCTGGTACTTCCTGAGCTAATATACATTAATATATTTATGTAATATCCATAAACAAATAAATGTAAGTAAACAAATGTGAATATTTCAACATAGACAAACAGACATAACACTTGCAGTTTCTTCATCGATTACGCATTGAATGGTCAATTCAAATGTTGCTTAGTTGGTAGTATCACCACAGGTAGCGCGCATAGTTGATTTTCTTACGTTTGACGTTAGTACACTATCGCCAGCTGTTCAGCTTAATCACGCACTACAGTGTGCTCAATAGATGGCGCAGGTGAGTTAGTGCCGATGATTTGCAGTGCAAAATGTTCAATGTGTTGTGTCTGTTTGTCTGTGATTTAAATGTAAATAAATAAATGGAGATGCTTAATATAAAAATATAAACATTTTCTTTAATAACGCACGTTATTACGCTCTTTTATGATAATTGTTTATGCTGCTGATCAAAAGTTATACAGAAAAATGCAAAACTACCTATTTTAAAATGAGTTTTTCTCTTGAAGGAGACAAAAAGGGACAAACGATTTTGCATAGATCTTGTAGATGGAAGTTTATTCTTCTAGTTCACGTATTTTTTGTTTGCAAATATTTGCAAATACGGGAGTAAGATACCTTGCAAAAACGTATTTTTTTTACACTTCAACCTCTACAACTTTTTTACACAACAACCAGCAATTATCTTGCATCTTCAAAATGTGCGTCATTTGATGCCCTAAAAGTCATCCCTACAAAGTTTACAAATTCAAATTGAAATTTAAAAAATACAGCAAAAACTGTTTTTAAGTCCCACCCTAAGGACAGTTAGAAAAACTGTTATAAAACGATACGTAGATGAGATAGAAGTAACGTTTTTTCAGCAAAGATTCATTAAATTAAAATATCTACAATTCTGTAGAAGCAAAAAATCATACAATTTACAATTCTGTAGAAGCAAAAAAACATAAGAATAAAAAGTTATTTTTTTTATTATGAACATAAGAGGACCACCCTAGTCACCACCCAAGCCTAAGTATAGATCTTATCTTTTAAATTAAATCTTCCGAATGCATTATGTGTCTAAAGTTAATGGTTTTTGAGTAATCGATTTTTGTCGCGAAATTTGTCCATTCGTACCATAGTGGGTTGGCTACAAATGTTGATAATGGAAATAGGTATGAGGGGCACCAATCATTAATCATCAATAATTTCTGGCCTAGCTGATTTTAAATTATTTTTATACCTCTCACTAATACATAATTTAAACCAACCATCAATATAGAGTTCCATTGTGACTCAGTGTTCAATGGACCACTTAGTCGAGTAGTTACTACCACTCGAATACTGAAATCAGACTTCGCTTTTTTCTTCCCCGAGATAATTTGCCGCGATAATGCGTTTTACAAAAAAATATCAAATTTATTGGATCAATTTTCTGAAATCGCTTTTAGAGGGACAGAAAAACTGCTTGACAAATAGTCCATCTGTCAGACTACGCTTTCATTTCCCGTTGAAAATAGATCCAAGTCGTAATACTAGGTTTTCTTCTTCATTTTAGTTCAGTTCTTTAACGTAGGTTTTTTTTCCGCAATCCAGCCATCCATTGACAGTAACGGGTGACAGCTTCCGCACCTGTGTTGAATATCGATTCATCTACACAAATAGACCGGGGTTTAACGGCTTTACTTATTTTCCGAAACAAGTCGAGGGCATGGTGTTTACCAAATCTAGCAGAAATGAAAATTAGAGGAGAAAATACCCTGTAACTATACGACTGCCAGTATTAACATTGAAAGTAAATCCAGCTGATTTTCTTCTTCTTTAAAACAATTAACCGAAGCAAGATACTCCATTGTAACCCATTAGAAACGTAATAAATGCTTTCCACAATTGATGCAACAAGTGTTTCACTCTAACTCGGGTCATGACACCTGAACCCAGACAACCAGAAGTTGTATAATATCGTACAGACAGTCTCGTAAATCCCTACATATTAAGTCAACATTGCATGTTATAATATCCGTATTGTGTTTAAGTTACATCGTAAAGAATGCAAATTTTTTACTTACATACGATGTGTCATTTTCCCATCGTACTGTATCACAAAATTGATAAGATTACACTCTATAACATTTCAAATTAATTTTTTTTATTACAGAATGAAATCAACTCGCATACTGTCGTTCGATTTTTAAAGTCCAGCTTCAGCATTAGAACCTATGATTGATGAATAGAGCTATATGAATTAAAAATAATGAATTTTACGCGTAATCCTTACAACCTTGAAACTTAAATTTACATATGCATCTTGCTTGTTTTAAGTTCATTTGTGTTCTTAAATCCTCATTCGAAACATCTAATAACACACACAAGTACACGTCAGATCATTATCGTCGACTTTTTCATTGGCTTTGTGAAATTCTCAAAGTACATTTCAAACGTCGTGATCAATTTATCCGGAATGGCGTCTTGATAAGCTTGTTATTTGGTGTGCGGAAACACCACAATTTATTGAAATATATAAGTGCACCGAAGCTTCCAGTGCGCAGTTAATTTCAAAGTGGAATCCTAATCCTTCGTAGCATGTCAGGCCGCATCGCCAAAGAAACAAAAAAAAACTAAATTTTTCATCACTGTCCTCGGTTGTTGAACGATAGAACATGAGACGTAACACATGCCCGCAAGGATGCTTATTTTCTGGCCATCTAAATCATTGAATAGGCTATCTTTTGCATCTCCACGAAGAAAATTGATTTTTACTGCGCATTTAAAGGGCATTCTGATATATTCTTGTGCTGACCGCTGAAAGATCATAATTTCTATAAAAATAGAGTACTCTTTCCCCAGTTAACGATCCTTTCGTGCCATTGGCGGATAAGGTTAAAATGATGTTTAAGAATCGATTTGTAAATTTACTATTATGTAGTACATTCTCATATACGGCTACTGTCAAAATTGCAGCCGAATCGAACTCGTAGGTTTGTTTTGATCGCATGTAGAAGCGGGCGTGTTGCGGATTTTAAAAAAATGGAAAAGAAACAATATACGGTTTTTGATGAGCCAAACCCAGGTGCCCCGAAAACGGCTAACACGGCTAACGTGACACAAATCTACATCGGTAGAACGCAGATTGAAGGTGCGCGAGGTAACGAAGACCGCGTGGGTCATATTCTGCATGAAATTTTGGGCATGATTTGTACAGTGCCGGGTTTGTACACTCCGGATAGCAAGCGCAACAGTGAGACCATTTCAGACCATTTTTGACGCAGTTTAGGAGCATTCTGCGTCGTTTCGTTACTGAAGACGAATCCACTGGTACACACCAGAGACTAAGGAACGGGTCAGATGGATTACGGAAGATTGATCTTCGCTGGGTCAAGTGTATCGAGCTAAAAGAAGAGTATGTTGAGAAATAAATCGCCATTTTTCCAAATTTTTTGTTTTTCTTTTGAAGGTTAAGTACTTATCGGACTGCCATCGTTTGTGCATTAGATAACGCAGAAAATTACATTACTTTCAAACTGTGCATTTATTTTTCGACACCCTCGTGATTTAAATAATTAATTTAAGATGTTAGACGTATCAGATTATTGTTCTTAAATAATTTTAGAATTTTAAGATCTTGAGATTTTGACATGAAAAAATCCGGACAAGGTTTATTTCAATAATGTGGATTTCAAGTTAAACGTTAGCATTGTTGTTCTATTACTTTTTTTAGGATTTTTAGGCATATGTGGCGAGCGCTTTACCGGCTCTCGACTTACTGTCCTAAATTCACCTCTATAGAGCTTTCAATGTCAAATGTATGAATTAGTATATTTGGTGGCAAGTACAATGATACTGTATGCCCGGAGAAGGTGATTAAATTTCCAATCCAAAATATTTCCTCGAGCGGACAGGAAACCGAACCCACCGAATAACAGGTAAAACCGTGTCTGGACCGATTTGGCTAAAAGCATTAAAAGTATGATATTTACTTCATTGAACCGCCAGTCAAATCAAACGTAAAATAATCACTATTTGATTCAAACCTTAACACCCCGTTCACACTACAACCTATGTTACGTGATATAGACTATCTTGATATCAGCATCTATACATCTAGTTTTCACTGGAAATAACGTGCATGGCATTTGATATCAAGATACTCTATATCACGTAATATAGGTTGTAGTGTGAACGGGGCATAAGGGACGTTGTAGAACCTATACCTATACCCTGCCGGATGGAATTCAAACCCGACAATGCAAGTCAGAAGCTTTTTCACACTCACCCACACACTCACCGGTTTGACAGAAATCATCAGTTGCTCTTCATGAGAACCGACACTTTCCGTTTTGATTCCCTGTGTGAAAACATGTGAGCTGCAACTGAATAGTCGAGAACTCAAAAGCGCATAAAGTTATTATCGTTAAAATGCCTAACAGATGAGATGTGTGTATACATTGGGAATAGTTCCACCATATGAGCTAGCTATTTACAGAAGAACCATCACTAGGAATTCAATAGAAGGGAAGCATTTTGTTATGCGTTTTTACCTGATTTAGTTAACTGACAGTTTGGTTGTAGTTCCACCTATGATGAATGGGTAGAATGGAACGAAGCTATTGAAAGTACTGTGTGCAGTCTCTGAATAGTTTAGTGGGCAAACTAGACATGACATTCCCAGCACAAGTGAATAAATGGGTGCCAGTCGGGCGCGGGGATGGATATTCTTCTATTCCGTGTCCTCCTGCAACGCTCCGATGTGCACAGCAGCTTTCACACAGATGGCATGGTGGCTGAAAGTTAGTTACTGTTTCACTGGAGGACATACATATGCTGTGTAGGAAGATATGGGAAGCTTTTCCGGCTGTCAAACATCCTGTTGCGTTAGCAAGTCATCTTCTGTGTCAAATGCTTGAGCATTAGAGCGAGCAATGATAATTAGAAATCATACATGGTGCAATCTTGAGTATTCGGAAAGTTTTTCATTTAACCCAATAAGCCTTGAGTAGATTCATTTCTATCCCTTTATTCAGACTATTAGTTTTAAAAACTGAATTTTGGATAAAAGAGTACTGTAACGTTTGCATTTAAAAAAATGGCCAAAAATTGCCGATTTTTCATGGGTTTACCTTCACCCGCACTGACAAAACTACCCATGCAGCATCAATCATAGTAACCCATGAATCAGCAGACAAAATTTGACAGCTCTATCAGTCGAACTCTTACCGTGATGGCAAAAACAGTGAAGCAACTCCGTTCAAAGAACGGCACCCCGCCGCGTCCAAAACGGACATCGTGCGGCACTTTGTGGGCGCCGGATACGCCCGTTCACAACATCACAACATCTTGGCCTTATTAGACAACAATCAGAGCATCGAAAGAAAGCCCGGCTCCGGACGACCGACGACCCTGAGCGACAAGAAGCTCCAAAGGATGCCGAAGAGGAAGACCGAGGGAAAAGTGGCTACATCGCTGCGTACGCTTGGCCGGGAGGTCGGTTCAATCGGCCAAATAGTGAAAAAGTACCTGGCAAACATGAACATACATGTCAGGAAGCGCAAGTCGCGTCCACTGGTTTCGGAGCTGCTGGCAATGACGCAGCGGCAGCGGCTGAATAAGATGGTCAACTCGATTTTCTCGGCGAATCGCGACATGGCGGTGGTGATAAACGACGAGACCTATCTCACCCTGGATGGCAACGACTGGCAGGGCACTTCGTATTTTACTTTCCCCACGAAGGAAGTGAGCTCCGAGGTGAAGTTCATTTCACATATCAAGTTCCCCAAGAAGGTGCGGCAGTGGCTGACAATCACCAACAAGGGGATGTCAAAGCTGCTCTTCTTTCGCTCCGGACTGGCCGTGAATGGGGAAATTTATAGTACGAAATGCCTGCCGGAAGTTGCGTCGTTCATCAAGAAATACCATCGAGGCGAAGACGCGGTGTTCTGGCCGGATCTGGCGTCGGCCCACTACTCGAAGCGATCGTTGGAGGAGATGGAGCGGCTGAATATCGATGTGGTACCCAAGTCGACGAACCCGCCCAACGTCCCCCAGCTGCATCCCATCGAGAATTTCTGGGCCAACCTGAAGCGTAAGATCTACTCCAACAATTTTGTCGCGAAAACTGAGGAGGAATGATAAATGAAACGAAGAATGAACTAAAAAACATGCCTACACGCATGTTTTCGTCCGCCATGGTGAATATTCTGGTTAACTGCACGGAAGGCTGCTCGCAAGGGCGTAGATTTTTTTTGAAAGTAAGCTTAAATAATTACGTTTCATGGGAAACTTATCAAAAGCAATTATCTGTCCAAGCTTTTTTTTTATCACCCATCCGAAAAATATCAATTTTTTTAATGCAAACGTTATGCCGATCCAACGTCTAGAATATTGGAGGAATAATTTGGATGGCTGCGTGTTTCTCCAGCTCCTTGAGTGTCTTTTCAAATTTTTTTAGCTCGCTGCTTGCCTCTGCGTCTAATTCCGGCTGGATACGATTCAGACATCATTTTTGAAGGATTATTTTCCATCATTCTTACAACATTTCCTGCTCTTTGTGCCCTTCTATCTTTAGCGTCTTCCAGAATACTGTGTTTGCCATAGAGTTGCATTTAGAAGAGCATTCAGAAGTTTAGAGCAAACAATAAACCTGTGATAAGCAATAATCTTAAATGCCCAGAAAGAATAACGGTTTGGAAAAATATGCGTGCTCAAGTTTGTTTTCCTTAAAAAAGGGGAGGGGGGGGGCAACAAACAAAACTATGCACTCGAATAATGACAGTTTCCATTTCAGTCAGTGGAGAAACGTTAGAAATACTTATTAATGAAAGAGATAGACAATCCCTCATTGTAGCTTGGGACAAGTTGAGTTGACAAAGTTGAGCGAGATTTTTCTTTATTAGTTAATTTATTTAAGACTCATTCGCGGGAACTTTGCGGTGCCGATATTTAATTTTTTTTTTTCCCATAACAAGAATCACGGTTTACCCGAGGTTATAAAGGGTGACTTTTTTAGGGATGGATTGAGCAGGGAACACACTTTGTAGTTTCATCTGCGAGATGTCGCCAGCACAACAATGTTCGCGTTTTTTGCCACGATTAGCTTTTGGTATTTGACTGGCTGTGCCATGAATCGCTTTTGGTATTTGGCTGGATGTTTTGGTATTTGACTGGCAGTTTTTGGTATTTGACTTTGGCGAAGATCAGGCTCTTCAAGATATCGGACCAAAATAAACACAAAGTAATAAATAAATAAATAAATAAAAACACTAACTTATGAAACACCTATTCTAGAAGCATAAAAAACAAAAAAATCGACTTTTTGTAACAAATATCGTAAGACCCCTTTACATCTGCAATAGTAACATACATAAGGTTATCTTCTTTGGGAAGCATATCCAGCTCAAATAGCAAATTGGTTTGTCTTGGCTATTGATTTGATTGGAACGAAATTTTTCATGGGACAACTCAAATTTCATCAAAAAGGCGTCAAAAAGCACACAACAAAGGACAATTTTCACCCCAACCCCCTGCCAGTTGAGAACTGGAAACATTTTTGAGGATGCACGTTCCAGAACCCCCCCCCCCAGAAAGGGAACAGGAGACCCAAAAGAGACAAGAGAATCAAAGAGGAATTAGAGGTGTCAAAAATAACTCGAAACAACGTGAAGGGAAGAAAAGTAGGAAATATGAAAAGAGTAAAGAGAGAGGAGGGGGGGGGAAAAAAAAGGGGATAGAAAAAAAGAATAAGGGGAGGAATGGGGAGGGAGAAGGGAGGAGAAAAAGGAAGAGAATAAAGAGGTAGAGGGAAAAAAAAAAGAAAGGGGGAGAAAGAGGGGGGGGGTGTCCTCCATTTTTATTAATAACTTCCTCGAGCCGACGCCGGAAGCCAGAGCACGCCTTTCGGACGTAGTCCTCCGACATTGACTGCCATGTGCGTGTTATGGTTGACTTCAGGGTTTTCCCACTAGGATGTGATGTTTTGCAGGCTCGTGTTTCAACATATGCCCAAATCGAATAATCCAACGGATTAAGATCTGGACTGCTAGGGGGCCACAAATCCTTCGGCCAAAAATTCATGTTATCGTTCAACCATTGTTGGGTTCAATTGGACGTGTGACACGGCGCTCCATCCTGCTGTAGGACAACGTTTTGGTTGTCACCCAAGGAAGCACTTGGTCCTTTAGAATACCGACATATACTTCAGTATTGATTTTAACTCCAGCATCAATGAAAACAGGCGGCATTTTCAAACCGTTGGAGGTCACCAAGCCAAACATCATGACACCAGCCGGATGTTTGGTTTGAAATTTGAATTTCACTTTTTCCGGAACGTTCTCCATTTTCTGCGGTGAAATGAACCGGTCCGTGCGGCTGTTCTCCACAGCATCGATGATGAAAAGCTTTTCGTCGGAGAACAGGATTATCATGTTTTCCTTCTTCAACAAGGAAAGCAATCTCTTGGAACGAGTCACTCGTAGTTCCCTGACCCGGTCCGTAATCAAGTGGTGTTTCACGCTGACTCTGGAAGATGCATGCAGGCCTTCTTTGATGATTCTCCGCATGGATTTCTCCGAAATATTGGCTTCCTTTGCAAGTTTTCTTATGGCACGCACCAGGTTGCGAGCAATTTTTGCACGGACCGATTTGATCACGTTCGGCGTGCGTGCAAAGCGCGGACGTCCGCTTCCCGGCTTCCGCTGCTTAGGACAATCCTGCAGGGACTTTTTATGCGGTAAACTGTTGCCAAATGGCACCCTACCACCTTGGCAATCTCTTTCGGCTTCTTCTGGGCGAGCAACAAACTGGTGATCACTTCTTTCGCGAACATTTTGACGAATTTGCAATAAAACAAATAGAATGTTTGGATGCAGCACTTGAAAGTAAACATAAACAAATACACTTTCGACAGAAATTAGTCACTAGCTACACGAATTAACCCAATACTCAAGTTTGAACATTTTTGCATTATTTTCTGCCGCACCCTGTACTTATTGTTTTTTTGTTGCCCATTTATTTTTACCCCCCTTGCAGTTAACTTTTTCCCTTGGTAACCGGGAAATAAATATCAGTTGGTGTGCAAAAGAATAACGTGTTATATTTAATATAATAGCAAAAAGTGACAAAGTGACCATGGGGACAAGTAAATTAAAATGCATAAATGTTATTTTTGTAAAATTTCAATAGATTTAACATTTTTTTTCAGGATACCTCAAATCAAGATTTTGGTGAAATGCTGCTATCGCTGAAAACGAAATGAAAATTAGAAAATTTTACAGTATTCGGTAATTTTTTACCGAACTTTCAACAGCTGCACGTTCGGTAATCCGATTTACCAGATTTCGGTGAAATTTTACAGTATTCCGGTAAAAAAATTACAGGAACTTGTCAACTTTTACCGAAATCCGTTATATCGGATTATCGAACGTTCAGCTGTTGAAAGTTCGGTAAAAAATTACCGAATACTTAATAAAATTTAAAAAAAATTTCTAAGTGTGAAGAGTTCTGTTACAACATTTCTTACATTTCAGGATCAACCGAATGAAGATCATATATTATAGATACGAATGCTTTTAGTATTTTTCATTTACATAAATATATACACCATTATATAAATATTTCATGGGAATGGGAGGGACCATCAGGGCACCCGATTGAATACTAACTCCCCATTGCTAACAGTTTGTGAATAGAGGGCGGGCTTTTCTCCCCACCCATTGGGGCATCCTCATGTTAGATAGCTTGCTCTTTTGAATCTTGTTGTTGGAAGGAGATTCTTTATATCCCTGTGGATACGTATAAGTGATATTGCATATCGATCCACCCAACCCCTTTTTGGCCCTTCATACAATGGCATGATTAGGATAATCAGTGGTTATTAAAGCTTGATCAAGTCTAACAGAGAGGAGAGCCCATTGCTGTCGGACTTAGTTGCCGTGCTATAATGGGTGGTAGTACATATCATACATCATGCATACACATAAAAATTATGAATTTCTGCAATTCTTCTGCCGCTATATCGTTGCAATCAATTTTAGATTTTGAAAATTTTCTATTTTTTTATGTGACGATTATTTAGCTGACTGATTTCAACGTTGCCAAATTAATTAAATTTTTGGAAAGATACTTTAGTTTAACAGCTACAACACTATTTTAGTTAAGTTATAAATGTGTGTATGATGAAGTAAGTATACACCCTTTGGTATGATACATCGAAGACGCATCCTCTACCGAATGTCATATTTTCATTACTTTGATATACTAGAGTGGGTTTACCAGGCATTTCAATATGTTTCCAACCAAACAAAATTATGCCGAATTTATGAATATAGTAAAGAAGTGTCTAATTAACAAAAAATCTCAACGATATGTGAGTCTTCAATCAATGTATATACGGAAAAGAAGGTAGGCAAATTATTCTGGAATCCATCTATAGCAGAAAAAATCATTCACAATCGAAATTTTTTACTTGTTTTCTGCTGTGTATTTTTGTTATGATTGAGCAATTGTAACACAGTGGCATTTTTTACAAGAAATTGGCGGAAATGTTATCCTACTGAACGAGAGTACCGAAAAACAAATGATGAAAGGAATTTGATGTTTAAACGAACTCGTTGAGATGAAAAGAAAACAGTCATCGTCGTTAAATTAGACAACTCACCTGTTGCAGCGAAGGCATCTCTCCGTTTCGGTACAGCGTCAGTTTTGCTCTTCTACGTATGTTTTCACTTCCTGAGACCAATCTTCTCCGTCGTCCTGTTCACAGATACACTCACACTTACACGCTTGTTCTCGCACACCACAGCGCTACAATACTGTTCTTCGGATCTACACAATACGAGTGAAACTGCAACAACTCTTTAATGTTTTTAAAGCTGAGTTCAATGCAGAAATTTCTCTGCTTTCATTCGTGGAAACTCTTTTCGCAAGGTCTTCTGTGTACACTTTCCGCTTCACTCCCACTGTCTCTCAAGAATGTTTTTAATTTGCTCTAGGAGCTTTTTGCTTTCGACTTGCTCTTCTTGTTGTAGGTTTCTACTTCAGTCAGTCAAAAATTTCTTGTCGCCTCTTAATACACTCCCCGCGTGGCACATCTTAGACACCGCCGTTCAAAGAAAGGATACGCAATGCAATAACAGAATAGTAAGAAGATCGAGAATTTGACAAAGTATACGCATCCAACGTCCCCGCAAAGTTCCTACTGAAGAATTTTTGCTCATTCTCGCCTCATAGCTACTAGCAAGGAAAACTCATAGTTATGTTCCATTGCAAACTGGAGTCTAACTCATAGCGAAAGCTCGCCCTGAAATGCTTTGACGACGACAATCCGACGGTAGCAACAAAAAGAACAACATCTCGAAAAGAGTTGAGAGGGAAAAAACAGAATACAATTTACATATGATTCTCTCCATCTCCTGCTGCGTTGGTGGTGGCCATAATGTTCGAAATCTGAACTCATGGATACTGTTCAGTGATTTTTATTTGAATGCTTATACCTGTGCAATTGATACTGACAGCATTAATAGTCTAATTTTATCCTCGTATTGCTAGATTACCTAAGAACATAATGTTGAGATTAACTTAATTTCAATACCGGTAGACAATACATGTCTGATTGGAGCGATTCAGGTAATATTTAAAAAGAAATAATTATTCAAAGGCAATAAAAACAGGTATTACTTGTACTCTATTGTTGCTCCGTGGATATCTTTATATAACTCAATGCCTCGTGAATGCATGTCATGATCTGTCATGATCACTAAATTTGTAGTATACAGTGAAGGGTTTCGTTTAATTGAAGAAGTCCAAAATCATAAATATTGATATGACGGTGAGGAATTGCAATCTTTGCAATTACTTATCATTATACCCAAGTATTGTGTAGAACATCCATACCACTTGTTAAAAAGTCACGAGTGATGTTATGGTATATAAACTAGCCTAGGGTTGAAAAATCTCGATGATAAAAACGAAAATTATTTCTGAAATTTACATGGACTATTTTAGACTGAATTGAGCATTAAACCCATTTTCAAGCTGAAGCTTCATTCAACAACACAATGCTCAATGCTCTGTGTTCATTGGTAAAATTTCCCTATCCTACCCCAAATGACTGAGGGGGTCTAAGAAACGCCAAAAACATAGCAGCATGCTTTTACAGTGAGAGCTAAAGAGAATCAGTGAGAGTTCGAGAGATGACTAAATATTTTCCTTCTCATACTAGGCGTGATACGGTGATATCACGTTGCCGGCACTCAATTTAATACATTTTCAACACGAACTGCATTAGTACACACTACAATGGTATCAGTGAAATTAAAGACCATTTAAGAAATGTGACGAGCTGTCGTTTACATTTAGTATACTAATTATTCGGCATTTTGCATCACAGTGGTCTACTACGGCAAACATAATACCAAAGATGTATTCAATCAGGTCAGAAATAGAAAAAAACCATCGATTTCCAAAATTCTATACTTATTGATTAGATAAAGAGATTGTATATTTATAAACTAATTAACTCAGCGAAGATTTTCCTGCAAACAAATAGCCAATTTAATTTTTAGTTTTATGTCTATAAACCCGCCGAAGCCCAGCTATCAAAACAAACAAAAAATCATGAGAACGCATGTTTGATGTTGAGTCAAATCGTTACATACAGACACAATTTCATTTTTAGTTATAAGGATTTAGCATATTTAAATAATCCCTTAGAACGGGTGTTAATATTTTAGTTTATTTATTTTTTTGTACAAGGTGGCGTTGAAATTTTCTATAGAAATCGTAATTTTTCTTTATTTATTTTTTTGCTTTTTTAAATCAATAGTTTGAAAAGAACATAAACAAATCAAAAGAAAAATTATCAAATCAATTTAATTTTTGAACCTGGTAGCTTATCGTTAGAAATTGCATCGGAAAGGTAAAGCTCACGCAAGAAAAGCGAGTTCAACCCGCAAAATAATACCATGTATTGTGATCTATTCTAATAAGTTGCACTAGTGACACTTACAAGAAGTCACAGCTAAATCTATAGCTCTATTAATTAAGTGTTAAACTTTAAATTTACAGGACATCTACAGCTCTTAAACGAAACCTAAGCTTAGCAATTTGAACAATTAGTCTAGCGCTGGACTGGGAAAAAATAAAATGGTTCAATTTGGGAAAACTGAAGATGCAAAACAAAAACAAACTGCATAAAACCGTCGAGCTATTACATACCAACTATAAAAATCATGAATCTGTTGATTCAGTCCTAGATTATTTACATACAGGGTCCGGCAATTGAACTGCAACAAAAGCTTGCGTGGAACTTGTATTCGTAAACGTATTTGAACCTGAATAATTGATCTAGAAGAAAAACTAGTGCAGTTATTGCTTTTTTAAAACAAGCAGAAGGATATTGTTCGGGAACTAGCGTGTGCAGATGTTTTGGGAACCCTACAATCAAACGGTACCTGGAAACCGACTCTAATTTAATCTAATACAAACGCACCCAGTACGAGAAAGGATGCTGGAGTTAACTGGATTAGATGACGTTCAATTGTTTTTTGTCAATATTGATTCCTGCAGCATAGCAAAAACATGTTTTTGATACATGCGTCAAAACGGCCAGGCTTACTGCGTTGCATTTGCCGCAAAGATAATTCTGAAAAATGAGTTGGATTCAAATCAAAAGGTTTGAACCACAACGAATTTTGTGAATCTATAGGGGAGGAAGGATGCGTTGACATACCGTACCATACGCTCCGTTATTTATGATTGTAAAACTTTGTAGAGTATTAAGCGAAAATTAATATGAATGTATCATACCCCCCTTGTTCAACAGGACTAGAAACGATGTTTATGACTATGATGTTTATGTGATGTGTTCGAGAGTCCAAGGAGTCCACACAAACTCGTTCGGCAAGAATCTAAAGTTTTCAAGGTTCCGCGAACAAAAAAATAAACTATTCTTTCGTAACTGGTTGTTTGTACGCTTTAGAAAAGAACACAATTTCTATGAACGCGGTAGTTAGATTTTACAGGAAAAAGGTATTAATCAACCCAAACTAGGCACTTACACCGGCCACGGTTACTCGTAATCTACACAAAGCACAACGGTGGTTCTGCGACTTTCAGAGGATTGAACGGTGTCGGCGGAGAAAAATGCGGATCGCGAGTTATCATCCACTTTCCACCAAAGGGTTTCCGACGAGTGATGCTCTTGTCCTTTTCTTCTCCAACCGAACGGATTCCGGAGCTGACTCACCAACGTCCTCATTTCCTTACTTCCAAAATTTTGAGAAAATCAGTGTAAAAATGACAGCTCAAGGTACCTGGATACCGGCTCTGCTAATAAACGGTATCACCACCATACGTCAAGCCAAAACAACAACACCTGCCATGGTAAAAATAAGGTGAAGAAGCGTTTGCAAATAAATCAGCGTCGGAGTGCCATTTAACTGGCGAACGTTCTCGTTCAACTAGTGAATCCCAAAAAAGAGGCTTAAGACCAAGCCATACAAGATCCAACATGTAGAGGTTCTTACAATCAAGCAAAAGGAGCGATTGATAAAAGTTAAGTCATTGCTGCAAAGGGCCGCGCAAGCAAAATTGAAAAATATCGTATTTACGGAGAAAAAGCTCTTCACTATTCAGCAATTCGTAAGCAAGTAAAACGATAGGGTTTTGTTGAAAGAAAAATTTAGAAGCATCTCCAACGTTTTGACCGCCGACTAAAACCTGCTACAATGATGGCTTGTTGTTCCTGAAGGGATGAAAAACAATCAACAAACCTATCGGGAAATTGGTTGTACAGAATGGGTGGGCACAAGGTCATTTTGGTTTAACACCTTGATTTTTCCAACTTGACCCTTTCTTTCTTAAGCGTTTCAAGCTTATTGCTTTCACAACTAGCTTAATGCTTCCTCTCAACTTAGTGTTCTAAATGCTATTGATTGGGAGCTTTTGATGCCAGGTGCCATTTTTGCATTAGTATGGTTGTATGGCAAGTACAATCATACCCTATGCCCAGGGAGTTGAGAAATTTTCCTGACGAAAAATTCATAGACCAAACCGAGAATCTAACCCAACCACCTTCAGCATGGTGTTGCTTCGTAGCACCACCTGGTTAAGACTAGGGTTCTGATGCATGGTCAGTATCGGAGTCATTGTTTGTTTTGTTTGCAATGAATCCGGGTTTAACTGATAAAGGGGCGCGCCATTGAAGAATGCTCTCGCTCACAAAGGAATAGTTCTGAAAGTTCTTATACGACTCATAATGAAAATTTCCACACCTTCACCTTCAACAGGCTCCATAAAAAACGTCAAATTAAATAGTTATTAATTAATTTAGAGATGGAAAATCCTCTGTCGTGACCTTGAAATTAGTAATGATTCTGCTCAGCATTAAATACAGCAGCGCTACTTAGGGTAATGGGATGTTATGTTAGCCTAGTCCCTTTATTCGGCCTATGTACCAAATGTGTTATAAATTCAGTGAAAATTGACAAAAGCATGTTGATATCATGATGACCAATTCATTTTAAGATAATTGAGACGTTATTATGGTTTCGTACTTTCGAAAGATTCTCGATTTCCTGTTTGGCCTGAACAGCTGAACAGATTACCTAAATTTGGCAAAATTAAATTAATATACCATCTCAGATCACCTAAAATCTAAGATCTAAAATATACAGAAAATATTTGTTGTTGTTGTTATTTTGTATTTACATTTACACTTGGGCCAGGACTAACGGCTCTACTTCCCTTCCGAAGGAAGACGTGATCACGGATTTTTTGTCTCAGAAAATTCCAACACCGCCGACTGGAATTGATACCAGACCGACTGCAGAGAAAGGCAACCACGCTTACCACAACAGAAAATACAGAAAATAGTCACACGTAATAAATTAACTGTTCATATAGAAAAATGAATAATGATTCCACAAGTAAACCGCAGACCCAATTAAGGTGACGTGGCTTTTTCTATGCTACTTAATTATGCCTATTATGATTATCACATAGTATTATGTTGGTATTGGTAATTTTTTTAATAGAAGTGTATGAATAGGTGGTTGAACATATTTCATTTTTTTTTTTATCTAAACACAAACATACGTAAAAAAAATGTGTAAAGGGAATGAAGCCGTTTAGATAATCAAGTGGCCGATAGATCAGAAGTGAAAATCACTTCAGTATTATGTTTTTTTTACAGAACAATATTTTTAGTTAGAAGAAGAGAACATATCTAAGAATGCAAAGTTCAAAGAAATAGTTCGAAAAAAATCCTCTAAATACTGCATTCAATTCAGTGGATGAGACGAAGTTGTATCCACGAATAGACCTAATATGGTGCTATCCCTAATATGGTGCATATCTCGAAAGTATTGGTCGCAAAGTAAGTTCTTTATATTTTGTAGTGCAGAACCACAAGCGTTTTATAACTAGTTATGAGTTACAATGAATAAGGCATATTTGGCTGAGGTTAAAGACACATACTCTAGAAGCCATGATTTTTGTGCTCTATTATACGTGGCAGAAATATCAATGTAGACTGCAGGGCAGTTTATTGACCTTAATTACAGGGTGGCAAGGGTTGCTCATCTGTTTTGTTTTTGACTCAGTGTATCTCTTGTACAGCTTTGTTTACAGATATGTGCATATTTTTCATTGTACGTGTAATCATCTGGCCTTTGATGGATGTGATTTGTTTTGGTAGATTGTTTGTTTTGGTTACGCTATAAACATCGAAACGCTAGCTGGTAGTAGATTTATATTTGAAGAAATTTAGACCGTGAGAACTTAAGACGGCTTAAACAAATCGGTGTTAACGAAAGATTTATCTTCCGTAGCATGAAAAGATACAACGTGATGGGTACGTACAAAATCAATCAAAGGCATGTATCTCATCCAACAGTTAGGATCAAAATGATGATGAAGCGCGTAAAGGAGCGAATTCACCGAAATTCGACACAATCAGGTCGAGCGATGACCAAGGATCTCAATATTTTCCATACGTCGATCCAGAATATCATCACCCATGATTTGAAACTTAAAACGTATAAAAAACAGCAAATTAACGGATTAACAGAAAAAAAAGAAAAATGCTCGATTGATTCTAGTAAGGAGCTGCTGCAGCGGTAAAATCTCGTTTCCGATTGAAAAATGTTCAGATGTAACCAAAGATAAGTTGGCTGTGCTGCGGTTCCAAAATGTGACGAGAGTATAAGGAATTTTAGAAAACGTCAAGCTTCCACTACTTTTTATCGCGTCAGGAGTAATAATCAACACTAATTTCTACATCGAACACGTTTTGAAGAGTCACTTGTTGATTTTACTTCGAAATTGATTCCAGATGGAAAATACTGTTTTAAAAATAATTCTGTCACTTCTTATTAATCGAAACAGCACAGGAGTGGTGTCGCCAAAATTTCCCCATTTCATATCATCACAAAAATGATGGATACATGATCAGTAACTTCGGAAGCACAAAAAGTCATACTCTTGAATCTTTCAAGAAACTCTTGATCAATATTTGGGACAAAATACCTCAAGAAACGGTGCGTCCCAGCTGCGAAGCGTTTAAGAAACTCCTTCGGCTGGTCATAAAAGACAAAAAAAGAGAGGTTCGAGCCTAACATGTAATTTCTTCATAATAAAATGTAAGTTTATAGGAAGTAAAGCGTTTGTCGATTTTAAGCCATTCGTTGTGTTTTTATGAACATTTATTGTACTGACAAGCAACCGTTGCCACCCTGTATAAGGCAATGTAAAGGTGAACAACTTTTGTACCGTTTTTCGTACATTCTTCTTGGGCAAAGTTGTAGTTTGACAAATCTAGATCAGGAAAATATTTTCGGAATAGATTTTTAAAGAGATGCAAACATAAAATTTGAGTTTTAAATTGCGTTGTGTTTTCGTTTAAGTTTAAAGAGGCTAATAAAGACATATTTTGAAACTTTTCAAGCACTGTGAAGCGAGGTTTTCAAAATTTGCATCAGTCTAGTGATGATGCTAAAAGACTATTAATCTCTGAATTAATTAATAACTAACATTTGACGAAACCATCTTAGACCAAGTTTTGGTGATGGAGTTTCCAATAAGAATAGTTATAAATTTTTTTTTTAGCAGAAGTATTTTGAATTGTTAGTAGACAATGAACGAAAAGTATGCTTTTTCCATAGTAATTCCTATGTAAACTGCAAATGATTTGTGTGATGTCACTTTTTAACCAAATTAGTTAACATTTTAGGAGCATGAGATGGATGCGATGGTCCATCGTTTGAGCAATGTGGAGTATTTCAAAATTTGCATTAGTCTAGTGATCATATACTCAAATACTCACCACTAAAACATATGAGGATCTTAACCCTAAGATTTGGAATGTTGCTTTTTGTGTGAGCAATTTTCCGTGATCTCGATGCACATCTACAACTTTGAATTGAATTATTTGTGTTGAAAATGAATAAACTGACAGTCCAAATGATTCATTAATTTGTAATACCAATTCATGGGAAAATCCAGGCTGCATGCTTCCTACGACATTGCTAAGGAATCAACTTAAACAAAACGTGGGACATACCGTTTCAATCATTGGGTAAAAAGGCTTTAAAAGAATATAAGATAGATCCTAGAAAGTGGCAAAGCTTAGGAAATGTACACTGCATTGATACTCGATAGGTTTTCGAACTGATTTTAAAATCAAAGAAAAATCAATTAAATGACCGCATGTAAGGTAGTAACCGATTATTATACTCCGTAATGGACCCTAGAGAAACAAATCCTTTGCTTAGAATGCTAACAAATGCTTTATAACACAACTGAGCATTATTTCAATGATTTTTTGAGTATATTTTGTATATTTGAAAATATTTCAAATGGATTCAAGGAAATAAACAATGTTTACAAGCATAAAGGAACCAACTCATACCACATGTGCATTCCTTACTTTTACATTTTCCACTATTTTAGCGGACCCTATCGGTGTGAACATTCTGCGGAGATAAATTACCCCAACATAGACCCTTCAGTCTAATACCTGCACAAAATCTACCAGCGTTTATAGAGACAAACAGTATCATTACTGATTCATTAAACCATGCTGATACGAAGTGTACAGTAGCCTGGGACACGGATATATGAAAAAAAATTATTTTCGTTCCCTATTGATTTTTGGGAGCCTTTTGGTTCCTTTAATAACTGTGCAAAATTTCAACTCGATCGGTGAAACTATATTTTAGCGCTCGTCGTTTTAATTTTCCATAGTATTTTATATGGGAAAACTTACCTTTTCAAAGAAATATCTGGCGAGGTGACCCGTTGTCCTCTAAAAATAAATCAATTCCTTAACTTGCTGGGAAATTTTTCAAAGAAACTTTTCTTAGAAGACCGCAAAGCGATCCGACGCTTGTGGAAAAAGTTATTAAGCTGAAACTGATTGCTATCCAATGGAACGGCTCATTGGACTGTTTTTTCTAGCAGCACAGTTTCTCCTTGCTGAGTGAACATAAACAAAACACAGTGGTTGCTTCGCGCAGCCAGCAGCAGGTTGCAGATGGCAGTGCTGCAAGAGAAAACAGTTCAATGAACCGTTCGATTGGATAGCAATCAGTTTCAGCTTAATAACTTTTTCCACAAGCGTCGGATCGCTTTACGGTCTTCGAAGAAAAGTTGCCTTGAAAAATTTCCCAGGAAATGATTGTATTGATTTATTTTTCAAGGACAATGGATCACCTTGCCAGATATTTATCTGTAAAAGTAAATTTTCCCATGGAAAATCCTATGTAAAATTAAAACCACTAGCGCTAAAATATAGTTTCACCAAACGAGCTGAAATTTTGCAGAGTTATTACAAGGTCCAAAAGGCTTCCGATAATCATTAGGGAACTGGAATTTAAATTTTGTCCCGGGCTAGTGTACAGTCATGTGTATTCAAATGTTCTATGATTTCTCTACATAGACCGGTATTTATCGTGGCTTTGGAAGAAAACATTGGAAACACTGAGTAAAGGATTATCGATCTGACCATCAATCAGTGGTAGATGATCTGTTCGTGTGGCATCAACATAATCCAACTATTGGGTTATGGTGTCAATTCTTACATGACAGGACTTTCTTAACCATCAATCATTTCAGCACTGAGGCGTCTTGGATTTGATGATATTTTATTATGGCAGCTATAATGCAGTAAATAGCAAGAATACAGAGCTTTTACGAACTCCAGAATGATATCCAATCACCGCAGATCTTCATTATGTAACAAATACAAGTTACTCACCATGATCGATGTCCAATGGTTCGAACCTTAATAAAATCATTCACTTACACTTCACAATATTTTACTGAAACTTTTGATCCAATCAACAGTAAGTTTAATAATAAATTTTCCAAAATGTATAATGTGACGTAGGATGAAAAACTTCGACTCTTTTCCAACGACCAGCCTACTCTTTCTTAATGTACCGTGTAGCATGAGATGAAAATATATGTACATACTCCAGTGCTGGCTATGATTGTTTGATAATTACGTATTGACAGATTAAATGTTTTGGATTACAATCTCGTATAAAGAAATGGCAATCGATTGAGTGAAGCAATAAACATGCAATTAATAACGACGTTATTAATGATGTCTAGCAATGTTCTCGTTCTATTCAATTATTAATTTAACTTCATTCTAGCATATGCCAGAAAAGTGCCGATATTTGTTCCTAGATATGCCCAAACTGTGCCCGAAGTGTACCGACTCTACTACCCGCACAATACATCGAGTAACTTACCCCTTGAGATACTCTTTAGGTCATATCTATAATGGCAGCCGAATTTATGAAGACACACATCTAAGAAACTATAAAGATATCACGTGCCATACTTGAATCATTTATATGATATGTGCAGCAAGAACGTGATGAAATCTTTGTAATTTTTTAGATTTTTGCCTTAAAAATCGAAGTGACGATTTGCAAGGTCATTTTTGGATACTAGCGACCTTCAACTGGAAAACATGCCGTATGGTGTAATCTAAGTGTCGGAATGAAACCGAATACCATGAACTGAGGTTCAAAGATATCAAGTAAACCAAGTCTGATCCTTACTGATTACGATTTGGCAATACAACTGAATGCTGATTGTAGCACAGATAAATTGTAGTACAGCAAGGATAATCCATCTCCGAGCAGGATTTAAATCTTACCGAACAAGTAAACAACCTACTCGGAGTCTCAAACAAATAAAATCGCCATAGTCCGTGCACATGCACTGCACTTCCAGTTGCTGACTAAACTCGACGAATGTCTCGTAATGGACGATTTCGATGCTGAGTTGGGCATAGTTAAAAATAGGCGCTCCTAATAAAATGTTTATCGTAAGGACCTCAATGAAATTTGGCTTCAGAATATCAACAACTCGCAGATATCGCTACATTTCCTTGTTGCCAAATTTTAACATGGTTTTGGATTCCGAATGCAAAGACCGGAAATGTTTTGCATTACATTTAGGATTAGAAAAGGACGCTGGATGATGAGGAATTTCAGCAGCTTAAAAGACAAAACGTGTATTTTCCAAAGCTCAAACTACTGCTTACTCTGTTGAATGGCTATGACTACCGTTAAACAAAAAATTGAGACTTGAAACCGATACTATTGTGGGAGAAATAACCACCATTAGGATAGCTTGCTTTAATTTCAAATCTGCTGCTTCTACCTGTCAATATTTATTTTCACATTCGTAGGTCTCCAATATATTTCCGCATCAATTCGAACAATCGGAAAAAATGACATTATAACTAACAATTTTGTTAAAAATCTTTCATATTATAATTGCATGAAATGTGTATGTGTTTTAAAATTGTACATGAATTAAGGAAAGCGTTTAGTAATCTGCTTCATTAAAAAAAAAGTATTCAAAATATTCCAGGACTTATGTTTGTTGTATTATTCATGCATATTACGTTTAGTACGGTGGTGTAGTTCAAATTTTACTAAGGTTCAGCGGTACACTTAAACTGACTCACACGATAAAAAATGGAAAGAATCAGACAAGTCTCAAGGTTTGTAAACAAGAACACATGTCGTAATAGTTACTGAGGAGAAATAGAATAGTCTCATTTTGAACTCTCACACATTTTCTGAGAGTCAATTCTTCAACAAATTACACAAAAAACTGAAATTTATGCTCAACAGCAACTCAGATGGCTTTTTACGCTTCATTTGAAATTAGTTCTTAAAAGTTTTAACAAACCAATTAAAATGATCACCTATGTTATTTAAACAATTACCTAATAACGAGATAAATTATAATGCCTCATAAGGAAAAAAACTATCAGATATCAACGATTTAACCGCATTAACATACTAACTATCAACAATATATTTCACCGCTCGCCATCAATTCAATTATTGCAAAATAACTGTAATCGTTTGCACAATAGAAGGTTTACAATCTCCCATTGTACCGAATTCAAGGTTTCTATTGTGTAAGGATATTCTACAGCACATTCGTACGCAAGCTGTGATGGTAGAAAGGAAATTCTAATCTCTTTTCCCTTTGCTCATCGGCTGACGGCCGGAGTCGCACTTTAATAATCCATGGAAAAAGGGTGCAAAGGCAGTAGTCACAAGCATCGCTCGAGAGTCTGGTGTATGATAAAACGATTGCAAAAAAAATAATAAAAAAAAAATCACCAGAGCGCCGCCACCGAGGAATCTCCGTGTCTCTATCTCTCCATCTCTCTCCCTCTCGACATGTATAATTCGCAATATGCCACTGGAACAGAATTTTAATCAACCAGACCTACCGGCATTCAAACACTCGCTAGAATATTTGAGGTTAATTCAACTTTCGTCCGGATTGTCCTTGTATCTAGTAGAGCTTAGTTTTGAAACTTATTAGCTTCGTGCTTTGACACATTGATGACTAAACATCTCATCAAGTATATAATAACTTAACTCACGTTTAATAGCTATAACTATGCTGAATTGTATTTTCCTGGGCAGTATAACTTTTCTGGGAAAAGTTTAATCCAAATTTAACCTCAAGTAAGTCCTTTAGAAAATAGAATCCTCCACGTTCGCGAAAGCTACACGCCTAGTTTTTGCAGCTTTCGTGATAGTTCAACACAGATTTTCACGGAAAGTGTACACACTTTGCTTATACACAGATGCACCGCACGTACAATGCGTGCGATTCAGGACTAAATTGTCGCAGTCTCTACTACACCAGGCAAACCCAGCTCCTCACTCACTCGACTGATGTGCCTCTTCTTTTCCTGCTAAACACTCACGCCGCGTGCGTGTCTTCTTTTTTATAACTCACTAAATTTATTCAACTTGATGGTACTTTTTCTTACAGTTCTTACACTATAAACTTCGTTCCGCACACTTGAAGATGAAAAGTTCGATGCTACTCGTAGAAGCGACACAGGCGAACTGACCGAGCCCAACAACCCGGTACGGATAGATCACCCTAGAAGACCACTGCCACAAACATACACTGTCCGACTGATGGGCGCAGAGCGGAACCGATTACCGTCGTCGTTGGACGACGACGGATTCATTCGAGAGCGATGAGTGGTCAACCACGCTCATGAGAAACGCGCATCATCTGTGCTTTCCCGGTTGCCGTAAATGACGAAACAGATTTTTTGAAAATCTGCTTCAATGTTGCATGCTTGCCAGTTTGTTTTCCATTGAAAATGATACCATATAAATCCTACATGGAATACGATGGGCTGATTCCCACATGGTAAGAAAAAGTGCACGATATAGTATGAATATCTGCACTGAGAAACATGGAAACATTTCTAATCTCTCCTTATTGGTTGATGATAAATCGACGAATTAATTATCAACGGAACTTTCGATGGAAATAGCTAATATAAGTGATATATATTAACAATACACCTCATATGCTGCTGAAAAGTCCAATATCAGTTGAAATAATTTTCCCGATTTATTATTTGTTTTTGAATATCAATAATCTGAAGAGTATGATTTTAAATTGTTGTTAAATGCAGTAATTTTAGGGTAATATGTATTGTTTACATATAACTGCAAATTTCATTGAAAAGTGCGGAAAAGTTTCAGAAATGGAGTCGGAAGACTAAAGTATTCGTGACAAAATTTTGCACGCGCATTTCGAAAATCCAAAGCATGCCATAGAAAATTCTGCATAAATCGTCTATGGGTTACAACGTAAACCATAAAAAGAAATATGTTGTGACTGGCAAATACCATCAGCTAGAGCAATCTCTCTTTTATTGGTTTCTTCAAAGGCGGGACAAAAATCAGAGGGTTACGACAAATCTGATCAAATTGTAAGCTCGAAAATTTGCGGATAAACTTAACATACCGATCAGCTTCAAGTTTAGCCCAAAATGGTTGCATAACTTCAAAAAACGGTACGGCATTCGACGACTTAAAATATCCGGAGAAAAGCTATCTTGTGATGAAAAACCTGAATTAATCCACCGATGGTGAGACTGAACCCTTCTTACACTTCACCAGAATTACGAACTTAAAGTTGGCCAATATTGTACTGGATACATATTTTCATCAGAAATTCCAGGAAGAACCAGAAATATTCGATATGTCATACATTCAGTATATTAAATGAATTATTTGTGAATCCTGAACGTATTGTTCATCGATGTGATTAAAATATTGCCATTAATAGTCTTTAACGACCTGTTTATATTAGGTATATAAAAGGAAAAATTACATAAATATTAGAAATTCCATATAATCAGTCCATAGAATGCATTATTACACAATCCTAAGCGTCAATTTTGATTATCGATATGGATTCAAGATGCTTAACAAGTACATGTTCGTTGAAAATTGTGTAGTTATAGTAAATGGAGACTTTGTGTAATTTTCGAATATACTCGTTGCAGTTCAAAACCGGACCACTCGAGCCAACCGATCCTACTCTAATTCTATAGAATCGCATAGTGTGGCTAGTCCGCTGAATGTGCTATACAACGCACCAGATGCAGAACAATAGAATACAAGCGGCATCGATTGGGGTGAGTGGTCTTGTTCGGTTTTGAAGTGCAACGAGTATATTTTCATCTCGCAATTCTGTGCTCTCAGGTATTGTTTTGGTCATATCTCCATGAAGGATTATCCAATCATAATGAAATTTTGACCAGTTATTTGAAGATTTTATAACTTCAATTTGGCGTTAACAAAACTAAAATCGGTACACAAATAGCTCAGTATGTAATCGGAGACTAAACTGTTTGATTACTATTATAATAGGCCGTCAAGTACTGTTTCGTTCATATCTCCGTAACGAAATGTCCGAATAAAAATCAATAGCGTTCTATGGGAATGTTGTAGCTTTCATTTGCCGTCAACAGAACTGATATCGGTTCACAAATGGCTGAGAAACCGATGTGACATTATTTGTAACACACACACACACACACACACACACACACACACACACACACACACACACACACACACACACACACACACACACACACACACACACACACACATACATACACACAGACATGTGCTCAGTTCGTCGAGCTGAGTCGAATGGTATATGACACTCGGCCCTCTGGGCCTCGGATAAAAAGTCGAATTTTCAAGCGATCTTAATACCCTTCTTTTGGTGTAAGAAGGGTAAAAAGTGTTGATCCATTCAAAGAAGAGTTTTTTCGCCACGTGACTGAATGTGGGCTATCAGCTGATCAAATATACAACGCAGATGAGCCAAACAACGGGTCACTTTTATGCCATGTGCCAATGCATCAGGCTCACATAAGCTGCCAATTCTGATGTTGGGCATTCCATGAACCCTCGGGCGTTCAAAAATATCCATATTACATTGCTGTACTTTTCGTCCAAGGATTCCTGGATTACACGCGTTATTTTCAAGCAATGGTTTTTTGGCACATTTGTTCCAAGAGTACGACCGTTTGCTGCAGAGCAAGGAATAGAACCGAAGGCTATCCTGCTTTTGGACAACTGTTCGGCACATCATTTCGAGGATGAACTAGAGTCTGACGATGGCTTGATCTTTGGGATTTTTCTGCCCCCCAACGTTACGCCTCTCATTCAGCCTATGGCTCAACATGTTATCCAAACGATCAAGTCCAAGTATCGCGAAAAACTACACAACGAAATTATTTTTGGTGGCGGTGATGCGGCACAGCGTCTTAAGCAAGTAAACCTCAAGGACGTCGCCTTCTGGCTTCAGGAATCCTGGATAGAAGTGTCTCAAAATGTGCTTCAGATGTCATGGAAGAATATCGGAGTGATGGTTGAACCAAATTGATGCACGAAGATGATGTACCTCTGGCGACGTTATTCAATATGCCGAATGTTGAAACGGACGTCGCACCTTCTGAATATCTTGAAGAGGACTTATGCGTTGATGACTACAACGATGCGGATATCATTGCTATGGTGAATGCTGGTCAAAACTCCGAAGAAGAATGCCTTGAGGATGCCGACCTGGATGAGTCGGAAACGACAATGGACATTGAAAACCTGGCTTCGTTGGATAATACCACTTGTAGTGATCAGAAAGCGCTCGAATGCCTTAACTATACCATTTTATGGGCAGAAGAAAATAGTTTTGAGCTTGATGATATTCTAAATCTGCGCAAAATAAAAAGCGCAGCCCTTGAGAAATGTTCGGTGGCATGTTCTCAGAGTAAGATCAGTATTTAGTATATGTACATGTTTTATTCTGATATTAGATTAGGCTCCCTTCCCTCTTGCCTACCATGCATTGTGGTAGCTAGGTAAGAGTCTATCTGCTCGATCAGATATCGCCTTCCAAACATGCCCTACGCTCAATTTCAACTACTTCTATTCAATTTCACAACCTGCCGTGTTCTTACGGACCTATCAATACTTTCTCTTCACATCTTTGGTTCGAGCAGAAATTGCAGTCCACTCCTAGAGTTGCATATTGATAAGAATTTTATTTCCAATTTTAAAACGTTATAATTAATTACGTGCTTTGTGCAACAACAAATAACGTGATTAGTTTAAATGTATTTCTAATATTTTTGTTTAAATCTATAGATAACTGACCCTGTTTCCGTTTGGATGTTTGATGATAGCTTCGGATCGTTGTCATAAGAAACAAAAATATCCGATGAAAACTTACATAAGTGATGAAATTTCGGGATTAACATTAAGGGGGAGACTTTTAATCTGCAATTAATGCTACGCTGGGACAAAGGTGCCCAATTAGCCATTTTTACCCTGTAACTAAAAAAACCGTTACTGGTCATGCGGCAACATATAATACATATGCCTAATAACTGTCATGGAGGGGTCATCCATAAAGCACGTGTACAAATTTTCAAAAGCTTCAAACTACTACCTCCCTTCTATGTCACACTTTTTAATGAGTGGTCTCTTTTCACTAACCCTTGCCTCCCACTAGAATGATCACGTAGTTTATGAACAGTTCCTTAGCATTTAAAAATGTATGGTCTGCAAAATCGTAAATTTTCCGAACAATATATCATTTTTACTAAAATTTTAGCTCCAAAAAATCGTCAAAGAAAATCATTCCGATTTTGTCACTTTTCCGATTATGTAAACTGAAACTCACGGATCGTGTTGATAAAAACGGAGCATATGTGTATATCCAAGCCCTTTGCTCAATTTTCAATACTTCTATTTCAATTTTCACAACCTGCCGTACACTGACGGAACTATCAACACTTTCTCTTCATATGTTTCATTCTAGCAAAACATTACTGTCCACTCTTGGGGCCTCATGGTGATGAGAGAAAATTTCCTTCTACGTCACTTCCACCACAGAGAACAGACATTGATGTCAATATACCTTTTCTTGAAAAACGTGTGTAAAAGTATAGGGGGGTCAGCCGGTATAAGAAGCAAGTGCAGAGAAAAACAAACAAAACTTTTCAGGTAATATGCTAGCATTTTGATTGATAAACATTGACATGACAGTTATCGCACAACTGCAGCGCCGCCTACCAGGAGCATAACGACATACATTTGAAATGGCGGTTTAAAGTTTTACACAAGTAGCAGACCGAAGATGAACGTCTGTTCTCTGTGCACAGTTATTAATTGAAAACTTTCGATATCAGGTACAATTTTTGGATTGGTATTATTGTGTGGCAAGTACAATCATACCCTATGCCCTATGGCAAGAAATTTTTCTCAACGTTAAATTCCTAGACAAGACCGGGAATCGCACCCAGCCACCTCCCCCATGGTGTTGCTTTGTAGCTGCGCCTTTACTGACTGAGCTTAGGGAGCCAGGGGTTGTGGATGATAAAAACTAGATAAACATGAAAGTCCGTTCGATTCCAGGTCATCAGTTCTACACTTACAAATTTGCAATAAAATTCAGATGTTCTGATCCAAAACTTGAAAGTAAACATAAACAAATACACTATCCTTAAAAATAAGTCGTTTGTTGCACAAATTAACCCAGTATTGAAGTTGAAATATTTTCGCATATTTTCCTGTCGCACCCTGTATTATACTTACTATAAATTCATTCCCGCATAATCACAAACCATTTCTGGACCATTTCCATTATTGTTGACGACCGTTTCCGTAATTGTTACGACACTTAGCCTTATAGTTGACAACTATAAACTAACAATCTCCTATATAGTTTTAACAATATGTCAGATAGTAAAAGGCCAAATAACAATATGCTGAATAGGCGGTTAAGTTAGATTACCATAAAAAAATGTCAATTTTCACGAACAAAATTTTTGCTGTTCTCTATGCCATAAAGTTGGTATATAATCCAGACCGAGTGCAGACAATAAAAAACCTTTCAATGACAATATGGCATACTTTAACAATATGCGTTAATGTAGAGGTTGTATGGTGAAAACGAGATTAAACTATTTGATAACAATAACATAAAGTGTGATAATATATCTTACATTCGAAATATAGTTTTGACTATATAGCAAATTGTTTTTCGTTATGCGGGTTTGCATTAGTTTCAATCAAATTCAATATTTTATGGTATATCCCGTCATATTATACGGATTGACATTATATCAATATGTAAAATTTTTAATTAGGCATACATTGTTCTTTGTCACAATAACGTCTGCATTTAAATAAACAGACATTTTTGGAAGTAACTGAAAAACAAACTTCACAAAATAAATCCATGAAACTAAGTTTCTTTATATCTTACGTTGATTGATCGTTTTACAAAAATGCTTCTGCACTTACTCGAGCTGCCTCATGACAGTTAGCCGGGACCTTGACCATAGCCGTAGAAAAAACGATATTGGGATAATCTTCAGCTCTCCTGACTTCTTCTCGGATTTTACCACAACTTTGATAGCAAAGATTTTGCGTTCGAGATTTACCCCTAACCCCGGTTTACGCTGACGAACATTCATGCTTCACCACAGTAATGTTCAGGCGGTCCTTATCTTGAACGACCTTTTGTGATAGTGGGTCGATGTCAGGTGCGGCCAAAACACCATATCCTCTCCCGCATGGTGCTTTTGTGTGAAGGCGGCCATTTCCGGGAGGTATTTGATAATGTAAATCTCTCCTTTCACAGCAAGTTTTGAGGAACAGAACCGTGGATTCGACATCCCTTTCTCACTGATGGTCAGTCATAGAAGAACCTTCTTCGGGAAATTGACCTCGCTGCTCATCTCCATGGCGAGGGACGGTAAATATCCGGTCCCATGCCAGTCGAAGCCGTCCAGGGTCAGATATGTCATTCATATATCACCACTACCACCTCGCACTGCGACGGCAAAATCTCCTTGACCATTGCCTTCAGCTACTGCTCGGATTGCGCCACGATGGTGGATTTTGTCGCCCCGGGTTACAGTATGTAGTAAGCACATACACAGTAAATAAAAATACATAACTTTAAATTTATTTTCATGCACATAAGTAATTTGAGCATGAACAGATTCAAAATTACACTCCAAATTAAACTACACGAATAAGAACAACGTACGACTTTTTGTTCACACGAAGAAACATCTCATGTAATTTTAAACGAAATCGAATTTATGCTAGCCTGGTCAGAAACAAAATTCATAAAGTTGATAAGTAGGACAATTTCTCGTATACACTGATTAGCGAATATATCGATGGATCGTTTTTTCAGAGAGATTGTTGCTCAGAAAAAAAAAAAGAAAAAACAGTGAATTTAAGAACTAAGTTTGGTTCTTGATTGTTATCGATATTCTCTTGTTCTCGCTAACCTGTTCCAACAACTTTTCGTAACTTGCTGATAACACGTTCAGGAAGCGGATTTTCAAAATATCACCTGTGATGAAATTATGTTGCTTGACTATTTTCATAAATTTGTCTCATAATGTGCAGAATGTGCATAAGAGCGCAGTATCAGAATATTCAAATGATATTAATATCATAGTTATATCAAGTATACAAACCCGATTTGATTTTGATATCATTACAAACATCCAACTTTACTCTGATTTCCTATCACTTCGTATGGTGTTGTGAAACGAATGACAGCCAATCGAAAGGATGAGGCAGCTAAAGAATTAGGCGTCATTGTTTCATTGGTTTCGATGCGTGAACCTAGAAATTCACATGTTCAGGTAAACTTCAATTATTATTTATTAAAAAAAAAAAGGATAGCACTTCACTCGGCATTTACAGCACTAAGTGAACATATAAGTGGCACATGTTAGATTGAAAAACAATGCGTTTTCAAATATTTTTCAATGCTCGGTTTATGTGTGATATTTATGTTTTTTTTTTCGAATGGACCTAGTTTACATCACGTGTAAATTTAATTTATTTTGCAGAGTGCTGTAAGTATTATAGAGTTTGAATTACTTTTAATTTGTTGTGCCAGGTGGCTATCAGGGTCTATCCGGGTGAAATTGAATACTTTTCGGACTCACTTCCCTAAATTGTACTGATCGATAGAAAAATCACAAAAGAAGATGGTGGAAAGGAATGTGCGATCATTAAAAAGACTATAAATTAAAATTTACAATAGAATAGGCTACATGAAGTTTTATTTTACGTTGAACCATAATTATCAGATGGAAATAAAATGGCAGGAAGGGAAAGATAGCGCACCATTGTACTCGGGATTAGCACCGTCTTTACTGTTCGGCTCCTCCGAACTCAGCTGTAGAGATTGGCGCAATTTCCAACGGATCCACTCCATTCGGCGTGTCTAGACATCCATCGTCTTCTCGGATGTGTCAGCACCATCCACACTGCAGTCAAACACTCGATTGGCTCAATCGACGGCGATTTGTCGGCTGGCACTAATACAGTGCTTAGTGGGTATGCACAACCGGACACTTTGGCGCAATTTCGATACTAATTGTTAAAACTTGGATCAGACTTACATTTTCCACTGTTTGATGTTATCATAGCTGGTAAATCTCACGGCCATCATTTGGCGATGAAAAAACAGGCCATCGCACTGTCACGAGACGAAATGAACTATCATAAGCTTTCTTGTCAATCTCACGCCATCATGCAGTCATGAGATTTTTTGTCATACGATTTTGTTTCACAAATTTCTAATTAACTTACTTGAAATTAGCCAAGTAATAATTTGTAATCGATAGAGTGGAAATTTTATTTGAAGTTTTGTGATGAAACATACAATTATAAAAAGGGGAGCGGACCAAAACACTATAATGGGAGAAAAAAAGGGGGTTAGAAAAAAATTTCGGGTTTCCGCCGATTTTAGAGAATTGAAAAATGTGGCATTTTTCATTGAAATGATTTGATGTTATGAATATTTCGTAACCGAATAAAAGCTTGATACCCCCTTTTATACCTGGTTCGTCCCTCTTTTATACCAGATTCATTACTGGCTTTGGGGTCCAGGCTAGGCGATGACGTGGATATCGAATGTCATCGCAATGGATGATGCTAGCCGTCAGTTGGTGTCAGGGGGTACGGGATTATAGCGAGCTCAAATTTAAAAATATAAATAGAGGAAAATGGGCATCTGACACCAAGGGAATGGGAGTGGAATAGGATGTAAAGGAAATTCAATTTAATTTAAATATACTTCATGTTTGTTTATGACCGCAAATTCAGTAACTAATATTTACATTTATTTAATTATATATAAAAAAAACTCGAAATATTTCAGAAATGGTGGTGGATCGGAACAAAATAATTATTGGAGCTATTTGAGGGGATACAGTACCATCGAACGGAGGTTTTTTACTACTTTTGAAACAGCTTCAGCAGGCCTGATTCCAGCGATTTCTGGCTTTAATTTACATGAAAGATCGCATTATAATATGCCAAATCTAGCAATCCCCTTTACGTGCGTTAGATATCGCAGAATGTTTAATGTTTAATGTTTAATTTAATGTTTCTTTCAAACTGTGTAGAAACCAGCATCATGAATAGTTTTATAAGATAATGAGCAGTGTTTTTTTTTTTCAAATGCATTTAACAATTTTCATGGGAATAATTTTGCGCTTCGTCATAAAATGTATTTGGTAGAAATTTCTAGCAAAAACTTGTGCATAATTCTCAATAAAGCTCTTTTTTTTAAACGAAATAAAAATAAAAATATGCCTATATCATTTTGGTGTGAGGTTTGTCCTAAAACCCTTTTTTTTTTTCAATTTAAATATGTCGTTTTTCAAAAATGTTGAACCACTGTGCCCATTTTAAATATTAATAACGCAAATGAAAGGTATTCAAAATAAACATCTCAGGAAAAATATGAATGTATATCAAAATTATGTTTTCAAATTTTGAAACTTGGACTAAATTTGTTTTTATTTTTATTTTCGTACTTCAGGGACCAACAGTACTCCAATTTAATACATTTTGTTTAATTGGAAGTCTAACATAACATATTCAAAACCTGGCGATGTTTAATTTTTAGTTGATGAACTACATTGTTTTTTCATATTGCTGTGTTTTTATTTTCTGCTCATGTTATGCAAAGTAACTAACGAACCATGAACCTCTGTCAATTCAGAATAATTGGTAAAAGTTCATTAACTTTTTTTGGAGCTATTAAAAAAGAAGTTCTATTTATTTTCAAGATTATTTAAGACAACTCATAACAAAGAAAGTTCGTGTTTTTTTTGTGCTACCACAGCACATAAAATGCTGCGAACATAATTTCCGTATACATCAACTATTTCTCAAATTTTAAATACTTTACGAAATTTTATCGAATATGGATTTCAGATAAACTGATGCGATTGGTTAACACAACAATAAATCATAAGATGTGCGTCGTTCGAGGTTCTGGGACACTCTTGAGTCCTTTCGAATCTTGAACACGGTTACGGCAAGGTGATGGGGTTTCTTGTTTGCTATTTAACATTCCTTTGAGAGGTGTGATTCGGAGAACGAAGTTACACACCAGTGGTACAATTTGCAGGTAATCCGTCCAACTGATGAATAACAACAATAAACTGTATTATTAACCGCAGTCAACCCTCATCGAACAAACGTCGTTCTACCTTTGCGAATTGGAGACCGAGATTTACACTTGACGCGACCGGCATGACCGACGAAAACAAGTTACCACCACCACCAACCTGACTTGGCTGAGGCCACTACTTAAAACAGGTAGTAGTAGTATAAGGAAAATAAGCTCAACTTCGTACCCAAGAACCTTAATTCTCCAAATACTCCAGAGTTGAAACCAATCCAAAAACATTGGGCTATTACAGGGTGTAAGTCACTCGGCCACCATGTGTTAACACCCTCAAAAACACAATCCGCCACAAGTCCATAAGTTTAGCCATGTTCACTTTATTCAACTTGTTCTCCAAATCCAAATACCCTTACGTTTCTTTTAAGACCCTCAGTGATATTATGTACAACATTAGAACCAACAAGTTTTTGTATATTGTCTTCAATTCTTGATCTGTTTTGACTTTCTTAGGATGCTTGCGTAATTCCTGCTTCAGTGTTTCAGTGTGTCGGAAGGTGTTTCGGTGTGTCGGCAGGTGTTTCTGTGTTTCAACTTATCACGCGCACTTATGCATCATCTAAATTACATCAGTGCAAGCGAGACGGAAACAAAACAGTGTGAAAACAAACAATCGATTCGTGTGAGTGTTGCCAGAGATTAATTTATCTTTCAAGTAGTGGCGAGTGTTTTTGAAGTGTGGCGGTTTGTGGCGGATTGTGTTCTTGAGATGGTGTTAAAACATGGTGGCCGAGTGACTTACCCCCTGTAACGGAGGGTGACGTTTTTGTAGACATTCCTTTACGTACACTGGGCCATTCATGGTTGAAGTTCTCACGAATGGAGCACTTCGCACCCTGCTGTACAAATCACTTTCCAAAGCATAAATTTCTAGGAAAATTTCAAGATTGTTTGCTTCCGTTAGTTCTCTGACATTGAACTTGTTTGACGCTTACGCACTAAGTTCATCGGATGTCACATTGTACCACAGAGAACAGACATCCAGGCTCGAACATTTTTTTTTTCCAATTTACTGTGTAAATTTTTAAAAGCAAACCGTTGGAAAAACAACGTCGCCTAGTCTAGGTTTCACCGAACTAAAATTGACAGACTATCAAATCTCGAGGCGGGCAAGTGGCGCCATCAACATAAGATTCACCAAAACTAACGAAAACGAGTTGTAATTTTAAAATGGCAGTTACAGACAATTTACAAACGTAGGGCATTCCAGCTTGGATGTCTGTTCTCTGTGATTGTACCAGCAGGTGGATAGTCATGAAGAAAATGAATGTTTTTTTGGCTCAGGAAGTACTAGCAGACCGGTCCCAAGCTCGGTCCCAAGCTTAATGATTCGCCCCTAAGACCGTAACTCACACCAATACACTCTCAAATATTCTGTCAAAATAACATAGTGAATCAAAACAAGGACAAAGATACTTGTACCAAAAGGTTCTGAAAAGCGCAAGAGTGTATGGCAAGGTGCAGACTGCAAGGTGTACTTCGGAACTAGGGATTCTACAACAGTGAACCAATTTCAAATCGCTAGTTGCACATTGATTGAACAGATGGCAGTAATGTTCGCGCAAAAAGGTTTTACTCTATGAAATTTTCCAGGAGTTATGTCTGCTTGCTTGTGTCAAAACTAAATATCTAACAAAATAAATTATTCATTCTCAATCGAAAATTACAATGTATAAATGAAGTATATTGAGGAATATAGAAATGACTTTCTATTATAGATTTTTAGGCTTATTCAGGAATCGGTATACAACATATCTTTTATTTCAGAATCAACAAAATGAAGGTCATATATAACAGATACGTATGCTTGTAGTATTTTTCTATCATATATCTAAATACATAATTATATGAATACTTCATGCTAATACTGAGGAATGGGAGGGACCATCAGGGCACCCGAGTGAAGCAGACTGGATGGGAAGAGAGGGAGTGCCAACTTCCCATTGCTAACAGTTTGTGAATATAGGGCGGGCTCTGCTCCCCACACATTGGGGAATCCTTATGTTAGATAGCTCGCTGTTTTTTATCAATTGTTCAATCTTGTTGTTGGAAGGGGATTTTTTATATCCCCGTGAATACGTAGAACTGATGTTGCCTATCGATTATTAAACCTGAGCCAAACAGAGATGACAGCCTGTTGTTGTCGGACTTAGTTTCCGTGCTACAATGAGTGGTAGTTCATATGACACTTTAAAAAATAATGATAATTTTCATCCCTATCTTATGCATTTTTCATGCCACCAAGTGGTGAATCAGGGGGTAATTCACTCGGCCACCTTGTGTTACCACACTAAAAAACACAATCCGCCACACTTCAAAAACCCCCGCCACCACATGAAAGATAAATTCATATCTGGCACCACTTACACGAATCGATTGTTTGTTTTCTCACTGTTGTGTTTCCCTCTCGCTTGCACTCATGTGATTTAAATGATGCATAAGTGTGCGTGAATTAACCGCCAAAAAGGTCCACGGTTGCCAATAAGCATAAATTTTCGATTGTAGTATTGACTGATTAATTGAAACACAGAAACACCTTCCGACACACTGAAACACAAACACAACGTGGTAGAGTGACTAGCCCCCTGTGGTGAATGCTCCTATGCATCGCCAATCATACACAGAAAAAAATAATGAATTTTAACAGACGCGCAAAATTTGCCCTCGTTTAATTTTACGCCAAAGCAAGCGTAAACAACGCATGTAATTGCTTGCAATCTTCCATACAACAGACATGATTCAAGCGATATTAGGATTAAATTTACATGAAAATTCCATTAATGTATGCCAAATCTAGCATTCCCTTCATAAGCATTAGATAACGCATAAAATTTAAAAAAAAAATATTGAAATAATTTTCTAGCTTTTATTTATCTGATCAAAATTTGATAATTTATTCTATCTTCTACATAGTCCAACCCATCCCCAAAAAATGTTACCCCTTTCAACTTTGGGTAAAACACGAGTAAACAATCCATGTCTTACTAAAACTAGTAATAAGTCGCTCATGTTATCAAAAAAGCAATGAATTATCGGCTCCGTAAAACTTGACTTCGATCAGAAGGAAAGTTAGCTGTAGTTGAGATGTCAATCAAATTTCCATTGATTCCATTTATTTTTATATGTTTCAACAGTCGGTTATTTTTGTGTACTTGAGGTATTTTATCAATTCATGATTGAATGCTTGTTTTCTTAAATAAACGAAAACCCTAAGTTTTGTAGTAGAAACTGTAAAATTTCAGAGGAATGCATAATGCTTGATGGTAATGAGGTGATTGTAATTCAAATGATTGTTTCTTGCATTTGTAGAAGTATAAAAATAACCTTAAATCATCCTGTTTTCAATTATCAATAATTATGAACTATAAAAATACAAAAACGTTTCGTTTTCATAGTACAGTCCCTTCTGCGTATCGAATTCATCCATCGGATGATGGTATTTTGTATCCATTTTGGAGGCTCTCGTGGATCACAGATGAAATAGGGAAAGCTATCACACACTGACGCAATTGCAACGACCATGCCTTGGAGGTAGTTGTTGCCTTATAAATTTTGATGAGTGGTAACAATAGTGTTGGTTTATAACCACTAAGGAGCAAACTCTCTTATGTCTGCTCTCGCAACCGGCATCTGAGAAGCGGAAGCGGAACGAACCCTTCTCCCATGAGGGCACTGGTAAGTAATTTCACTGTTCTGCGTTCTGCGTGTCTCCCCTTTAGTGATCAAAAGGCAGTGGTATTTGTAGCATAGAGAATGAGTGGATAGTTCATCTTGCAGATTTTATGCAATTGGGTACACATGGTCGGGCTATCGCCATAAGTCTGCACAGTCGTTATAGCGCGCAATAATGGTACACACCTGCGAATTCAAATAGAAAATAATTTGGATATGAGTTTCATATAATTAACCAACATATAGCAGTGATATGGCAAGAAAAATAGCAAATTTGCCAGAATAGGCAGTGATTTCTTGCTGGAAAACTATTCAAGTGGACAAACAAATGTCAGGATTTGCAATGTGCAATGTGAAATGTTTATATTTCAGAGTTATTTTTGTGTTTGCAACTAACAACAAGAATTATACTGCTGATTACCATTGCAATTGAACTAACCCTCTGCTGTTTTGTTTATATTTTTAACACTTTTAAAAATTTCAAAATAAACCAGAAAAGCACAAATATAATTATGCAAATCCGACGTGTCGTTCGTCAGTAATGCGGTCACGAATAGACAGTATTTGATTTATCTAAATCTTTATCTAAAGATTATGCTTGAAATTAGAATCACATATGCCCTATTTTTTTGTAACATCTTCTTTATTTTTGTCAGGAAAGACTGGAAAAACTAAACCAAGTAATGAGTAATGTTAAAATGCGCAAGTCAGCTGTTTCGTTATAATGTGCAAAGGAAATTTCTAATGCGGATGATAATGCTGTCTCTGACATAAAGTTTCTCTAGAACCAAAGACTAAACCAAACCAATATTTGAGAAACGCCTAAATTTCTGTTAAATGTCAATTTTCTACCAATACATAGATTTTTCATTGCTCTTAAAAAGTTAAAATGGTTTGAAATGGGCAAAATGTTGAATTTATCCTGATTTTGCCAATATCTATTATAAAATTTAAATAATAAATCCTAGAAAATGAGAAGAAAGATTACACTGAGAAAAAAGTATAATTTAATCAATAATATTTTATCTAAAATCAACAATATTTTTGCATTGATTTTTCAATAACCCATGTGCATTATTGTAACAATCACACATTTCAAGTTGATTTAACTAATGTATGCTTGAATCAACTTCAGTAAAATATGGTTGATTCAACTATACAATGGTTATGTCGAAAAAAAATATTGTTGATATGTTGACAGTTGGCTTTAAAAGCCAGTAAATTCAACCATGATTACAGTTGAACTAACTGAATAACAATAGTTGGTTTGAATATGCTTGGGGTCAGTGCAATTTATTTTCTGAATGAGATTTTCGTTTGAATGAGAATGCAATTAAATTCATCACACAATTTGGGATTAATTTATGACATTTTTATTGTTCCAATAATAGTACTGTTACGGTATTTTTTGAAAAATTGATTCAATCTGGTAAATGTTCTTTAGTAGTTTATGTTTAGAAGAACAGCGCCACTTGTTTAGACATCGTAGAATTTGCTGAAAAAAAAAATCAAAACTTCTTGGTACAATGATTCAATTATTAAAAAAATACTCACAAATTAAAACCTCCATTACTGTTAATTTGAATGATTAATTCAATAATTCAAGTAATTCCTCATCCAACATAAACTCAGTAAGAACTTCAACGTCGAACTTAAAAGCGATCTTTTTTCTAGCGACATCTCGGATCGACATGTTTGGCCGGCGCATGAATAATGCTATGATTTATCGGTCATCTTGGAATCAACCGAGCCAAATTTAACTCAGTTTTGCTAAACATTTGAGTTACTCATCTATGTGTAACCTCACTTTTTAGAGCAGCTGGGTAAAATTTCTGAAGAGAGTGAACACAAGTAACCTCGAACATTAGATCATAAAATTAGTTCGACCGAGTATCAGCAAAAGTAAAGCCCCAGATAAAGCCATATTACATTTGTTCAACAATTTCTATACGATGAAGCGTTTCATTGACGAATGTGACGGAGCATTGCCATATTTAAAAAAAAAAACAAAACTCCAAAACATTAAATATGCATTAAATGAGACATTATTGCATTGTCTTGATATATTGATGATATTATTAACAAAATAACAATACATCACTGCACTATATTGTAACGTGCCAGTTCGGTGTAACTCCCAGTACTTATGAGACTCCCGTCTCCAGCACACGCTCGTGACAACCCCGAACCAAGAAAATACTTATGCGTTCGCTGCAGATAAAACTCCCACATTATTGCGGATTTGTGCACACTTTTATTCAGTCTCTACCTTCACTTCCCTTTTCACAGATAGTCTACAACCGTACAAACTGCCAATTTCTTATTTTCTACTTCTACCTCTAGCTCTTCCTTTTCTACTTTCTTCGGACCCCTTCACCTGTCTCCAGCTATTGCTCCTGTCTTTCCGCTGGTCCTGCTATTTCTCCTTGGGCCAGGGTTCTCTACACTCCACTTGGCTTTGCTACGATTTAGCTGCAGCTTCACTGGACCCTCAACCTTTCGAATGTGTCGACGGACTCAAAGCCTTGAAAGACCACAAAGGTAAGTCGGTTTGTCTGGAGCGATGACGCAAGCAGAATAACTGGGGAATCAGGTTGGTGAACCATTTACAAGACATTAATTAGACCGGTAGTTCTCTACGGCCACGAAACATGGACTTTGCTAGTGGAGGACCAACGCGACCTTGGTGTCTTTGAACGGGAGGTCTACGATCTACGGTGGAGTGCAGATGGTAGACGGAACGTGTAGGAGACAAATGAACCACGAATTGCATCAGTTGCTGGAAGAACCTCCCATCGTACACATCATGAAATTGGTGGGCATGTCGGAATAATGTTGGACAACAGCCCAGTTAAAATGATTCTCTAAAACGAACCGACGGGTACAAAAAGAAGAGGTGCGCAACGAGCATAGTAAATCGATCAAGTAGAAGGCGACCTGCGGACCCTCCGCAGACAGCGAGGCTGGCGAGGTACAGCCATGGACTGAATACATTCGAGACAACTTCTGTGTACAGCAGAGGCCATACCGGCCTTGGTCTGATTGGTAAGGTAAGGTCAGGTTGGTGAACGGCGACTGGACACTACCGGCGTTAGAGGAGGTTGATTATGTAGAACCAGGCTCCTTCCGTAAATTTTACGGTCAAACCGCGAGATCCTGTGGGGGCAATGGAGAATTGGAAATGGTGTTTACATGTCTTTCGTTTGTTAGGCAACGGTCGGGGCTGTTTCTGGGTTTCTATTGATGTAGTTATATTACCTGTGCGCGGAATATTTGCCCGATTTCATCACAAGCGAAGAATAGCCTGCATCTTCACCGGATCTCAACCCACTTGACTACTTTGTTTGTGGTTATATGCTTCAACATATAGGCCCTACGAAAGGGCTTACTTTAGATCGGTTCAAGAAATATTTGGTTGATATTTGGGACCAAATTCCTCAGGAAATCGTGCGTGCCAGCTGCGATGGGCTTACAAAGCGATTGCGCAAAGTTATCAAGGAAAAGGGCAAGAGATTCGAATTGAAATAATATGGTTTATTTCTATAACATGTATCTTTCAAATGAAAAATAAATGCTATGATTTGGTTGATTTGTTTTGCTGTAATCCCATTTTGTTTTAGTGACACCTATTGTGAGACACCCTGTATATGTAATGGTACAAGATGTCTTCCACTGGAGCTTCTCTAAACTGCCGTAACCTCTGCTATAACTTTGAACTGTATTCGTTGGTACGACCGTATTCTTTCAAGATCACCAGGCTAATGACTGATGATTGTTGACCCCAAACGAATGGCCGTTGACTCGAATTTTCCACGCAATTCCACCCTTATAGCCGAATATTCATCGCTGGGACGATTACTTCAGGTCTTTACTTGGCAATTGCATACTTTGCAGTTCGAATTTGGTTATTCAAACTCAAGTAAAAAAATGGTGCTGCATTTGAGGGTGCCATGAAAAGCGGACAGCAAGGCGGAATTTTCCACAAGAAATATCCATCCACAGTCTTAACGATGTGTTCAGTAAGGGTTATCTTAAAATGGCCGCTTGTTGCATGTTTCTCTAGAACGACAAAATGTGTTGGACAGAGATGCTTCCTTTATATTCTGCAATTGTCTTATGCAATTTCGCTTAGAGCGCAACCGACATTCTTAGTTCAGTCGTCAGAAATCTTGGTTCGAATCCCGACCTAGGTAAAACTCATTTGTACTTAAAAATGTCTACCTCAAAAACCTTCTTTATAAAATAACCTCTACAAAAAGGTGACAAGCAAACGTTCCAAATTCATTCAGAAATTAAACAATTTGATTTGAGAATTTTGTTTATAAATATTCCAAGCTCAAAATTAGCTTTACAAAATGTAATGAAAAATGTCCGTAGAACCCAAATTCAAATAGAGTAGAATTGAAATTTTGAAAAAGTAACGATGCCATAAATATAGATGTTTTAGGACTTAATTAAAGCATTTTCACTAGCTATTATAGCTAGACAGAAGTAGGATCCTTTTTGGCTTTAATTCTATTTAAATAACGCATTTAAGATTATACTGCTTTGTACTATGAACTTATATCGTAATATAATGCAAAATTGATGTATCTAATGTATTGATGTATCAGCTTTACATTTACTTGGGTACTCAGCTGAGTAAATGATTTTTTTCCTTGAGGATTTTTTCGTAAAGCAAGACTGCCTGGGCATAGGGTATTATGATTGTACTTGCCACACGAGTATACTAGTACTAATTTTTTTTTTTCTTAAGTTCGAGACATAAACCACTGTGACCAGTAATTTGATCTATTGTAATATATCCCGTATCCTTTGTTTAGTGCATGTCGAGTTACTTCATCACTATTGAGAAATAATGAAGTATTCGGTGTTGTTATAATTGTCAACGTTTGTTTTGTTGGAAATGAATCAAGTTTTATTGAATGTTTCCGCTATTTAAACCTTTTCAGGGCTGAGCGCACTCTTCAAAGGCGCGCCCCATTCTCAGTCACAATCGGAGTCAATACGAAGAAAACAAACAATGACTCCGATACTGACCCTTAAACCATACCCTATATTTAACCACATCAAACAGATTCTCTTCGAAGAGAAAATGAGAATTCACATAAATGACGACTAACCATGTCATCCTTATTTCAAGCTCATCCTCGGTGGCTCAATCCGAGTATTGTCACTTTTCACAAGACCATGTAGTAAGGACTAAGATATGTTCCTCCTAGTAATTAAATGGTACCTGCATCGAAAGTTATCAATCAATTATGAGGAAGTTCAATTGGAACTCTAAGTTGAGTGAAGGCTACAAGCTGTTTGTGACAAGCAATAAGCTTGAAATATCAAGTAAGAATTGAGGAAAGAGCGTATGGAACAAAATATGGGAACTGAACGGCCGAATAGGAGTACTTTTCCCTGTTGAAGAAATTCACACCACAAATCACGTGTTACGGTTTATGTCATTTTACTACTCTAAACACGTTGGCACCCTTTCACAGTTTTCCTTTATTACTCAGCCGTACAAATGACACGGACACCGGGATGGCACTAATGGCGTCACACCATACATCCACCGTGGTGGGTGGTTCTATGAGCTAGTAAATATAGCAAGTACATAGCGCTGCATCAAACCGGTCGCCGGCTCGAGAGTAGCCATCAACATGTGTTTTTTGTTTTGATCCGTTCTTCGTGTTTTCGTCGAATGGTACTGTGCGTGTGCCACAATCATAAATAGCAGCATAAAGTTTTGCAGTATATCGGTATGTGTGCGAATAATGTACACGTCGAAATTTTCTTTCTGTCGCATAGTGACGTTCTGCTGACTGACATCGGTGAAAAAATCATTTTTCCATGAAAAACTGCAGTGTTTTGATGAAAATCACAGTGGAATATTGTTTGGTTGATAGTTATAGGAAATAGTTTGTTTTTAAATAAAATGTCTATCTAAATGATGACAATTTGTATGAACTAAAGTTGCATGAGCATCATAAGGTCTTTTAAATTAATAGATGCTTATGAGAATATTTATCAAAGTAATGTTCAACTTTTGAAAGCGTGGATTTTACATTTCCTCTAAGTGAATTGCTGTTTAAAAATCAAACAAATTGAAAATGTTTCAGGTACACAACGCGTTAAATCGAATCTGATTACATAAACAAATTTATTGATATTTTCTGCCCTCGTTTTCCAGTCCAGCGCAAATAGAAAAGGAGTGAAAGGAAAGGTGCTCGATCCTGACATAGGTACGAAAACTAGGCTGAGAAAAGCTTGAATTAGATGGCAATTGGCCACGAAGAATAATACAAATGCCACTTCTATTTATTTTTAGATTACTCTAAAGTGAAAAGTGTCCACAGTATCTCGTCCTGGTGGGGCATCGGTGGAATCTTTCTTATTCTATTCATCGGGAACCTGACTAGTTACACTAATTCTCACCTGCCAGATGCCCTTAAAAATGCTCACCTAGCCAAGTATCCCAACGCATTTATCGCAGAGCGTGCCTATAAAGATTTAAAAATTCTTAACGATTTCGGACCGAAGCCGACTGGCAGCTATGCCAACGAGGTGCTGGCAGTGGATTTTCTTTTGCGTGAAATTTCTTACATCGATCAACTCAAAAATAAAAATCAAAAAATCGTTGTCGATAAACAGATCGTTTCCGGTGGATATGTTGGTGTCTACATGAATAAATCAGCAACTAGCGTGTATCGAAACGTTCAAAATGTGATTGCTAAACTGGTGGGGAAAAACGAGAACGATGCGCTACTATTGAATTGTCATTTTGATTCAGTTGCCACAAGTCCCGGAGCCAGCGATGACTTGTCTGGGTGTGCAGTAATGTTGGAAATACTGCGGGTTTTGTCTCGGCAGCCGGACATTAACAAACATTCAATCATATTTTTATTCAATGGAGCAGAGGAGACACCACTGCAGGTATGTGCCAACTATTTCAAAATTGCTATCCACGTACATTACAAAAAAAAAAAAACCTAACTAACTTTCTTCTCACAGGCTTCTCACGGTTTCATTTCATCGCACAGATGGGCCAAAGATGTACGAGCATTTCTTAATTTGGAATCAGCAGGCTCCGGAGGCAAAGAGATGCTGTTCCAAAGTGGGCCAAAAAACCCCCTGGCTAATTGAGATGTACTCCAAGGCTATCATGTATCCCTACGCCCAGGCCGGTGCCGAAGAGGTCTTCCAATCGGGTGTCATTCCTTCAGACACCGATTTCAGAGTGTTTCGAGATGTCGGCGGCGTCCCCGGAATGGATTTTGCATACACGGCCAACGGTTATCGTTACCATACAAAATATGACTCGATAGATTATATTCCAATGACGGTCTTTCAAAGAACAGGTGACAATATCCTTTCGCTGACAAAAACGATCGCCAATTCGGATAGACTGGCTATTCAGCACAAGAGGACTGAACATACCGTGTACTTCGATTTCTTAGGAGTGTTCTTCGTGCACTACTCGGCGGATGTTGGACTTATGATTAATCTCTCGGTGGTGCTATTGTCCATAATAATTCCGTTCCTATCACTAGCCAGATCAACAAGCGGAACCCACGGTAGACAGATCCGCTCTGAAACAATGATTGGCTTTGTAGCTACTTTGCTGGGAGCTGGTATTAGTGGAATGGTGTGCTTCCTCATTGGGTATCAACTAGATATAATAGGCCGACCTATGTCGTGGTATTCATCCACAAATCTTGTACTTGGAATCTATTGCTGTCCTGCACTTCTTTGTCAGTGTTTGATGCACATACTTTGTAACAACATGTTGGGCAGTAAAACGGTAGGTAATTCAGGGCAATATTTGTGACATTAAAAATTAAAAATGGTATTTTCAATCATTTCAGACACCTCTCAGTTTGGCGCTGAAAGTTCAAGCTCGTTTGAATGGAGTCAACCTTTTCTGGGGGAATGCTCACCTTGGGAATCACATTCACTGGTTACCGAGTTGCATATATCTTCATGATTTTGATCTTCTTTTCGCTTATATCGAATACGTTGATTTCAATGTTCGCCGTACAGAATTCCGTCAGTAAATGGCTCTACATTCATTTATTTTTCCAAATATTTTCCATTTTATGGAGTACTCAGTTTTACCATATGACGATGAATCTTTTCATACCTATTACGGGCCGAATTGGAGCTTCTATTAATCCTGATTTGATCATCGGAGCAATGTCAGCTTTTCTTACATTGCTAACCTGCAGCTACATGACTCCATTGATATTCCTGTTGAAGAAAACTGACAAGTTAATCGGAGAATTAATAGCAATCACTTTTATCGCTTTGATATTAGCTTCATGGACACATGTTGGATTTCCCTACCGCGACGATAGCTTAAAGTCACCAACGGTACAGCGACACTACATAACGGTTCGTAGCCCTAGAACATTGTGAACTGTGCATCTGAACTAGCTGGATTCCAACGAAAATGTTTTTTCCGTTTCAACAGCACACTCTTCGGACATTCCATGATTACAACGGTGGAGTACGCCATACCGATGCTGGATTTTTGCTACAGGAACTGGATCGTAATGCCAAGAAAACTATCGAAGGAATAGCCATGCCGGATACGATCACACCAATGCGGGAAATACCAGCTTGCGAGAAAGAGCTGTTCTGTGCTATCCCCTTTTATTCGATCTGGCACCAGGTGCTGTTTGAGTAAGTTGAAACTTTTCGCATTTAGTTTTGGTTTTGACGCAGGACCCGCGTTTTTCTTCTCTATATCCGTTACGGTAGCGGAATTGTTCCCCATTCGTATCAATAAATTAAGCCTGATGAACGCATTTTTCGTACTTCGCATCTTCAAAAGAGGATATCTAGTTCTAGGGTGAAATTAGCAGATACCAAAAAGGGCAGAAAACTTAGAGCGGACCTAGAGAGCCCCTACACGCATTCATATATTGATCCGAAGAAGAATTATTGACAATTTTATTGTTATGTAAGGTAAATGAATTGAAACTATTGCCAATAACTATATTTTTTTTGATTGACTGAAGTATTTGGCAATATGATTATTATCAATAATATTAATTGAGATGTGTCATACTAGTTTGATGGATACCTCATGCCATTTGGGGGTTATTTCGAAAGTCAAAGTAACTTTTGTCTCTTCGTGATGTGAGAAAAGTCACTTACAGTGATGCTTGCTAACCAAAGGATGCTCCAGTGGAGCAAACAAATTTTTCAAAATTTCACGCCTGAAGTCCTAATAGTATTTGAGGGTTGTGCTCAGAAAACTACGAAGTGATATGGACTCGATCCCGCATGTCCTTAAGCCCTTAGTGTCATGGCATGAGGCATGAGACATGAAAAACCGAGCGTGAGGCATGAAGAACCGAATTATGATAATCAACGAAAATAAGATCGAGTTGGCGGATGAATTTGTGTACTACAGATCTTTTGTGATGTCAGATAACAATTGCAGCACAGAAATTCGGAGACTCATTATTGCTTTCTATGAACTTATCAAAAACCCTTAGGTCTGATAAATTTTACCCCGTACAAAATGTACCATGTACAAGACGCTGATAACACCGGTAGTTCTCTATGGACATGGGTCGTGTATCATTGTTTCGTCTATAGAACGTGTACTGAAATCAGCTGATCTAAGTCAGCTTCCAACTCGTCACTTTGAAATATTCCACTCAGTAGAAATTTTGCAGGTACTTACTGTCAAATTGTCCGCCCTCATAAGATAGGATGGCTTTCTTCTTAAAAAGCGAAACCAAGCTAGCCGACGAGCGGGGCACAAACTTTACTTATGTAAATTTCATCGCATCTTAACCGTCGACACAATAGAACCCACCTTTCCCACCTTCATCCTTAAGGTTTTGTTCACTAGAGAACTCCATCAGCGACGTATAAAAACGAGTGGGCGTTTTTCATAAATGTGCAGGCTGAACCCAGTCCAAAACAAGCAAGCCTTTTCGTTTCGGACAGTAAACGCAACCCCTTTGTAGTCACGGTCTATTGATTTAACTTGGCACTTTGAGACAAAGAAGATAAGCAGCAAGATAACACATCATCACAAACATCTTCGGGCAGGCAAACTTTCTTTATCGCCTAATCAAATCACACGTTAACCTGGATGAAGACTTCTTATACTGGCGTGAATCGCATATCAGTACCATCTTTGCTTGATTTCCTATTCATATGGGATTGATATGATAGTATAGATTTGATTAATTTCGAAACTGTCATCTTTAATATTAGAAGACGATAGTTGCCGAGACCAGGACATGACACAAGTCATGATGTTTGTGAAGCATGGCTGGCTGACTGATGTAAAATTTCTCTCCCGAACACCGGAGGTCCCACAGTTCTTTGTATGCCGAAATTTATTATATTTTGCTCGAAGCGTCTTAATGTAGAGATGCCGGATGGTAATCCAGAAGAAACAGAACAGAACATTCAACAATTACATAAAAACCCGATCCTATGTGGTCATTAGTGCGTAACTTAAACCGTGGCAAATCCCCGAATAATCTTGGTAAAGAGTACATGCGAACTTTTCTGGTCTTATTAAGGACCCTACTTCATGCTTGTGGTAGATTCTTTCTCTAAGTTACCGGAAATCATTCAGACCAAACCTAACACCACCGATGCTACAATTCCAAGTCTTCCGGGAGATCTGGATCGTCTGAAGATCTAGTGACCGACAATGAGCTACTAATAACACGTTTGAGAATATTCTGTGAAGCATCGTTGGCAAGAAGGACTCATCAACACAGTATCTTAACGCACTTGGTCTGAAATCACGCCCCAGAATTCACAGTTCTCCACGTGGTAATCACAACCTGAGCTATATTCTTAGTGGCTTCGCCTTAACATCAATCTAACTGCACAATAGGTCCATTATTTTTATTTTGCTGAAAATGTCTTTATTGACTAGTTTTGGATTTTTCTTCCATCATACAACAAACCGGTTTTAATTAGAATTTCATTTGAATTTTCTAGAAGCATTTTAAAATTGTCATCCTACACTTTGACTTGGGAGCTGTCAGATTTATCACCAATCGGTGTCTTCTTGTTTTTTCAACCTGGGTTCGTCCATTCTCTTGACCAGAGCAACCGCTGAGTTTCGAAGTCTTTACTTGGTTTTGTTCATTTTCGTCGATGGATGCTCATTATCGCCAGTGCTGTTGTAAATACCAATATTAAATTTCATCTAGGTGGGGATGATGTGTATGAAGAAACAATATTTGTTTCTTTTGATGTAGAACATGATGTGTAATTTTTTAGGCTCAGATCGATAGGTTACAATTAATTATGATAATACAGGGCAATAAGACTCTGCGATTAACACTATTGAAAATCTAGGGTTTTTTTTTTTCATTAGGGCGAATCTACAATTGAGAGAATCTCTCCGGGCTTGCTCTCTTTCATTCATATTCCAATCACCTTTACGTTTTTCATTCTACTATTTGTAGAGTATGCTAGCCAGCACTGTTGTGTTTCGATCTGTATTAAAGAATCCCTCGAAAGTTTTATAATGGCGCTGTAATGAATGAAAGAGAGCGAGCCCGAAGAGAATCTCTCAATTGTAGATTCGCCCTAATGAAAAAAAAAACCCTAGAAATAATCATTTTGGTTGAATTGTACCGTGAAGGTACCATATTCTGCGCACTTAAGACATTTTCTACGCAAACATAGCATAACAAAAATCGAATAAGCTTTTGTTAATATTGTTTTTTGGCAAATGTGTAGTTCAAGTGAGTAAGTATGAATAAAAAATATAAACGTTTATAAAATATAAAATGAACACACGAAGAAAAGCGTTTTTGGGATATGTTATATTGTTCCTAATTCTGCGCATAAAAAAACTTCGTGTTACCTATGCTATTTTATTGTATTTGGAATATTGTATGAGTTTTATTCTTGAAACTTATCATCTTTTCAGTTTTACTCCTGCCAACTTAGCATCTGCTTAGTTTTAACCACTTCCGTCCAGGAGCTCTCGCACCGAAAGGATTATTGGACTTGCGAGTTATACCAAGATAATGTACCACGGATTTTTTTAAACATTGGGTATCTACAGGCAAGCCGACCTCTGCTGAATCAATTATCCACTGCACAATACGATTCTCATCTTCCTTGGTTAGAACGGTTAGTTTTCCTTGACGACGACAAACGAAACCGCGAGCCAGTGCAGCTCTCAGTGTGCTTTCCAACACACTTCGGAACATGTTGTGTTTTGGATGCCTTTCGAATAGAACTCCAGTTCAATAGAAATTTTTGGAGCTCATCCAAGATTGTGAAAGTATTGGTGATTAGGTACCATTTCCATTGAAAAACTCAATTTTGACAAAAACTCGAATGATCAACTTGCGATAAGCAGCGGTAAACTTTCCTATAATCGGTACCTGCACTTTCCCCTTAGCCATCCCCTTGAGCATCAATCACAAAAAATCTCCTTTGGATGCAGGATAACAGAAATTGCAGTGGGATGAGGGACTGTCTTTATTTGAGGGAATGCTTTATTTCGAACCACAATTGATGCATGAGCATGATTGACCGCCCACGGATGCAATTCCGTTATTGCCAGATCAGCTGTATTTACACAAAGAACCAACAGATGATGTTTGGGACTAACATTCATCTTCAATGTGTAAAAACTGGTGACCCAGTATAAAGCAATACCAGTGCCGGCCGTGCCCGAATGCTGGTCAAGTAGGGAATGGGTTCGTTTTGGTTAACGATACGCTGAAAGTACATACCTAAACTATCCGCCAAAAGCAATAGACCGCTCCAATGTGACTGAAAATAGACAAGCATAACGAAAAACAAAACAAAACAAAAATAGAAAAATAAAAAAAATAAAACAGGATATCTTCAAAATATGGTAGAAATAAATTATTTGTTGCTTTGCAAACCAGCTCTCCTCGATGTCCTAGATCCCAGCCAAGTTCTGCTGGACCCACAACTGCTGCAGTCGGCACTCGTTCACATCAAGCCGGTCGTCGCCGAAGTTTCGGAAACCTTCCGGTTGTAACATGATTTCTGCGTCTAATACGCTCTTTTTGCACCGATTAATTTACAAACTAAGCCTGCACACCTAATCAAAATTCACTTTGGCACAGTTTTGGTTGCAGCAAACAGAATCAATGAGAAAAATAAACTCGCTTATGACCTCTTACTTTACACGGTTGCTACTAGACAGGATACGTAAATATTTCGATAAATCCACCCACAACTCTGGCTTCTGCGACTCCTATTTTTTTTTTTAATTTCCAAGGCAACCTTCAATGTAAACATACTGGTCGTCGTTGTCGTACACTTTACCGTGACTCTGCTTCAGTTGCGAAAAAATTGGGCATACGGCCGATTCCGTACACTGTGAAACTCGCGGTTTTTTGGATAGTTTGGAAAGGTACTGCAAGAAGACTCTCCATTGCCCTATCTGTTAAGACGTTCAGTAACAATCTGCGACCGTTTTTTCATTCACAACTACAACGTTCTGTTTAATTGAATCCCACACGCGCGGCAAATCTGATTCGAAAAACCTTATTTCGAACCACAATTGGTGCTAAGTACAAACTGTCAAACTATGCATGATTTGAGAATAAACGGCATAACTAGAGTAACCACATATGTTGTATATTATATCGAAGCACATCCTACAATGATGTGGTGATACCTATTTGATAATAACGTGGAAGGAAGGAAAATACGATCCAACCAAATGTCCATAATAATTCTAATGTACATGCAATCGTTCTCCGTAGGAATTACTGGATACCCGGACCGCAACCTCTCATACATTCGGCAGTGAAATGTTCGCTTCAGAACAAAGGCAAGCTGTCCGAATATGAACATAAGATGCAGTTGACGTTATCTGGCGATCACCAGTGTGCTCTGGTTATTGGCCCAAAAGCTGGGACAACGCTTCAAAAGTGGGACATTGTGGACGAACTGGCTGATCCGATCGAGTTCAATGGCCAACGAGGATACTTTGTGCTGATTAGTAGCGGAACGAATCCGGGCCCGATGAATGTCACATTGTATTTGAGGGTGAGAAAAATCCAAACGCGTTAAATTAGTTTTTAATTCAAACATTTTTTTTTAGCATGAAATTTCGAACTACGATGGTCCATTGGTTGATGTTACTGTGACAACTACATTCTGGGAGCATCAGAAACAGCACACTCCAGTATTCAACAAACTACTCGCACGTGTTCCACCATGGGCACATGTAGTTCCTTCCGTAGCCGCAGTCAACAGTTACACGTTTTGAACAAATTAACCGCACCAAAAAAAAAAAGGATTTAAAGCTATATATTATAGCTTTAACTTTCGAAAGTTGTTTGGATAGCTCAACTTTAATTTCATTCGAACAATTTTGGTCTCTAGAAGAGAACATCTCGAATTTAGACGATAACTTTTAAAAGTGCACACTTTGTTTGTTTTAAAAAAGAATCTCGAATAGTTTTGTCCACTATAAAATGTATGGTGTTTCGGCTTGTTAGATAAAGCTACAGTTTAGCACCTATCCTTGGTCGACACATCACTTTTCACAACACTGTATTCCAGGGATGATTACAATCATTAATTCATTTTTATATTCATTTAGGTCTATCTTTTTTCGTTATCAGAATTTAAAAAAAAAATGATGTTATGGATCATTTGTAGGCCGTAATCTAAACTATAACTTTGGCGAACAATTTAAATCGGTACCACTAATGCATCGCTAACTAGAACTTCATTTAGAACCGTGATAGATTCGGTTTGCTTTAGTTCGTCAATAATTTGAGATAGTGACTACTTGAGTTGCTTCAATTGTTGCTGAGATTTCGACCTGCAATACATTTCTATACATCATATTTCAAAAATTTACTGACGAAAAAATTTAGACGCAAATGAAAGTAAAAATGAATGAATGAATGCAACCATCCATGCTGTGTTCTGTATTGTATATTTTTAAAATTTTCCAATTATCCACAATTTATGAATCCGTCTTATAAATAGACACTATGTAATACGAAATACGATCTTAAAAAATCAATCTCAATCGTAGCTTTTCCTAAAACCAAAAATTATTTATCTTTAATCGTTATTAATAAAAAAAAAATGTTACAAAAGCAATTGCTCACTGACTCAAGGCAAATTTTACCGCTGGCAATGCTAGTTTCCTCAGTAAGTCTTACACTTGCTGACGCATAGAATGAAATGCTTTTAAGGACTAGATCGTTCCATCAGTCAGCTTGCGTGATATGTTAGTTATTCTGAAACTTTTCCAATTCCTGATTCATCTTAGGATTCAAACAATGATATTATATAAAAGCTTTTTATCTAATAAAACACTGTATTGGAATTTGAACTAATCCGAAATTTCCTGATGTTGCTAGGAAACCAACCACCTGGTTATAGTATCGCAATATGTGCATGGCAAAACGCTTACCGGAATTATCGATTAAACATATGTATCATCCGCTCAATGTGATTCGTATTTATTCTTCGCAATGTCTTACCTTTGCTTGGGTCCAATAAGTGCGGGAAAAACTCTGCTCCTAACGTGCTTGCAGAATCCGGACTCGGTCAACTTTACGTCCCATTCCGTGCCAAGTGTGGGTACGAATTTATTCACCATAAAAATTCCTCCGGTGGTAATCGACGAAAAGGACATCAATGTGAAGCCACCGCCACCACCACGTAAACGGGATGTTGTACAGGTTCGGGAAGTTGGTGGCTGTTTGGCACCTATCTGGAGAGATTACCTGAACAGACCCACCGATAACATTATCTACGTGGTGGATACATCGAATCTATGTCAAATTTCTGCTGCAGGTAGGGTGAAGGTTAATGTTGCAAACTTTTGAGATGAGCACATTTGCATTCCTAGGTGTCCTGCTGTATTCAATGCTAGCTGAACCAAGGTTACAGAAAACAAAATTTCTATTGGTACTTTCGAAGATGGATCTGGCTTACCGACAAATGCGAAACGAAGCCCTTCTGATGTTACAGATGGAGAAATTTAGAAAACAGATTTCACAGAGTATAACTATTGTACAGTTTAGTGCAATTAATAAAGAAGGCATCGATGAAATCTACGAATGGTTGGCAACATAATATGATTCTTTTTGAAGTTCTTCTAATAAAAATAAGTACGATAATTATTTAAAAAAAAAACTAATCTCTGTATTTAGAACACGTAGATATTCATCACAGCAACCGATGGTATCACATGTGTCCAGGAGGGGAATTTGTTAATCAAATCTGTAAAATCTTGAGTATGCATTCGTTGTGCCTCCCAGTGAGTGGTCACGACAGCGATATCAGCAAGCAATCCTTCATGGTCCTTGTTTTCATGTTCAAAGTCCATAGTAATTTCCCAAGGCTCGCCCGGCAGTCCATGAGTAATAAGCACAAAGTGTGCTTTTTGGTTGTTAAACTCCGTTGCTGGTGTCAACTTTTCGAGCAGATTCCAACCGATCAACTTTACACCCGGTTTTGCGCCAATGATGAGAGAAGATTGGTAGCTGCCTTCCAGTTTGAATGTCAGTCGTCGGACATTATCGCTTAGCTGTTCCTGTTTCGTTTTCGACATGGATACGAGTTTATCTGCAACCGGTGGGGGTCCGGGTAGCCAATAATTGCTGAAAAATAAACGGATATTGGAACATTAAACGGCATCTTCAATCGTTATAACACTTATTTATTTTAAGAAACATCCAACTTCGTCATGTATTACCACCTCGTGATTTCAGAGACATGTATATAGAGACATAAAAAAGAAAGCAACAAGTAGCCACTGTTACGGTTTGCGGAATAACCGAGAGAAAATTACGTAACAAACAAATAACTTGATCAAAACTTTGCGGACAAGGAACAATACAGTGTATTTAGGCAGTGAATATTCTAATGACAATCATTTTCTTCTTCTTCTTCTTCTTCTGCTAAAAGTGGACTGCTATGGCATACGGTTGGATGACAGCTATCGGGTGACAGCCTTGAGTGTAGGGTAATAGGGTCGCACCCCAACACCTCCCCGTTTAGAAGAGCGGGTACGGCTCGTAACGTGCCGTTTTCAAGTACTCGCGGTTGAACTGGTATTCGAGCACGACGTTGTGGATTCGACGGTTCCATGAGCTCTCGCAAGAACTCCTGTTGAAGTTCGTTTAATCCTTCCGCATCCGCTGGTAGGGTAGGACGGGGCAAGATCGCCACCCGGGGCTAGATGAGCACCCTTCCTTCTTGCATCAAAAATCGTACATTGAAAATGAACATGTTTACCTGTAATCCATAATACTAGGATGCAACGCTCCAAAAATTATTTGAAAATATTACTACAATTTTTTATGTAAACAGGAAGGGTGCCCATCTTGCCCCGGGTGGCGATCTTGCCCCGTCCTACCGTAGAACTGCTGCTCCAATAGAGGCGGAATCAACAGACGGCTTCAGACCCCACGTATCAAGCAGAATATCAAGTGGAATTGTTTGCTCTACTGGATCGGGTTCTCCACTGCAATCGTAACGCTTCCGTTACTTGTTTGCTGTGTTTACGGATTAACCGTTGGCGTTCCTGGAGCCTCACGTTATACATGACACATCCTACACGTTCTACACTTTCTCCAGAGAACCAACTCCAGGTGTTGCCTTGATGAACTTGTGCATACATCGTGTCTTGAACATCAAAACTCTCCTCCTTCGCACCATGTTTCGCGTTGAATTAACGGTCCTGCTCGCTGTTGTCATCGTTTGTAAACTTGCTGGGTGGACGAAAAAGTTCCAAAGAAGTGCAGCTGTTGGAGCACGTTCTGCTGCAATTTTTTCGGTACCACGATCCGGTCACTATACATCAGGACTTTGTGAGCAGCGTACAGCGAGTCTCGACGTGCGAAGAACTGCTGAGCTTCCGGTGTTCCGGAAAGAGGCTTGGCTTCACTTGGCCAACCGTTGTGCACACTTCATCATTTCCTGCAACGTTTGGTCCTGGCAGGTTTCATCCGCTATCGTTTTGTACGAGGTGGGAAGATACTCGATAGAGTTGCAGCCGATGTTGTACCTAGATGACAGTTTAGAGCTCAATCGACACAATGATATAGTCTTCGTCCGGCTTGATGTACGCGTTCGTTAGAAGGGAAAGAATGACTGCAAGTCTAAAATGATCAGTCGAAATGTCTTCGATGCTAAAATCATACAGGAGCATAGTGAGGGCGCACCTTTGAAAGCGATTAGCTGTGTACGGAGGAATTCCACGCTTTGACCCGAAAATCGCTAGAAGCGGTTTATGGTCGATGTGCAAAACAAACTGCCTTCCGTAGATCATTCTTTGGAATTCCCTTAGGTCCTCCCGTAGCTCAGTCGGCAAAGGCGCAGCTACAAGTAACACCATGCTGGAGGTGGCTGGGTTCGATTCCCGGTCTGGTCTAGGAATTTTTCGTTAAGGAAAATTTCTCGAGTCCCTGGGCCATAGGGTATGATTGTGCTTGCCACACAATCATACTAATGCAAAAATGGTACCTGGCATCGAAAGCTCTCAATTAATAACTGAGGAAGTGCGTTTAGAACACTGAGTTGAGAGCAAGCAATAAGCGAATTGTGAAAGCAATAAGCTTGAAATGCTAAAGAAGAAAGAAGAAGATACACCAGACCAAGAGCTTCCTTCTCTATCTGGCTGTAGCGGAATTCAGCTGGCGTCAGACTTCGGGATGTGTGGTAAATAGCCTTCTCTGATCCGTCAGGAAACCGGTGAGCAATGCCCACATTCGACGCAACTGCAGACACAACTACTGGATGCCGAGGGTCATAGTGCGTTAGCGTGAGCGGAGACTGGAGGATTTCCTTGAAACGGTCAAATGAACGTACAAATTTCCCTTATTTATTAACCGTAGTAATTTATCGAACCTAAGAACGACCGAAGTGTAGGAACATCATGAATAGGAGGCATGTTGACGATTGCCTTAACCTTTTCCGGGTCCGGACGAATGCCTTCTAATTTTACCATGAATCCATACTCTTGAATGCGCTGCCCGACACGGTACAGGTCTGCTTGTGTTCTTCGGAGGTTTGTCCATCGGCTAGAATGCCTTCGAGATACGGAGATGTACACGGAGGTCCACTGAGCATGGCATCCATGATCTGCTGGAAAGCGCCGGGTGGACATTTGACACCTGGAGAAAGATGGTTGAATCGATACAGCCTCTTGTGGTTGTTGATGGTGACCAGCTTCCTGCTTTCCTCGTCGATCTCTACCTGCAGATGAGCATCCGACAGGTCTCTATGTCTGAACATCGTGCAATTCGCAATCCAGTTGAAAATGTATTCCGGGAGTGGAAAAGGGGAGCTGTCCACCTCGAGTACGCTGTTTAACAAATACCGCGCAAATACGTACGGAATGATCCGGCTTGCGAACCACTACGATGGGTGCTGCCAAATCTGCAAAGGTCACTGGTGTGATGATGCCCGAATCTGAGATCTGAGCTTAAAACAGTCAGACAAAAGTCAGCACAACAAACGTAGCAGTTACCTTCCTTATGGATTCCGCCGATACTGTACGTTGCTCGGAACATGGCCTCGATGCTAAGTCGGTCTTCAGAGGCTCTTTGCACTTGACAATCCGGTGGAGATGTCTGTGGGACCCCGACATTGATCCAGTTCTGCCAATCTAACGCCGCATGACTGCACATGATCACGGTAACAATCCTGAATGCGTGATCGTTTTTATTGCTCTGCTTTCAATTGGACGATTTAGATTTTGGCTTCGACGTGAAACAGGAACAATATGTCCGACGCGGCCACCATCACCGCACGACCAACACGGTGTTTCGGTGTGTCCGATTTGTTGTTACCGCCCTTACCGGAAACTTCTTCATGTGACGCTCCTTGTGAAGAAAACTGGTTCGAACAGCTTGCGTTGCAACAGTGCTGGCAGTAGAGGCAACCTGACGGCCGATTAACGAAGTGTCTTTTTTCTAATTAATCATGCCTTTGCCCTCCTCCACTATCTTCTCCAGTGTGATGTCCTGCTTTCATTTAGTTTTGACAGCAGGCGCATCATGATGTCCGCGTCCTTGGGTGGTCTCAACCCACACACAAAGATAAATGACTTGAACTGGTCCTCTTTGAGCTCCTGTAGCTTGAAATCCACACAAGCTCGAATTAACTCTAGAGGAGTAGGTGAAATCTTGGTTTTCCTACTTCGCCGTCTGAAGACACTGGTACCAACGATGGATAGTGGAAACCGAACTACCGAAGATGGTTTGTAGCTTGTCAATCGTCTGGTCGAAGGTAAATTCCTTCGAGACCTTGGGGAGAATGAAAGACGTGTATATCCCGTGAACTGCTGTGTTGAGCTTTCGAAGAAATAGCCGCGCCTTTGTAGAGTCGTCGAGTTTGCAAGCGTTCTTCTCGAACAAATCGTCATACCTTCCGAATCATGCAACCGAGCATGCACTATCCAGATCGTATGCGAACTCCGTGATATTGCTTGCTAGGGAATCTAGAACTAGCTCGTTCTGGCTGGTGCTCTTCACGTTCCCTTGGACGTTTGCCATCTTTTTCGCCATTCGGATCATCAATGACTGTTGGCTGCTGAGGAGCTGTAAGATGGTTTGGGGCTATTGATAAAACACGTAGACTTTTCTGGGGGGTCTGACCAAAGTCTACGCTCCATACAGAAGAGGAGTAGGGGGGGTTTCTGAGATCTACAAAAATGAGTCTATGTGGTTTATGAACAGGCCTTTCCCTTGAACGGTTGATCTCCATTTCCTCCTGCTGCCCCTGATGGTTGTGGTAGAGTCATGGCGAACTCGCGAGTGGTAAACGACACTACGTTTTTCTACCCCATTTCGCGAGAAAGCAACCGGCACGACTTCAATAACAGCATCGTCGCCACTTTGTTACGATGTGCGAAATAACCGAAAGTTTTACTTAACAAACTAATAACTGTGAACAATGTAGTGTATTCAGCCAGTGGCTGTACAAATGACAATCATTTTTTTGTTCTTCTTCTGATGACAGTGGACTGCGATGGCATCCGGTTGGATGACAGCTATCGGGTGACAGCCTTGAGTGTAATGCCTGGGACAGACATACAACGTACAGCGTTGTACTCCTTTAGTCTAGTACGTGTTTTTCTGTACTGGATTAAAGTATTTAACAGTTCGTACAACGGTCCGCGTTGTATGTCTGTCATAAGTATAAGGGAATAGGGTTGCACCCCAACAGTCATGATATGCTCGAAATAAGGGTAACGGTTTAAGTTTTTTTTTTTTAGAGATTTGTGGCTTTGAGTTCGATGTTTGAATCGGCAATTGTGTGACGGCCAATATGGAGTTTTTTTCTTCCTCATGAAAAATAGTTTACATTTCATGCAAAAGCAGCAGAAATTTGCCAAACCGAAAGAAAATATTTACCCTAACTGAACCAATAAACAAAAAAAAACTGAAACATCAGATTTCATCAAACTCCTTAACGGTACGACTCATGCAAGCTACTTACTCGAATCGAATCTGATGCCACATGGAATAGAATGGGACGGCGCAGAAGATTTCAGTTTCACAAGTATTCATTTCACGCATCGGAATGACTTTCTCGGGACTGGCGACTCCTTTTATCATCCGATATGAATTGCGGTCCATTTCACGGAAAAGGAAACCCGAATCATTGCCTCTGGAGTTACCCTGAACATCGTAGTAGGAACGCATCACGTGCTGCAACGAAATAACAATACATTCGTTAGATTAAGTTCAAACAATTTATAGTAAATCTTTTTACAAACCGTCACGTAATGCCTTTGTACAGTCGGGGCGTTTGCACTATCATCTCGGTACGGGAATCCAACTTGCGTGAAACAAGTAATCAGTAAAGAGAGAAGAATGAAGACCGTCAACCGAGAGGTAAGAACGGAAGCTTTCTTCAACAAGGTCACCAATGGAATCATGTAGCTACTGACCAAAAGAGTACAAAGAGCAGCAATCGATCCAACTAGATATTCCGGGTTTTTATTTCCTCCGATCCGACCGGATATTGGAATGAACAATTTCAGGAACATGTGATAATACTGTGTAGCCCAAAGCATTGTTAGCACCTGGAAGCCCAGATGAACCAGGAGCCATTTTTTGGTAGTATTGTGATAGCCTAGCAGAACTGAAACCAGTGATGACATCAACGAAAACAGGAGAACTACCATCAATATGTAGGTTGTTCGAATTCCTGCGAATGTAAGCGGTACCACCAAGATGGCCCAGAATAGGCTAACTCCTATCATTCGCGACTGGACAACCTGCGATAGATTTAGCACGGTCTGAAAGAAAACGATGTACTTATTGTTTAATTTTTTTATGAAAATAGAGAACTTCTGGCCAACTCTTAAGAATTAATACAAGTAAATCAATAGAGGTAGCAAACGAGAAAAAAAAAACGATGGTAGAAAAGCTCTCTTATGGAGATAAATCTACAGGAACCGGGAAATAGAGACTTAACATGCGGAAGATTATGTAAACAACGAAAATAGAAAGCAAGTACATTTCACGAAGATTTCATGCATCAATGACGAACATTACATTACACATTTAATCTTATCCAGCAGTCATATAGGTGCCTATATCACTACCTCTGTAATCTAATGAGCTAATAAATAGCAGTAATCAATTAGGACACTTACTTTTTTATCAGCAAACAACAGGTTGATAACCATCTGCGAGAAACAATGACAAAGTAAAGCCGGGCAACAGTACAATCCCATAACCAAGAACGGGGTCGAGTACCATGATAATGCTCGTCCCATGGCATCAAGTTGTCGGCCAATGATAAGACACGATAGAATGCTTCCGACCGTACCTCCTACAGTGGCCAAAAATCCATAAATAGCCTCTTTTATTATTGATCCTTCCCCCAGTTTTCGTACGGTACGGCTAAGTCCGTAATACGGCAGGAGGATGGCCAGAATTGAAACCAAAGTATTGATCGTGATTGCTGTATCGCTGGAATAGCAAACAAACAGCAGACCCATAAAGTCGTAGAACACGCTGTATCCTTGTTTGCTTTCTTCCAGTCTGCTGTTTGCTAGTTCGTCACTGTTAATCATCTCCCTTGTTATGGATAAAATATTATCGCCGGTACGCTGTAGCACAGGGAGCGACAGATAGTCAATGTTATCGAACTTTGTGTGGTACCGGTATCCTTCAACCATGTGAGCGAAATCCATGCCAGGCACATTTCCATAATCACGGAAAATTCTGAAGTCTGTATCGGATGGAATTAAGCCCGATTGGAAAATTTCCTCAGCAGCTGCATGGGCAAATGGGTGCCTTATTGACCGAGCGTACACATCAATCATCCATGGATGTTGCGGCCCACTTTGGAAAAGAACTTCCTTGCCTCCCGAACCTGCAGATTCCAAATTTATGAACGCAGCGACCTGTTTTGCCCACTCATGTTGCGTAATAAAACCATGAGCTGCCTGTAGAGGTGTCTCTTCGGCGCCATTAAATAAAAATATTACTGAGTGTCTATTGCGCTGAGGCTGCCGTGAAAGTACTCTCATAATTTCCAACATGACACAACAACTTGCGCCATCGTCACTGGCTCCGGGGCTACTGGCCACTGTATCAAAGTGGCAGTTCAACATCAGTGCAGGACTGGTGGAGTTATCGTCTTCGCCGGCCAACTTAACAACCAGGTTCTGAACATTTCTGTACAAACTCGTCAGTGGGTGGCCCATGAAAGAAACCGGGTAGCCACCAGTTGTTACTTGATGCTTGGTATCCAATTGCTGATTGCGGTGTTTGCTAGCCTGAATCATTTCAATTTCACGTTTCAAGTAATTTGCAGTCAGCTTTTCATTTGCCTCACTTCCAGTAGGCTTTGGACCGAAATCATTCAGCACTTTCAAATTCTCCCATGCACGTTCGGCGATAAATGCTCCCGGGTAGCTTTCCAAGTTTGCACGTGTCAGTGCATTGGGTAAGTTGGTAAACAGGTAACTGGAAACCGTTCCACAAAGTAATATCAGAATTACTCCCAGCATTCCCAACTGGGAATCAATTTGATGCAGGTTAGACTCCTCATCTCGGGATCCAGCTGCAACCGGAGGCTCCTTTTTTACTCTTTTCTTGTCAACCATCGTGGAAGTACTGATTGGTTGCAATGTCCCGAATCTGAAAAAAAAAAAAAATGATTATTATCATGCTGATAGCGTTTTAATTCATAACTTTGTGGTTCACTTACATGTATTAGTATTGTTGATCTTGTGCAGGTGCTTCACGATTTCAACATACTGCGAATAATATTTTATCACTTACTATTAAATTTTATAATTGTGCTTGTTAGCTAAGAAAGATGATAAACGAATATAGTGAATTACAATCAACAGTAATTGTAATTAAATAATATAAGTTTAATATTTACTTACCGGCAACGGTTTTCATTAATAATCAGTTTCTCATTAAGTAGTGTGATGGATTGTTCGGCTACACATGCATAGACAGATAGGTATATAAACGAATACTATTAGCGTTTATATGAATTTCCGAGCACAATGCACACACAAGCAACATTCTGCCGCTATTTACATAACAGTCCTATATCGATTTTTGGTGATTTTGTTTTTAATATCGGAATCGTTGCTTGCAGTGCTAGAATAAATGCTTTATTCTAGAAATTTCGAAAATAAAACCCACTTGTTTTGTCCTAAATTGAAAATTTTCGCAAAACAGTCACATTATGGATTTTAACACCGTGTAATACATTATCACTCAGGCAAAAAAACTTAAGAATTCCATAAGATTCAACCTATAACTCATATATGAAAGATGATTTGAAGTTTCATAAGCCTGTCTTAACAATGGATCTTGTTTAACAGGACGTTGTTCTTGTACGCCTTCAAGCTTTCCTGTTTCCAAGCGTTGACTCAACGTCCAAGGTTCGAATCCAGGTCGATCCATATTTTGATTTTTTTTTTCAACATAATTATATTTCATTAGGCATTAATGAAATTCATACAGATTTTTCGTGGCAAATAATCACAATACAATCTTATGAAAATCGAAAATTTATTTCGCCGAGTGATATTGTAATCTCCAAATTATTTTGTAAAGCATTTGAGAGATTTCTTCAAATTATCAGAATTGTAATTCTGCACGATTGAAACCTTCAACTGTTGCTTCAACCCTTCAACTCCTGCGTTCTCGATTTGATGAAAACAGACATAGGACCGTCATGCGAATAGCGGCAGTATTCTTTTACCGAGTTGGACCAAATGCAATGACGTCTATATAAGGTCTGGGGCAACGCACTGCTTGCTTGTAAATAATGTAAATGTAAACATTGCTGAGTGACTTACCCAGTAAACGGAATTTAACATGGGTTTGGATAGAAAAAGAAATTTCTTCCGAACACAATACCGACCTTTAGGCCAGGCGCCCACTGGTTTGGCGGAGGTGTGTCATCTGCTAGCATATCAAATCACCTATTCGACGTTCGCATCACGCTAGAAGACTTTGACTCGATGTTTTGACATGTTATGTGATACCACACCTCCGCCTCATCAGTGCAATGACGTTTATACAAGGACCGGGTCACCAGGCTTAACGGTATTCGTGAGATGTGGAAATGTATAGTGGTATTCAGGGGGCTAGTCACTCTGCCACGTTGTGTTTGTGTTTCAGTGTGTCGGAAGGTGTTTCTGTGTTACAACTTATCTGTCAATGCTACTTATGCATAATTTAAATCACATGAGTGCAAGCGAGAGGGGAAAACAAACAGTGAGAAAACAAACAATTGATTCGTGTAAGTGTTGCCAGATATGAATTTATCTTTCATGGGGTGGCGATTGTGTTTGAAGTGTGGCGGATTGTGTTTTTTAGAGTGGTAACACAAGGTGGCCGAGTGACTTACCCCCAGGTGGTATTGGTGTTTCCTCACAATGTTTATCTATTTACACGGCACAGCTGTTTATGGTGATGTCAAACTATCAGATCACAGTATGGAATGTTATGGTAGTTTGACGTCGGCGCTCGCTTTCCCAGCAATGTTTACTATATTTTTGCTTCCAACACAAGTAAAATGGCTAATGGGCCGGACCTTTGGTAAACGTCATTGACATGAGTGGGCGTCTCGACTTATATATAGACCAAAGTGAATTTAATATCTCAGGTGGTCTCAGAGGGCTAGTCACTCAGCCACGTTTATTTGTGTTTCAGTGTTTCTGTGTTTCAACTTATCTGTCAATACTACAATCGAAAATTTATGCTTATTGGCAACCGTGGACCTTGTTGGCGGTTAATTCACGCACACTTATGCATCATTTAAATCACATGAGTGCAAGCGAGAGGGAAACAAAACAGTGAGAAAACAAACAACCGATTCGTGTAAGTGGTGCTAGTTATGAATTTATCTTTCATGTGGTGACGAGTGTGTTTGAAGTGTGGCGGATTGTGTTTTTTAGTGGGGTGGCCGAATGACTTACCCCATGCATGGCATAAAACACAGGCCTGGCAGTGTGAAACTAATCATCTCCTTAACTCGCTTGGTTCAAAATGGAACTTCGAGTTTGACATCACAGGCACTGTTGCATAGGTGTAAAGGAGACTGCTTCAGTATGCCAGACCAGTATTTTACTTGATATGGATCGTATTAGTATGCGTTTAAACATGGCTGAAATTCTCATACAGATCATTGCATGGAATGTATTAACCTCACTTTGTTGACAGTTCAGGGAGCTTATTTACAAGGTGTTAGCATTTGAAGCGCTCGAACAAAATTTTTCATTGGCTTTTTCCGGATTCTGTTCTATTAGATTCAGGAGATGATGTAAAAATAAGCACTGGTGTCTGTCTTCCGGCAATTTTACTTCAATCGTAATAAATTTAGAGCACAAAATCTCAAACCAATGTTACAGAAAATATTCTAAGTCCACGTAAACCAGCTCCCTGAACTGTCAAAACTGCATTGATGACGCTATCGTGCAATGATTTATACAGTATTGAGACCACTCATGGGGTAAGTCACTCGGCCACCTTGTGTTACCACACTAAAAAACACAATCCGCCACACTTCAAAAACCCCCGCCACCACATGAAAGATAAATTCATATCTGGCACCACTTACACGAATCGATTGTTTGTTTTCTCACTGTTTTTTTTCCCTCTCGCTTGCACTGATGTGATTTAAATGATGCATAAGTGTGCGTGAATTAACCGCCAAAAAGGTCCACGGTTGCCAATAAGCATAAATTTTCGATTGTAGTATTGACTGATTAGTTGAAACACAGAAACACCTTCCGACACACTGAAACACAAACACAACGTGGCAGAGTGACTAGCCCCCTGAATATGGCATACATTTACAATATCTGTTAATGTTGAGGTTGTATGGTGAAAATGAGATGAAACTATTCGATAACAATAACATAAAATGTGATAATATATCTTACATTCGAAATATTGTTTTGACTATATGGCAAATTGTTTTTCGATACGCGGGTGGTTCTACGCTCCAACATAAAAAAATCTGAGATTTTTTTTCAGGTAATTCCATTTTTAAGTGAAACTTTTTTCTCCGTGATGTTCTTGATTCATGCTTCTACTGGCAGCACTGTCACACATGCGCGAAGGCTGCGGACGGCGAATGTCAAAATTGTTTACGTAAAAGCGTAACATTTTTTGCGTGCAACGTCGTGCCGATCTCGTTTTTCAATAGTTTTAGCCCAATTATGTATTCAAACGCAATGTTTAGTGCAGGAAACCTTCTTAGAAAAACATCGCTTATAGGTAAAAGTCAAATAGCATAGATATTTTCCTAGAACTTCATTGAATATCATTAAAATTTTCAGCCCCTGTGAGATATGCATCGAAGAAAACCGGTGGCAGTACGAGAAACCCCTCTGATCACGGTCGACCAAAACATCGTGGATGGAAGGTGCAAGATGGTCACTTCGTTTCTGCTGGAACCATACTGGCCACTCAACGCACCCCACGATTTCATCCGGGTTTGAATGTAAGCACGAATGACAGATGAGAGCGTTTTATTTTTCATAAATATTTTCTTTCCATTACAGGTTGGATTCGGTAAGAACGGTACTATCTTTGCCCTAGAACACGGTAAAGTGTACGTAACTTGCGAAAAATTGGACCCAAACTGGGATCATACTTGGGTTCAGCGGATCTATGCCGGTCGGGAAAATCAAACGATTTATAAGAAATTTTTCAATGTAATCCCAGTTGAACAGCATCAACGGTTCAAGTTGATCGAAGAAAATTGAATAAATTGTTTTTTTTTAGTACGGTTAGTTTATAGTATGCTTTGTTTCTATTTAACGTTTTTCGCCGTTTTGCCTTCAAAAACCTTTGTTGCCTAGTGGAGCAAATATAAAAGTACGAGACTCATACCGCGAATACTAAATGAATGGGACTGTCATGCATTTATTAGGGGCAGTATAAATATATTCCTGTCGTTAGATGTTCGTATCACTGGTCATGTCCTAAACTGCCTCTAGAAATATAGAGAATAAACCCACTTTTTATGCTCAATGTTGAAAATATTTGCATAACAGTTCCGCTATGGATGTTAACACCTTGTAACACAAAAATATTGTTATCTTTAGAAAAAAATTCAGCGATGTACCTGTTTAGATTTATAACAATATGTACAACTTTTGGGGGAATTACATCTTTCTTTAATTAATAAGAATTTTTGTAATTCTGCATGTTAAGCACATTTGAAAAATTCGACGGCTGTTTTCTCAATATGATATACAATACCATGGGACTGATAAGCGAATAGGGACAGACAAGAATTCGCCTTACATTGGGGTCACTCAATTGCTGTTTATAAGCAAATACATCCCAAAAGTACAAGAAAAATTCAATAAATTGAAAGCATACCTAATAATTGCTTAACGAAAGATCCTATGATGAAATTACCTACTCGACAAAGTTCATCGACGGCATGTAGCTCCGCTGTAGCCCAGTTAAAAAGCAAATGAAGTTCAAAAATCAGCATTTGACATTTTATTGTCAAAATCAGTAAGGGGCATGTAAAAAGCATATAAGGTTCGTGGAGGAGTGAAACATTGTTAAATTGCACGAAATTGAGTCGTAATGCAATACAAACTGCTTCAAATATTTTGCAAAATGGGGTGCTACATAGCAATAACGTATAAAGCATAAAAACATTATTGAATTTATGTATTGTGAAATATCCCAACCGAAATCTGATCGAAAGCCCCCTCGAAATTTATTTACATTTTATATGTCAGCCCAGTTACCGAGCAGCATCCGCTAACTGGGCTGTGCACTTAGCCCAGTTAGCGAACGGTTGCTGTAAATGTGATGTTTGGCCCGTACTTTATTAGGGCTCAGGAGCCAACAGAAGAAAATCGACGATACTGACCAATTCCATACAGTTTGAAAAATAGGCAGAAAGTAAATCAATTTTAGTTTTAGATGCTACGATGATTAACCTCCCTTTTTTGTTGGGGCGTAGAACCACTGCGTCCACTGAATTGTTACTATTACTATTCGCATCTTAAAGCTCGATCACCATTTGTAATGTGAACAACCTAAGACGCGTCTCCCAGTCAGGCAAAATCGAGTTTATAAAACCCACCACCTGTCCAGGATTCGCAGTCCAAATTTTTTCAGGTTGCATTTAGCCATTGTACAGAAATTGAAGTCAGCTCTTGTACAAAGCATCACAACTGCAGAGCAGATGTTTCGAGGTTTCACGTTGCATGTTACAGAAACGACAGATATCATTCTGAACCAAGTTTTTCAAATGATATCTTCTCGGGCAATGTCCGGTTACTAGGCCAGTATAGGTACAAAGAGCTCTCTTATTGAGCTCCAAAAGATTTTTACTGATTGTAACATTTGGAATTATAAACCTTTTCGAATGAACACACTTTGTGGTAACCAACCAGTTGGTCATCACCCTTTGTTCTTCCCAAGAATTCAGTTCCATTTGTATGGCTCAGTATGATATACCGCAGAATGGTTCTGGGCCAATAAGCTGTGCATTTGAACCTTGTGCAAGCTCGTTTGCCCTTTCATAACCTTCAATGGCACAGTGTCCCGGAACCCGGAATAAATTTACGGAGTTCTCTTGGCACACCTTTCGGAGTGAAATAATGCATTCCCAGACAAGTTTGGATGTACATTTATAATTACTCAACGCTTTGAGTGCCGCTTGGCTGTCTGTAAAAATACGAATATTAGCATGTATATATATATCTTCTTCAGACAAACGATAACACAGTTTATTATAGCTAAAAAAACCGTTGGATAGTTTCCCATCGCCACTGAGATTTCTATCCTTCCTTTAGTTTTACTTAGATTCCTCAATACTGCCGGTGCGCGCATAATTGTCCCATGTTAAAAACAATCAATTACAGAAAAATGCCAACTCAATTTATCCCACTTGAAAATTGGACAGCATTTTTGTCCCACTAGAACAAATATTACCCCCAGTGGGTCGATTATGCGTCCATATTTCAAGTAGGAAATTTTTTTTCTTATCGTTTCTACGATTTTTCTAGAAGTATCAACACTTGTTTGAATAACATTCTAAGATTGCATATCAAACTGTAGTACTAGGCATAAAAAAAAACCCAAAATTGTCCAAATATCACATGGGACAGTTATGCTTCCCCCGGTAGTATAGAGATAACACCGAATTATCAATATCACGCCACTACACTCGATTCGCGGCTACATCTCTCCATCCGGATATGAAGCGAACGCCATCTTTGCAGGATTGTTATCCAGGGGGAACCCCAATGGGGTAAAGGGGGGTTGGGAAAAAAATTATGTGGGCAATGGGGTTATTTGGGTTAAAAACTCTTTTAATAAAAATTATTTTAATTGTATATTTTCCTATTGGGCTTTTGTTTTTAATTTTGGGGGTATTATTTTTTTTTAAATAATTAAATAATATTATTAATTCCCTCTCGTAGGTCAAATTTGTCACCTTGTCGACGGTGAGAGGGCTTATCTCATGCTATAAACATGCATGTGAGACCAAGAATTTGACCAGTAGGGAAAGTATCACATTTTCTTATCATTTTTTTACTGCCACGTCGAAGAACGTTTATATAAAGGCACTAACATCAGGTGTGATACTGGCGGGCTATGCCGCAATTCACTCTTAGACTTCTTACTATCAATCTAAGAGAAACGACTAAAAGTACACTTTTCATTTTATTCATCCATTTTTTTTATGGAATAAATAACCGAAATACCTGATTTGCTCATGCTATAATAACTAAATGTAATTGCAACATTTTCGAAAGGCGTGAATGTTTTGATCAGGGTAATTTTCTGACTGTTCGAAATGAAGCACATAGTCATAGAAAAGTGTTACTTGAGCCTGACGATGACAAGCATGTATATTAGAGATAGGACGCGGAGGGAACACCATTGGAAACAATAGATTAAACCTTTCCATGTATGAATCCTGGAAAGTGTGAGCTTTTTAGTGGAATACCTGTAACTGGGAAATTGGAGGAGGAATTGGTTGTTTCCATTTGATCCCGGCAACATTTGTTGCTTGTCTTGACGGATACGCGTGTTTCGTCTACGGTGTGCGGACTTCTTCAGTGTCGTGTTCTAATATCGACTCTCGAGTATTAGTGCACGACACTGGGGGGTCTGCGCATTGTGGACGGGATGCGCGTGTCTGTCGGGATAGGCGATGGAGGTGGTTGGAGTTAGATGGGGGTTGCTAGTCTTTCTTCTTATTTTATCGTTACCTTTCCATGTAGTTTATAGCATGTATCCTCCATACTAGACAATAAATAAATAGAAAAAAAAACTAGATAGGAAATAGAACTGTTCTTTTCAAAGTGTCAGATTAGTTAGTCAGTGATTTGAAATATTGCTAAACTTGGGATGGGGATGGTAACTAGATCCAAAGCTAGAGAGTAGGCTAGAATTTAAAATGTTGTTGTCTAAATTTAATCCAGTATTTTTTTTTAAATCCTTTTTGATTCAAACATCATTACTTCTGGTTGGTGCTGTTCAAGTTTGGTTAGGTTAGGAATTCGGAATTCTTAGTCAGAGAAACGAAAATATCGTCGTGAAAATATCACCAATAATCTCTTACCTACGCCCTCCTGCATGCCATGAAATACTAACACCTTCTTCTCTTTTCTTTTTTTTATTGACTTCATGGTCGAGAACGGCTGTGAAATGGATCGATTGAAGTGCGAAGAACCTGATCAGACCTAGGCTACATGCGGTTTTGATAAGGAAGTGATCATATCAATTTCAAGAAAAAGTACCTGTGGAGCATCCTCGAAAAAATCAAAGACAGCACACAAAGATAAGTATATACGAAATCAAAACTGTCAAACTATCAAAAACATTCATCTTACTTAAGATCAAAAAGTTATATTAGAGTCACTACTAGTTTCAAATCACAAACAAATTAAACATTTCAGATCATTTTGTAGCAACGCGGCCATCTCAATCCAAAAAACACTATAAACCTCTTACCCCAACCTAATCCTTATCACCTCCCATGGCGTTCTAGTAGTCCGCATACAATGAGGTCTATACAGGTGACGAAGAGCATGATGTTTATCGGTATGAGTAACGAAAAATGAGTAAACAATCCATGATTTCGGGTAGTGACGTAAAACTCCAAAAACAAGCGAATGATAACAAAGCAAGTTTAGTTTTTGTCCGCATCCTTTTGGGGACAAAAAGGGTTTTTCCGGCAAATTTTTAAAAATAAACATAAAAAAAAAAATTTCCTTGTTTTTTGTTTTTTTTTTTTTTTTTGAACAGGCTGTGCATCATCTAAATGAATTAATTATCTCTTACTCCCTAACCCTCGGCTTTGGATTGACTTGCACTCTCATTGCCCCACCAAACGCTGCAAAATGAAAATGAAATATTGTTTTAGAATATAAGAGTTTTTACTAAAAGTGTAAATTGTATTTCCATATTAACACCAATTTATCTTCTTCATGTCTAGCACAGTGCTCATTTATAACAGCATAACTAACACTAACTTTCATTAACACTTATTTTGTTATCGTCTTTTTTCTAATTCCTTTCTCTCTCTCTCTCTGGGTTTCGTTGCCTCAATCACAATAACAATATGAGTGTTATCTGTGAGAGGTAATGATCATATAAATTTCAGAACAAAACAACTATGGAAACACTTCGAAATCAACCTAGGACACAGGAGCACAGGAAGAGAAGTATAGCCAGGACCAAGTAAATATATACTAAATCAAAATTATATTATTCACAAATTGCTTTAAAAAGGTTTATGGTAAAACACACACTACTAGTACCGATTAATATACAAATTAAACATTTCAGGCCATTTTGTAGCAGCGCAATCATCTCAATCCAAAGACACTACAAACCCCTCCCCCAACCTAATCCTTATCCCCACCCATGGCGATCATGTAGCCTGCATGTGGCGAGTCAGCCATTACCCCTCCTTCTCTATCAGCCTTGGATTGACTTGCGCTCTTACTGCCCCACCCTGTGCTGCAAAATGAAAATGAAAATGAAAAATTAAATAAATAAATAGGCTTTTACCCATAGTAATATTCCCTTCTTTTTGAATGAGCTGTTCTTCAAAATATGGCATTCATAGGTTTCCGGGTTAAAATTGAAATTTGAAAATCAAATTTTTTTTTCTCTGTTGTTGCTGTGTGTTTTATTAAATGTTTTTTTTTTTTTTTTGTGTTGTATAATTTTTTTGGAACCCGTGAAAAGCCAATTTTTCAAAAAAGGGGATAATGGGGGGAGTGTTATCTCCCTTCTTTTTTTTTTGTGGGGTTCTTTCAAAATTTACTTAAACTTTTTTACATTCTATGATATAATTACTAACTGCCAAATGTTCCTGCTGAAATGTTAATTTACAGATTTTCATTCCAAATAATCTTTCTCAGACTGTTCGGTGCATTAGGCCAAAAGACCTTTATACCAATTAAATTTTGAATGTCCAAGTAATGCCGAATTATGATTTGCCCATTGATCCTGAAGCAGCTTTCATTTTCCGATATTTATGCCAAATGACCGTAATATTTTTAATTTTTTCTTTGTTTTATGCCAAATGGTCATTATGCCAAATGACCATTAATTATCCAACACCTTATGTCAAATGACCTTATGCCATTCGGGATAGCCCCGTTTCCAGCATTCTCGTAACATGCCCTGCCCAGTGTATCGTTCCACATCTTTTTGACCGCAGTTTCTTCTGGTGCTCGTACTGATGATGATTGCCTTCGTATATCACGACTAACGTTGTTGTGAAAGTATCCCTGTCTATCGTAACACTGCAATCTAGGCGAGCTCTGTCGCGCACGCTGCCGCCTATTAGCATGTACTTTTTTTTTTCGACGCATTCACCCCCAGTCCGACTTTTCTTGCTTCGCATTTAGATGGGTGTACAGTTCTGCCAACGTTCCAAATGTTCGGCCGACAATGTCCATATCATCCGCGAAGCAAACAACTTGGCTGGATCTCGTGAAAATCGTTCCCCGGTTCGTCGCATGACACCTTCTAGGGAGATATTGCAAAGAAGGCCGGAAAGTCACCGGCGAGATTTAAACCAACTGAATTCTTCGCTTGAAATCTTCACGCAGCTGTCCATCGTTGATCTAATCATTCTTATGACTTTCCCGGAGTAGCCGTTCTCGTCCATGATTTTCCATAGCTCTATGAAACCAATGAACTATGCCTTGTAAATTTGATGAAGATTGAACCACCCTCAGCCATCTTACAGCGAACACAAGACCGATTACTTTTTAATACTCCATGCAATTTGTGCCACAGAAACAGTGACTTTTATCACTATCATCCCCTTCCTTTTAACTCCCTCATTTTAAATTTACTGCAACAAGAGGGATAATCAAAAAATGAAAATTGAAATTGAACTAAAATAAGCTTAACAAACTTGACCAACACTGCAATAATTGAAAGATTTAGGAAAACGTTCAAGTACTTAATATTTCGAATTTAAAACGTTGTGCACTGAAGTATGTTAAAGATCAAACCATCTACAAATGTTCATTCATAATAAACAATCCCAATTTTCGAGAGGCTTTTCGGATGCAGCAAATATTTCTAGATTTGTATTTCACACTCCTCGTAGACCACTGCATTCCATTTATTATCTTGGAAACAAGAAATGATGCATCAGTAAACATTTACTTAACCTTACCTACCTCGAACGAATGCTAGGTGCTTTGCTGTATGTGTAGTTTTAACGTTTCCACACGGTGTATGCATCTAAAAGCATATTTCTCTTCTTAACGAATTATATTCAGTTGATTTGCATACCATCAGAACTTCATGGGTGCTCACATGGGGAATCCTAGTGTATCCTGGTGAGATCCTCCACTATCTTGATGATATCGTCCACCGTGGCGTCCTTCTTTGTTCCGTCAACGTCTATTTGCAGGCCCAGTGCCGCTTCGTGCATCTTGTCTCGACTAAGATCCAGAAAGCTCTCTACCAAGTCACCATCGATGAATCCTTCGCATCGTTCGGTCTTCATTTCGGTGTGAAAACTGCGCCAATAGGCGTGATCGATCTTGCCAACCGATTTGATCGTATCAGTCAAACTTTCCTGCAGCTTTCGTAGGAACTCGTAGTAATCCGCTGGGATTTGCGTGACTAAACCGATCGCACCACTGACAGTGCCAAACAGGACACATCCGGAGGTCGGTGTCGTTCGTTCACCTATGTTTTCCATCACTAGAGAACCATGTCGGAACACATTCACCATGTCACCCAAATGCACCTGAGCAACCTCTGGCATCTGCTGCCGTTCGTCGTCGCTTGTTGCAGCCCTGCAAAAGAATGGGATGATTAATTCAATTAAAGCTTTGGCATTCGTGTAGCAACGTACCCATCCTTCAAACAGACAAAGAGATTGTTGCTGTTATCCGCCCCAAGGAAAGCATCGTCATCTAATATCTCCACCGCCGTCATCCAGTTCGGTTGATAGTCCCGAGCAATTTCTTCGAAACTTCCCTCCATTTGCTTGTACTGAAGCAATGTGATCGATCTCATAAGGTCACCCACCAAAATGAAATCACCTTTTAAATGAAAATAGAGGCATTAGCATAATGGGACCAAGCAAGCATAGTTTCATACTATACCTTTTGTCTTGCAGTACAGCGCCAGCACGTTGTTGAAGTGACTGCATTCGAGTCGCAAGTCTTTATCATCAGTCCATTCATACAGTCGCACAGTAGAATTGATACTGGCGAGAACTCGTCCGTTGAATTCCACCAAAGAATAACAGGCACCCTTAATTTCCTTCTCACTGACCTGCGTGAGAGTACCATCCGCGTAGTAATAGATGATGATGCGTCCTACCTTTGGTTCTGGTTCCTCCGGATTGACCAAAGCAGTTCCCACAATGTAGTAGGTGTTCGGATCATTGCCCAGCTTCGCCGAAATCAGTGACATGGCATATTCTGTTTGCATGAACTGATGAGCGTGTAAGACCTCAAAAGTATTCTGATCTATTATCAAGAGATTGTGAACTTCAACCTCTTGTCCAAATTCGGCATTACTGGCTCCCGGTTTCAGCAGTCCCATGTTGGTCGAAGATGTCACATTTGAAGTCTGCGTCGAGGCACTCTGTCGAGATGGTGTCAGGCCGCTGGAGTCTTGAATGTCTGTTCGGAAGGTAATAACGCCGAAAGTTTGTGACGTTTCCTGATACGCGATTCGTCGTGGCGATTCGCCAAGAGGAACTGTTCGAATGTGCAACTTTTGTATTTCATCGATCGTGCCTAGAATCACGGAGTTTTTCGTAGCCAGAGCCAAACTATCCTGATAGGCCTCGGCATTCAGGGAACACATGTGGTTCACCTCCTTCAGATTGACGTTGGAAAATACAAGCTTGTGATTTGAGCTGTAGATGACGGTAGGGCGATCCGAGCACGCAAATACGTTTGTCGTTGAAAGTGAACGGAACGTCTTCAAAATCGTAGGCTGTGTACCGAGCGTTACTTTTTTCTGGTCCTTGAGTCGATTGGTATGTTTGTCCAGAACGAAGTAGAACATTGAACCATCACCGAGTGCGCACAGTAAGTAGACGATTCCCTCGAAATGCGCCATCAGGATGGAACGGGGGATAATTTCTGATGACAAAATATAAATAAATAAGAAATGTGAAGCAACACACAAAACGGCGATGGTTCAATAGCAGCGTACATACCTCCGCCGAGCTTCTCGGTATGCACAACTTCCAAGTTCGGCAACCTTAGAATACAAGCGGAAATATCCGTCCATAAACCAACTGCCACTAGCTCCGCGTTGTTGACATTATCCGCCAAAGGAGAAATATCTAGACAAGCTACTTCGTAGTCCAATGTGACGGTACTGTAATTTGGGATACATTAGCATTTTTATTTCATCTAAATTCACATACCTTCACACACCTCTTAAGTGCCAGTTTGCCGGCTTCGATTTCGATGTAGTAGATGTCACAGGCAGTAGCACACACCATCTGGCATGAATTGCATGCCACCACACTGATACGTTTATCATCTGGAGGCTTCCATTCGCAAATCATTGATTTGTTGTCACATTGAATCAATCGGGCTGTCATTGGTGTAACCTGAATAATTTGCCCGAAGTCCACATTGGCGCAGTAGAATGTTTGCTGATCGCTGAGAAAGCCAGGGATTTCGGTTTCCTCAACTTCTTCGCCCGAAAGGGTTAGAATACGGGTATGTCCAACAAAGGAGAGCACCAACGTGTTATCGTAAGGACTATCATCGATGCCTACGCGAAGTGCCCACATCCCTTTGATCCCGGGAAGATCAATACAGGCGTGTTCTTGAATTCCAATTCCATTGCGAATAATACGCAATGATCCTTCCTTGTAGCTTCCAGAGCATGTAATCATTTGGCCTTGACCTTGCTTTTCGAGATCCACAATGCACATGTCAATGATTGGAGCCAAATTGGTGAATGTTTCCATTACGGTAACGTAAGCTCCATTATCACCCGCCGTTGTATTTAGTTTAATCAGTTGTGAATCGCCATGACGAGAACCAATGAACAGCACTCCATTGTCCAAATACGTGATACACTCCGGGATGGTGATCTCCCCGAGCAGTTCCACTTTGATGTCTTTGACGGTAAGTTGACCTTTACCGTTTTCTTCCGTTTCGAGGAACATCATGAATAGATGCCCAATCATGTTGCCTATAATTGAAAACGATTAAAGTGCTGAATTCCGTCCTATACTAGAATCAACTATACCTAACAAATAGCGGAATCCCTTGCTATCGACTCTGGCATAACAATTGATGGTGCTTTGTTTTATAATCGCCGGTGCTACAGCCACATAACTATCACCATCGTGATAAACGACCGACTCTTGACCGATTACGATCGCTCCTCCAAGTGGTGTTGGGACTGGAATCAACATGGTCGCTTCCGTTTCAACATTGTCTTGCTTCCAGGCGATTTTGGTAAAATCTTTATCCTTTAGATTGATTTCGTGGGTCTTGATGTGTCGTCCATTCAAATCCTGATGAATAACAACCAACGTCGGATGCTGAGTTCCGTACAAAAATTCAACATCCTGCACGTGTACTTCCTCCATGCGCAAACTGGTGGCCTTCAGTTCATGGGTATCTCGATCCAGTGGGATGATTTTGAACAAACCTTCATACAGCCGCATACCGATGACACGTGCCTTCGGATCAATAACGGCTAGGATACCGGTCTCGGCCGGTTTGCCGACGCGATCTGCGACGTTTCCATGGGCTTTTGTGACAATTTCGATGTCGTCGCCTTGCACGGCGCATTCCAAAATCATAGCATTGTACCGATGGGTCAGGATAAAGATGAGGTCCTTTTGGGCTTCCTGGAAGAGGGGAAAAAAAGAAAGAAAAAAGGGGTGGGGGGTTTTGGGGGGGGGGGGGAAGAGGGAGGGAGGGGGGGGGGGGGAAAATTTAAAAAAAAAGTAAAAGATATAAGGCGGGGGGGGGGGGGGGGAAAAACAGAGTGGCCACTCAATTTTCATTTTCAAATTCCCGGTTTTTTCCCGGTTTTCTCGGCCCAAATGTTAAAAATTTCCCGGTTTAAGACTGGTTTACAGGTCGGGAAAAGCGTCATGGGATTTGTGCGGCTGTGTGTTTTAAATGGAGCTCGGGATTTGAATTACCGTGGCGGGAAATAAATCTACACAAAAATTACAGTTTTCTTGAAGTGTAAACCCAATTTTACTCTGGGAAATAAAATTCATCTCTACACACTACTTCTTCGGCGGGAACAAAACATTTCGATTTGTTTTCGTGTGGATTTTGTAAGTTTGAATTCGAATAGAAAAAAAATGTCAAAAGGAGAGCCGAGTTCAGAAACAGTTTTTTTTTTCGATATAGATGTGCTAGAAGATTTGATGGTTTTGATAGTCAGTATGAACAGCTAACACAGGAAGAAATATTGGACGAAGAAAATATAGACCTCCTGGTCAAAAAATAAGAAAAGAAACGCCTAGCCAAAACGACAAAACGGGATGAAGAGATTTCTAAACATCCTTGCTTGTACCAAATAACATGCAAGGAGAATTCCAACAAGATAGCTAAATATTTGATTTAAAGCCGTTTTCGGTTATTGTGGTAATGCTACACTGGTATCGCTTCTTATAATTAAAAAAAACGGCTGTCAAAATACGATGAGTGTTAATTCGCAAATAAAATTGTTGGAATTGAGCAACGAATATGAGCTCAGTATCAACAACAAAGCGAAAAAGTGAACGATAATTATTAGGTTAATAATAATTATTCGGTTTTCTGATGTCTAATCCCCTTTCGCATAGGACGAATATACATTGTTTTCATAGGTAAACGTTTGTCTGACAGCAAGTCCTATACTTTCTATGCGCTTGAAAGAGAAAAGAGATTAGACGTCAGAACACACGTTGCTACACACTTCGCGAATGAGCCAAGATATTCATAGAAGTTAAATCAATTGACACACTCTAGAATTTCACAGATCGTTATGGATGAACACGCTAAGATAGGAATAACTAGAGGTCGAGGATAATCACACACAATCTAAATAATGAATAATCATGTGAACATAAATTCCCGGTTTTTTCCCGGTTTCTCCCGTTTTTTTTAAATTCCCGGTTAATTTCCGGTTTTCCCGGTTCTGTGGCCACCCTGTATATAATATAGATGTATTTTCTTCTTTCGTAGTATTTCAAGCTTATTGCGTTCATTATTTTTTTTTTGCTTTCTTTCAATTTAGTGTTTTTATTGGTTGTTATTGATTGTTTTATTTTGTTGTTTTGTTTCGGTTGTTGTTTTTTTTTTTTTATTGTGAATATTATTTGGATTTATTATAAAAAATATAACAAATGTAGGTCTGCCTGGTTGGGTTTTGGTATGTGATTAAAGGGTGTGGGGGGGGAGGGTAAGGGGGGGGGGGAAAAGGAGGAGAGGAACGAAAAAATGGATCGGTGTGTGGGGGTGGTGTTTTCGTTTTGTTGTAATTTTTATTTATTATTATATGTATGATGTATGATATGTACTACCACCCATTGTAGCACGGAAACTAAGTCCGACAGCAATGGGCTCTCCTCTCTGTTAGACTTGATCAAGCTTTAATAACCACTGATTATCCTAATCATGCCATTGTATGAAGGGCCAAAAAGGAGTTGGGTGGATCGATAGGCAACATCACTTATACGTATCCACAGGGATATAAAGAATCTCCTTCCAACAACAAGATTGAACAATTGGTCATAAGAGCAAGCTATCTAACATGAGGATGCCCCAATGGGCGGGGAGAAGAGCCCGCCCTCTATTCACAAACTGTTAGCAATGGGGAGTTGGCATTCCCACTCTCCCCATCCAGAGTGCTTCAATCGGGTGCCCTGATGGTCCCTCCCATTCCCATGAAATATTTATATAATGGTGTATATATTTATGTAAATGAAAAATACTACAAGCCTTTGTATCTGTAATATATGATCTTCATTCGGTTGATCCTGTAATGCAATAAATGTTGTAAAATATTAAAGTGTAGCGTTCTGTGGTTCACACTTAAGCACGTTTTCGTTCGTTTTCAGCGATAGCAGCATTTCACCAAAATCTTGATTTCAGGTATCCTGAAAAAGTTTATTAAATCTATTGAAATTTATCAAAACTAACATTTATACATTTTAATTTACTGTTGCCATGGTCACAATTTTCTACTTGATGCTGATTTTATAACAGCAATCTGCTTTTATTTTTGCTGACCTAATAGTCATTGCTACCGAGTTAGAAATGGGAAGATTTAACTAGAAGGGAGTTAAAGATAAATGGGCAAAAAAACAATAAGTAATATTTAAATCATCTATAAAGTAAAATCAATAAAACAATATTGCCAAATATAATGATGGTGTAAATAATGATGAAGTAATGACAAAGAATGAAATGTAAAATCAAACACTAGCCAAATGGCACACAGCGCTGCATGAATCAGATCAGCTCAGAATTGGTAAAAAGTCCATTTGCAAACCGGAAATGAAAAATACATTCAGTAATAAGTGCAAAAGCCTACCACAGATTCCGTAATTTTCAAAAGCTTACCACAGCAGTAATTTTCTGCGTTTTATACTGGACATATTATATGCATAGCTAGATGCAACGCTAGATGTCATAAATTGAAGGTATGTTTCGTGTTTAAGCCAGATACCGCCTAAATCAGGTTTGTTGTATGAAAATATGAAGGTAATGATATGATGGAAATAATACGATGTTGTAAAGAAATACTACATAATGTACATATAATAATAATTCAATGCCACTATTTGCCTCTTCCGCTGCGATGTTACATGATTGAAACTCCAAAATAGAGAAAATTCCTCTCTCTCTAAAAAAATGTAAGAAACCATGCTATCTTTTCAAATACATAACGTGAGTTAGGTGGGCCAAAACTTACAACGATGCAAATGCGAAGCTGAAAATAGCATAAAAAATATTGTGAAAGGATGTTGTAATATAAAATGATAATAACAATTATATTTGTAATGTCTGCATGTCTGCATGTCTGCTGATCCTGCTGCAATTGTAGAAGGACTTGCATTATCATAGCCAAGGAGGAAGAAAACAATTCAAAATTATTATACAATACTTGGGAATTTCATTGATGATCTGAAATTATATACCGTATAAAGAATACTTCCATTTTTCGTGGAAGGATAAGATTTCAGCATGCTTCTTTACCGGGGTCACGCTGCCTACATCGCCTTGGTGCGGCTGCCACCTAATGTATAGTTGGCGCGATACAGCGTTTCTTATTGAACCGCTGGATGCCAGGACAGACGCTGTTTGAGCCGCACCTCCTTGGTGGACAGACGCTTAGCACGCACCTCCTCAATCTAGCTGAAGTCAGAAGGACAACAGTGCCCAGGCTGCACTACCAGCTAAGTACGCAACCCTTAGCTGGCGGTCTTTGTCATCTCTTGACCCGTGGAAGCATGAGGTAGGAACTTGTGAGGACCTATAGCTATGTTGCGAGGACGCACGCTACATCCCAGATGTCTACTCACCATTTTGCAGCCCAGGTTTGTGAAACGGGGGGGGGGGGGTGGGGGGGATTATATTATATTTTTTGGGAGGGGGGGGGGGGGGGGGGGGGGGGGGGGGTGGTTGTTTGGGGGGGGGTTGGTTGAGAGAAAAAAAAAAAAAAGTGGGGGGGGGGGGTTTTTTTGTTAGGGGGGGGGGGGGGGGGGGGGCGCAGGTCCTCTTCAAGCATTGTCCACGTCTTATGCCCGTAGAAAACAACTGGTCTTATTAGCGTTTTGTATAGGATGCACTTCGTACGGGAGCTAAGTCTGTTTGACCGTAGTTGCTTGTGGAGCCCATAGTAGGCATGACTTCCACTGATAATCCGCCTCCGGATCTCACGGCTGTTATCGTTGTCCGCAGTAACCAGTGAGCCGAGATAGACAAATGCATCGACTACCTCGAACTCATCACCGTCGATCGTTACACTGCTGCCCAGTCGGGTCCTGTTGTGCTCGGTTCCGCCTGCCAGCATGTACTTCGTTTTGGACGTATTTATCTTCAACCCAATCTTCTCTGCTTCGCGCTTTAGTCTGGTGTACTGCTCTGCCACCGCCTCAAATGTTCTGCCGACAATATCCACGTCATCGGCAAAGCAGATAAATTGACAGGATCTGTTGTGCCTCGCATGTTAAACGCCGCTCGTCGCATAACACCTTCAAGAGCAATGTTGAACAGGAGGCAAGAGAGACCATCACCTTGACGAAGCCCCCTGCGGGATTCGAATGAATTCGATAATCCACCCGATATCCTCACACAGCACTGGGTTCCATCCATCGTAGCCTTGATAAGTCGGGTCAGCTTCCCCGGAAAGCTGTTCTCGCATTCCACGTCAGATTGAAGTTAAAAACTGACGCCACCCTATTGAACATTCGCTGCAACCCGTGGATAGCGCTGCTCAACCCATAGATGATGCGGCGAAAAGGAATCCTCAGTATTAAGTTGTTGCGCATTGGCCTTGGTTGAACATTGATGTTGATTTGTTGCAGGATTGTTTCGCAGTCGGTTCTTCCTTGTATAGTATTTGCGACAGTTAAGGCTCTGCAAACGTCTCTACGGACTCCCAGAGGCTCCATGTTCCCTAATCGACAGCGACTTTCGTAGCTAGGAAGACGAAATGGGTCTCTCCAAGGTAGTCTACGAAGCGCGAACCGTAGAAAACGACGTTGAATAGATTCGATTCGCTCGGCGCCGTTATTATAGTTCGGGCTCCAAACTGCTTAACAGTACTCCAGTGTAGATCGCACGAGAGAACAATAGAGCGATTTTAGGCAGTAGATGTCTCTGAAATTTTTCGCCACCTTGAAAACAATACCAAGAGTTCTTGAAGCTTTATTCACAATATATGAAATACGTTGTGAATACCTCAGTTTAGAATCCTGCTGAACACCTAGGTCTTTAACGCACTGCATTCGTTCGATGGTCGTGCCAAGAAGATTGTAGTTGAAAACAATTGGTTGTTTCTGCCGTAAAAAGGTTATGACTGAGCACTTAGCCGGGTTGACCACCAATCGATTTAGAGTACACCAATCAGCAAAGGCATCAATCTGTTCTTGGAGGAAACGGCAGTTGGCTATTGAGCAGATACGCAGAAAAATTTTCAGGTCGTCGGCAAACGACAGTCGTGGTCCTCCGATAACAAGATGTACGTCGTTGAAGAAGAGTAGAAATATCAACGGTCCCAGCCTGGTTTTACCAGTCCACGTCTTTCGAATGCCGATGACCTCAAGATCTTTCTGTGAATCCAGTCAATAATAGATTGTTATCTTCTACAACAGCAGCTACAGACCATCGCTCACTGGCACCCTAAATCGAATGGTAGTTAATTCGGACAAATACGAGATGATTTTTTCTCGTATAGAAGATCCGACCCTCTTCAACTTCAAGCTCCGGGACACGACAATCAAACGCTCAACTTACGTAAAAAATCTTGAATTTATTCTGGATTCCCGGTTGACGTACACAGTAAACAAAGCTTCCAAAGCTTACTTACTATTGCTAGTACAATGTCCATTCAGGACCGCTCGCTACAGTCTTGCTACACTTGGTCTAACCACCTAATTCATTGCGCTCCCCTGCGTCTTGTACCGACCAGAATCGGGGCAAACACCATTTTGGGATTGTTGTCGGAAATCCTTAAAACGGGTCCCGTTTTCCTGTTTTAGCGACTTTCTGGATACTGGGTTCGCCATAGAGTTGCGCCTGCTCGTGGTTCATTCTTCTCCTCCATCCGCCGTTTTCACACACACCACCAAAGATGGTCTTAAGCACTCGCCGTTCGAAAACATCTTGTACATGGTAAACATAGTACAGGGGAGTCCATAGTAAGCACATCTTCCGGCTATTATGCGCCTCTGAATTTCTCCGCTGCAGTTGTTATTCTACGGCACCAATGATCCGAGGTACACAAATTCATCTACCCCCTCGAATTCATCTCCGTCGATAATCACACCACTGCCTGTGTGAGCTCTATCGCGCTCGGTTCCTTCTTCCAGCAGAAACTTAGTCTTCGACGTATTCGCCCGTAAGCCAACCTTTTCCGCTTCACATTTCAGCTTGGTGTACTTCTCAGTAACCGCCTCGACAATGTTCACGTGGTTACTGAAGCAAATGAATTGACTGGGTTTATTGAAAATCGTGCCCCGCACGTTAAAGCCCGCACGTTTAATAAAACCTAGCGAAATAATGAACACGAGGCAGGAAAGACCATCGCCTTGCCGAAGTCCTGTGTGGGTTTAAAAAACGGCCGAGACACGCCTTTTTTTTTTTTCTTTACTTGTTGTTTTTTTTTCTTTTTTTTTTTTTTTTTTACAAGGATGGTTCCAATCGTATCATAAATCACTCGTTGCACGCTCTTCTTTGATTCAATAGACGCACACAATGAGAAGTTCTGCTTAACCTCTCAAACTAAAAACGGATGGGCCAAAAGAAACATTGAATGAACATAGCATGAACTTCGTCGCCTGTGAATTGTATGCGTGTTCATCACTGCTTGCTTGAACAACTTATTGATTCGTTCGTTGGCTTCTGTTGGTGATTCATTTTCGTTTCCTGATTCGATTGTGTGCTAGTGCTCGAAGCTTCCGATCGGATCACTTGGTGATTGTGTGGTGCCGCGTTCAAAGCAAAAAAGAATCGGATGCCGAAAAGCACAGTGTAGCCAGTAAATACAGCGGGAAAAACAGAAAATATGTAGCAACTAAATACCAAATGTTAATATGAAGTTGCATGTGTTCCTTTAGGCCAATATTTTCTGTTTTGGTAGATACTGATGATGGCACAGGTTACTTAGTTGGTAATGGTACGGCATTACCAACTCGGATGCAGTGGATTCCCTGTCCGGTACAGAAGGTTTTTCAGGTGTCACAAAACAAAACATGTATGCATTCTTGTTGAAATACGAATGCTTGTTCAACGAACGATAATCGATGATATGAATATTTAACCCTCGTCAATCGAAATCTCGATAACGATTCTTCTTGCATTTTATATGATATAAAATTCATAAGGTGTGCATAACACATTGTGTCAATAGTCCTGAAAAAAATTGAATTGTCACGATTTATCGGATACGTGTGACAGGAAAATTATTTAAAAAAATCTAATTGAGTAGGCTGATTTTTCCCAGACCGAACATACTTAACAAACCTTCCAACACCTTCATTCGAACTAAAAGACGAGAAATGATTCTGTTCAATTGAATGCTATGATCTCTCGTCTCCGAACATTATCATCAGGCGATCCTTCTGGGTCGTATTTTCATAGCCACTCAATCAACGAAGAGTGAATCACAAGTAGGCAGAGCTGTTGTCCATTCGGCTTGCGTGGTGGAATGAAGTAATCTACAAAAGTCTAATCTTGTTCACTCACTGAGTTCCTGCGTATGATGCCTTTACCAATACATTTATCGATGTGGTTGTTTCAAGCACGGATACGAATAAATAATTTTCGCCGATTTTTTCGGCAGTCACCAACACTGGGAACAGATATTCACGACAATTTTGGAGGATCTGCCGCAACGTAAAGATTTGGTTGGTGGTGACGCCGTAAAAAAAGCTTGCTTACAATCTTTGGAAGGGGGAGAAGGGGAAAGGGGGAGGGGAAATGTATGGGGGGGGGGGGGGGAAAATGGTGCGTTCTTTATGGGTGGTGGTGTTGGGGGGTTGGGGGTCTTTTGTTTGGGGGGGGGGGCGCGGGGGGGAGTTTTGTTGTGGGGGTGGGGGGGGGGGGGGGGGGGGGGGGGGGTGGGGCGGGGGGTGGGGGGGGTGGTGGGGTGGGGGGGCGGAAAAGATGAATTTGCTGTCGTCGCTTCTGATGGTTTTGTTCCGCATTTTAAAGGGTTCCTTGCTGCAGCACTATCACCCGCAGTTCATTCTTTTCGTCTGATACTCCTCGTCGAACCAGTCGTTCCGTCGATTTCTAGCCCATGGTATCTTCTGCTGCGTTGTCAATGACTGCTTTGACACTTCCGCATCCAGTAAAGCTGCTTCTAGGCCTTGCGCGTAATCAGTTGCGATTTCAAGTAGCTTCAGTCGTTCCAGACTGTATTGTGGTGGGGTACCGAATGTTGTTTACAACGGAAAGTCTTTGGCGCATTTTACCTATAACCAAGTAGTGGTCCGAATAAATGTGTACGCCGTGATTTTTTTTTTTGGCCTAGGTGCACTGCGTCCACTGAGCTGAACTTTTGTGGTATACCTTACCTTACCAATCAGACTAAGGCCGGTGTGGCCTCTGCTGTACACAGAAGTTGTTTCCATTGTAATCGGTCCATGGCTGTACCTCGCCAGCCTCGCTGTCTGCGAAGGGTCCGCAGGTCGCCTTCTACTTGATCAATCCACCTTGCTCGTTGCGCGCCTCTTCTTCTTGTACCTGTCGGTTCGTTTTCGAGAACCATTTTCACAGGGCTGTCGTCCGACATTCTTACGACATGCCCAGCCCATCGTAGTCGACCGATTTTTGCGATGTGTACGATGGGAGGTTCTCCCAGCAACTGGTGCAATTCGTGGTTCATTCGCCTCCTCCACGTTCCGTCTTCCATCTGCACTCCACCGTAGATCGTACGCAGCACCTTCCGTTCAAAGACTCCGAGGGCGCGTGGGTCCTCCACTAGTAATGTCCATGTTTCGTGGCCGTAGAGAACTACCGGTCTTATTAATGTGGTATACCCCTGTTTAATATTCGCATCTAATAGGTTGATCACCATTTGTTAAGTAAACAGCCTAAGACGTGTCTTCTCCCAGTCAGGCAAAATTGAGTTTATAAAACTCACCACCTTTCCAGAGTTCGCAGTCAAAAGTTTCTTTAGGTTTAAATCTGCGCTTGAATACAGCATCACAACTGCAGAGCAAATGTTCCGAGGTTTCACGTTCCATGTTGCAGAAACGACAGATATCATTCTCAACCTGGCCAATGTTTTACAAATGATATCTACTCGGGCAGTGTCCGGTTACTAGACCAGTCTAGGTACAAAGAACTCTCTTATTGAGCTCCAAGAACATTTTACTGATTGTAAGATTTGGAACTATAAACAACTTCGATTGAACAATCTTTGTGGTGACCAACCAGTTGATCATCACCCTTTGTTCTTCCCAAGATTTCAGTTCCATTTTTATGGCTTAGTATGATATACCGCAGAATGGTTCTGGCCCAATAAACTGTGCATTTGAACCTTGTTTAGCAAGCTCATCTGCCCTTTCATTACCTTCAATGCCACAGTGTCCCCGAATCCAGAATAAATTAACGGAGTTCTCTTGGCACACCTTTCACAGTGAAAGAACGCATTCCCAGACAAGTTTGGATGTACATTTATAATTACCCACTGCTTTGAGTGCCGCTTGGCTGTCTGTAAAAATACAAATATTTGCAAATCTATATTTCCTCTGCAGACAAATGTTAACGTATTTTATTATCTAATCTAATCTAATTTCACATTAACGCAGCCAATTGAAAGTATCCTGGAAAATGACGACTTCTTGAATGCATCTTGAACGACTTCTTGAATGTAGCATGTGCCGCAGAGAGGACTCCTAGAAATAGAGCGATTCCAGAAAGAGTGTCTGAAATCGCTCTACTACTTCAAATCAAGGGAAGGAAGAAAGCGTGGACCTCCCGTACGAAACGCTTCCATATAGAGATAACTAATGTGATAATTTGTATTTTATCGTTGGGAGCATAGATGCTAGAAATATTAGTTTATGCTCCTTTTGCCTGTGGTGGACTGTTGGCATTTGAACCAAAAGTCTGGCAATTATTTGCCAAGGTTATAGCGTCTTATCTCGCTTACTGAAATTGAGATTGAAATTTAAAATTTACAGAATAATACATTTAGTAGTATGTTATATAATAGTCTAATAATATAATAAAAAGAACAATCCACGTAACTCCATCCAAAACTACGATTGAGCGACCTGATAAAAATAAGAGTCCGTAGATGCATTTCGTGCCTTCTGAAAACTTTGCTTCTATTGATGTCCAAGCTCATCGATTTAGTACCACCCAGGGAGACTTGGTACTCTACCCAATGATTTCATTACCTCCAATCCGCTCAACCAATCGCAATGTTTTGTGATATAGTGGACTGATTATTATAATTCGAGATAACTCAATGCAGACGTCTTCCACATTTGGCTGATCGACAGGCAATCGGTGGAGACCCACCTGGTACCTCATAGCAAGATGCCTAGAGGCGGACCGGAAGGTTTGATGAGCTACCGCCCACAGACAAACGTTAACGAATTTTTTATAGCAAAAATCTCCGATTGGAACACCGTAGGAGATAGTTTCCCATCGCCACTAAAATTGCTACTCCAGGGTCGAAGATTCCTGCTCCCGTTTTTGAACCATCTGTAAGAATTTCCGGTCTTTTCCGCTTCTTATTGCACGTATTCGTGCAAAGGCAGCAGCAGATTTAGAATTTCATCTAACGATTTTGATGGAGAGCTGCACATTGCTCCTGTTATAGCAATGGACACTAATCGTTGAAGTTTCGTCAGCTTTTGCTCTCTTGTTTTTGGCCACCACACAAGCGAAGCATACGTTAGTTTTTGACGAATTATGGATGTATAAATCCACATTATCATTTTTGGTCTTAAACCCCTTTTTCTGCCAAATGTTCTTTTTTTAACATATACAGAAAGCACTGGTTGCCTTACCGATCAAACACTCAACATGAGCATTCCAGTTCAGTTTGGTATCCTGCATCACTCCTAGGTATTTAACCTGTTAACTAAGATGGATTTTTCAATCCTCCTAGCTTAAAAACTTTTAGATTCAACTTCCTTTTCTTGTGCCGCGATAGGTTCTGACGTGGATAATATTTTCGGTGCCTTCATAAATTAAAACGTGGTCGATTTGTGATTCGGTCTGATTTGGTGATCTCCAGGTGTACTGAGGCGGTGCTGGAAGTACGTACTAAGTATGGCAATATTCTTGGAGGCGGCGAAATTGATGAGTCTGAGGCCATTTTCGTTCGTGTTCGTTGCTAACATTGAAGAAACGGCCTCATGATTCTCAATTCTCACGTTCTGTTGTCGATTGACCATCACCCATCACGCGCTTTTGCATATCATTTAAAAAAATCACGATAAAAGCTGTACCCAGCTCGGATGTATTGCTGCAGCTCTGGTAGATGGTATAATCCCTATACGTATGTACCGTAGATCCTTTCCAGCAAACCTTCTACAGCGCTATAATGTTGAACTTGCGGACTTGTAATACTTCGGAAAGAATGCGGGTACTTCCCTAGAAATTGAGAGATTTAGAGTTCAATGTTCCTAGTTTGCAATCCGTTTTCGTCACCTGGGTGGATGCCGATTGTGTGTTCTCTGTACTTACGATTTTTAAGGCTGGCTCCCTAATAAATTTCGTATGGTTATTTTTCTTAACGACCTATTTGGGGTATCATCCAAACCATTAAAGAAATGGTTGGTAGATTTGTGTTATCGTTCGTTTAAGGTAATTTTTATCAGGGCTTGTAGGGTCTGCACCAACTTGCCGGAGGACCATCGTACACAGCACTGACAAGATGGTACGAGGACGGGGACCAGCCGCCCCTAACATGGAGAACAGACGGTCGGAGCCCCCTTCCTAGTCAACATACTACCAAGGTCTCATCGGGGTTGATTACCCCATTTTTCCTATGGTTACTCGTACCCCAGTCGGCACAACGTGTATCACCTATTTGTTTGCGTGCAGCTGCTCCAAGATGTTTATGTTGTTCAATCAGACGATTGAAATCTAGCTTTGCTTGCAGAAGCACTTGGCATTCATCGCAGCATGTTAGGAGATCTGAGCTAAGATCCACTATTTTTTGTTCCTTCCTCCTCAGTGAATTCCACTGCACAGTTACATTTACGCGGTTGCATAAAATGCATAAGCGACTAAACGAAATACTCAATGAACGAATTTCGCAATTTATATTACAATAAATCGGCATTGAAGACAGGAAAAAAATTATATTATAACGAGACAAACATGAAACGCACGCTAAACAAAAATAAGCAAAAAGCACGTGGCAAGAAACAAATTATAAACGCGTCCAACCAGACCGACGATCAAAAACAAAGCGATCAAATCAAATTGATTATTGGTGGTAACTTTTTCAAATTACCGATAGATTTTTCTTTTGTATGTCAAGTAGTTAACAAATTATGGATATGGATATGGATTTTTAAGACAGTCTGTCTTTCTGTATCCGAAAGCAAATCAGCACAATAGATCAACAGCGGGACCCATGAACATGCTTGGTCTGCGCGCCGCACTCAGCGAGGACATAGATTGTTCTGCAGCTGAATTGGTGTACGGGAAAACACTTCAGGGCCAACATTAGATTAGGGCGAATCTGCTTTTGTAAACAATGGCTTTCGTAATCATTTTCTCTTGAACAAAAGGTCACAAATACAAATTGAGCACTCTTTAAGAAAGAGGAGCTTTATCTCTATCCGCTGATATATTCAATTTGAAGGAATTGTATTCAACTTCCTATAAATTAGCAGACAAAGTTTTTGTTTACAAAAGCAGATTCGCCCAAATCAAATGTTGGCGCTGACTTGAGCATTCAACCCGTGATTTTGCTAAGCAACTACGAAGCACCCCGGAAAAGCTTAAACCCGTCGAGACGAACCATCACGTAAAAGCCGCGGTTTTCGTCGTTCGCCAGTTAAGTCATAGCACCCATGTCTTCGTGAGAATTGAACCTTTTGCGCTACCGTACGAAGGACTATTCAAGGTTGTGTCTCACTGCACTAAGGCCATGGACGTCGAGATCAAAGGAAAGACTAAACGAATTTCTATGGATCGTATCAAGCCAGCGTACGCCTGCGATCCTGAAATCGGTCAACATCCTAAGAGCGATAGAATAACAGTAATTACACCATTAGGACATAGAGTAAGATTTCTGGTGTAAATGAAGGGGGTTATGTGGTGGTGCTGAAACGAGAGTTCGAGAGTAAAAAAAGCATAGGAAAAATATGTTTTCCATCCTCTAAACGAAACGGTTCATTTTATCTCGAGTTCCGAATTGCTCCCACAAAATAAAGAAACATAAGTCGGACTCTAATATCATATAATAAACAAGAAAAAATATGTTTTGAAGGATAGACTTTAAAAGTGGAAGCTTGTTTACTAGAGAGAGTATTGATAGTTCTGTTGGAATCCGGCGGTCTGAAAATTGAACAGAAGTTGGAATTGAGCAGAGGGTTATTTCATTGGTAGTACAAATCAAGTGAAGCACTTTTTTATTGGGCTACCGTATGCTGATAAGGCAAAGATACCGCTTCTTGACTTGAGAGATTAATCTTATTCCCGTTTAAAATTGATCGATTATTGTTCACATTGTAAAACCTTTCAAAACCAGCAGAAATCCTACTTCCGCTTCCTACTATACGTGCATTTATAAAGTTGCATCCAAACTTACCGCCGGGCGGAACAGCTTCATTACGGCAATCTTTCCATTTATGCCGATTTCTTTAATCGGCCGTAGTCCTTCTGGGGTAACGAGATAAATTTCTAGCCGGGAACTTTTAGCCACAATAAGATTCAAATCGGACGATGTTGTGAAGTTTCCTGAAAAAAGGAGTAAGAATTATTTTACCTAATACTAGAACGTAAAAGTTCAATTAATATAGGAATATAGCATCGCCGCCTGCTCCAGAAAAGCAACAAAAATAAATACAAGAGCGTAAAAGTTCGATTCTAACCTCCAAAGCGTTACGCAAAGAAACGAAAATAAGAAGAGTACAACGAAGCCAAATCAGGGGCTCCATTTTTTTCCACTGTCAAGCTCCCAGCCAGTGGCCAGCGAAGATTCCATGATAACTAGCTCGGAACTTACCGGTTACGCAAGCCGTGACTGCTGTCGGCTTCTGAGCGGTCACTATGTAATTATGAGCCATCGCGAAGTCGCGTCCAGGGCCAACGGAATCGTGTGATGGCTTTTTAGTTGCAACTGTTCACGTTTTGTAGGCGCACTTGCAGAAGGAAAAACAGTACAAATTAGCATTGGGCGATTAGCTGTATCGATTATTTTGGGGCACGATGACAACTCAAATTAGTATACACTGGAACAAAACCTTTGTAAATGACTTTGTAAAGTAAACGAAGCAAACATACTGTTGTCCACAGATAAATGTTTGAAAGTTAAGTTAACAATTAATGGGGGGTTGGGGTGACTACTACCATATTGATTTTGAACTGACTATGATCATGGTCAAAATGACTGAATTGCTGGAATAGTCCTTTTGGGTGGACGCGACTCGCGACGAGATGCGATGTTTGACAAATCACGCGATGTTGCTCGACCGACCTCCGTACATTTAAACAAAGCGAGAACATAGCTAACATACGAAAATCCGGGGCGAAATTCGTTGTTGTTGCGGCAAATTAATCCTGGTTTGGGTGTGTATCGTGTTTTTTAATTTTTTTAATGCTGAAAATTGTGGTGTTTTTGCGTTTTGGCGTTTTTGTTGGAGGGTTTGGGTTTGGGAAATTTTTGTTATTTTTTTTTGGGGTGTTGCTGTAGTGGTTAAATTATTGAATTTACCCCAATAGTGTATGGTTATTCTGTGGGGGGGGGGGGGGGTGGGGGGGGGGGGTTGGAAAACTCTATAGACACTCAAGTAATAGACCGGCCAACGTGCCGCCATGTTGTATCCAAAACGAACATTTCCCATACGATTTGACAGTTGTTTTGGATACGTCAACTGTGCCAGACACACGTTGGCCGGTCTATTACTTGAGTGTCTATAATTAGGTCCTATGTTACATTTGTGTCAAACTGAAAAAAATACGAATGTTTTGAAAGTTTTATTATTTTTAAATCGTAATATAACTCAATCGTGTAATCTGATATTTTTGCATGGTTTTAAGCGTTACAAAAAAAATGTTGCTCTTGAATTTTATGATGATTCTAGGCGTGTAATTGATACATTTGTTTTTTAGGACCTATTGCATTTGCATTTGTAGATTGGACCTGTTAGATTGGTCTTTTGCCAAGTTAGAATGTATACTTGACTATTTTGATTGCGGTAAGCACTAATAAAAGTAATGTTCGCATTAGGTCCCTATTAGCTTTATTGTTGTACTCTTGTACCGCTTAATGCTTGCAATAAGCAAACTTTCAATTAAAACGCAGCCTATCATATTTGAGAACCTCAACAAGTGGCTACATATGTATTCAATCGGAAATCTTACAAATCGGCACAAATCTCAATTAGTAAAGGACCAACGCATCTGATATTCTTAAGGGTGTCCACAGTAAAATTGCATCGCTTTCAATAAGCTGTAACATTTCGTTTCATTGTGAAATGTGTCGTAGTTTCGAAAATGGAGTCGAAGGAACAGCAAGTGCGCGAGAACATTTTGCACACGCACCTCGACAACCCACTTCTTCCTATACCACAAAAGTTCTACGCCCCAACAAAAAAAAAAAAAAACCCACTTCTTTCGTACCGAACCATCGGAAAGATGTTGAAAATTCATCAGTCTACAGTGTCTCGTGTCATAAAACGTTTCGGGAAACGTTTAACTGTCGATCGGAAGAAGTTGAGTGGTAGAAAAACTGTTCCGTACTGTGTGAAGGATCACAAACGAGTGGTTGCAGCCTTTAAACGCAAACCCAACTGTTCCGTTCGGGATGTCGCGAAAAAGCTGCACTTGACCAAAAGTTTCGTGCAGAAAGCCAAGAAACGAGCCGGGCTCCGTTCATTCAAAGTTCAGAAAGCTCCAAACCGCAATGAAAAACAGAATAGGACAGCTAAAACATGTGCGCGTAAGATGGACACACAAATCTTGACGAAACCACACTGCTGCATCATGGACGATGAAACACACGTAAAAGCGGACTTCAAACACATTCCCAGCAACCAGTATGTGACTGCGAAAGACAAGTTCTATGTTCCAGAGTCTCTCAGGAAACAGCAAGTGTCAATGTTCCCCAAGAAATTAATGATTTGGCAGGGGATTGGTTCGTGTGGTAAACGGAGCAAGCCTTTCGTGACAACTTCAACAGTAAATGGTCAAGTATACATGAATGAATGCCTGAAAAAATGACAGCTTCCGTTTCTCAAAACACACAACGTTCCTATAATTTTTTGGCCGGACCTAGCCTCTTGTCACTACTCCAAGGATGTTCTGGAGTGGTACAAGACGAATGATGTCAATTTCGTGCCGAAGGATCTTAATACCTCAAACTCTCCAGAGTTGCGGCCAATTGAAAAATATTGGGCTATAATCAGGTAAGTAAGTCACTCGACCACCATGTGTTAACACCCTCAAAAACACAATCCGCCACACTTCAAATGCACGCGTCACCACATGAAGATAAATTAATTTCTTGCAACACTTACACGAATCGAATGTTTGTTTTCTCACTGTTTTGTTTCCCTCTCGCTTGCACTGATGTTATTAAGATGATGCATAAGTGTGCGGATATTAAACGTCAAAAGGTCCATGGTTGCAAATAAGCATAAATTTTCGATTGTAGTATTGCCAGATAAGTTGAAACACTGAAACACCTTCCGACATCCCGAAAAACCTTCCGACACAATAAAACACAAACACAACGTGGAAGAGTGACTTACTCCCTGGATAAAAAACATAACGCATATCCTTATGAAAATTTATCACACTTAATCACAGAGAACAGACATTGATGTCCATATACCTTTTCTTGAAAAACGTGTGTAAAAGTTATTATAGGCAGCCGGTATAAGAAGCAAGTGCAGAGAAAAACAAACAAAACTTTTCAGGTTATTTCGACTTGACAGTTATCGCACAAAAGCAGCGCCGCCTACCGAGCATAACGACATACACTTGAAATGTCTGTTTAAAGTTTTACACAAGTAGCAGACCGAAGATGAACGTCTGTTCCCTGTGACTTAATTTCTTTGAAATCAATAAGGTGTGGGAATGAATTTTATGCCAGATCACAAAACATCATTTTTATTGAACTTATGTCTATGTATTATAAGGTCCCAAGTAACCACGAGGCTGTAATAGCATGCATATATAGGGCATATGTATTACGTCTAGTGCATCATTGAAGTTGGATTAAAGCTGAAAAGGGACCCACTAAGATCGAACTAATGCTATATCTTTTGTAATGCCATAAAACATTGCTAAAGTAGCAGTATTGCATTGGTAATGCATCACTACATTGTTAAAGCTAGCCTAACGCTTCATTACTTGACAACTGTTGAATTAATTCTATCCCGCATTAATGATGTAGAATAAGTGCGATCCAGGAGTAATGATGTTGTTTTGGGTGTAATGGGTGGATAATATAATGTTGTGGTTAGGGGGGGTGTTTGGGTTGGGGGGCGGTGGGGTTGGTTTTTTTTGGATTGGTTGGGGGGGGGGGGTTGGGGGGGGGGTTTTTTTTTTGTGGGGGGGGTTTTGGGGGGGGAATGTGGTGGGGGGGGGGGGTACACTGATAAAAAAGCAATGATAATATCTATGTGTCCCACACATACATTTTTGCAATTTGATCAACAAATGAAATCTATTTGTAACCACACATACTTTCGATGTGTACAAATAACAACTATGTGTGGCCACACATACTTTTCATTTGCCACATAAACTTCATATGTGTTTCCCCGAGGGTTCTGTTTATGTGTGAACAAATGAATATTATGTGGAATTTTACATGGATTTTTGCCAATAAATATGTGTGGATTTTTACCCGTGTAACACTCCGTTCACACTACAACGTATATTACGTGATATAGTTTGTGTGGGCCACTAGGGCCTTAGGGCCCATTGGTTTGGGTATTTGCGTGTGGTGGCACATCCCTGGAGTGGGGGGGGGGAGAAAGTGGGAGGGGTATGAAAAATAGGTCTGGGGGGGGGGGGGGGGGAGGGAAAAGAAAAAAAAAAAAAAAAGAAAAAAAAAAAATGTGGTATTTTTGTGGTGTGGATAAAAAAAAAGTTTTGTTGTTGTTAATATTTTTTTTTTTTATTTTGGTTTGTGTGGGATAAAAAAAACGTTTTGTTTTTTTGGGTTTGGAAAAAAATTATAAAAAATAAAAAAAAAAAAAGTATCCCAATAGTGCGTCTAGCTAGGCTTTTAGCAAAGCTTCAAACTACAATTGGTGAGAAATCTATAAAACTATTCATTTCTTCGAAATAACTTATGGAAATTACTATGTAGGTTTTGTATCCATCATAACTCGGTTGAGAACCAACTCTAATCCTATTCGGAAATTATTTACCTAAAGGAACTAAACGTAAGTGTTAAAAGCCTAAGTTATAATTTGAACCCAAATCGATGTTACGTGCTATTATGAATTGCAAGAAGCACTTAAATTATACTAGTATCTATTTCAATTGATGTAAACTAATACCTGTTTCAAAAAACATACATCCTACAGGAAAATTATATTCTCCCAATAACCGAGTATACGCGTTTTATTGCCATCGGTGGAGAATTATAATACCGGAAAATTCCCGTTGAAAACGACTTTTCAACAGACTTTCTTGATATCAGTATCTATACATCTAGTTTTCACTGGAAATAATGTGCATGTCGTTTGATATCGACACACAAAGAATAATGATTATTAAAATAAAAAAACCCATTGCCAAAACTGAAAAGTTGCGTTGGTTCTTTTTCGTAGAAAGCGGTTTGCTTTCAAAACAAAAACCTTCTAAGGGCGCCCCCAGGATGGAAGCGATCGCTACGCGATGCGAAGTTTGACAGATCGCGCGATGTCGCGCGACCAACCTCTGTACATTTAAACAAAGCGAAAACATAGTTAAAACACCATATATATAGTGGACGCGACGCGACTCGACGCGATTAGCGATTTCCTGCGATCAAACATCACGTGCACTGGTTTGTCGCTCGGTGTCGCGCGATCATATATCTTCTTCTTCTTTTTTAGATTTTTTTTTATCGAAACCAAACCGCTTCGACTTATTGTCCAAAATTTTCAAAATTCGTGTGCATTATCGCGGAAGATGGATCTATCGAAGCGAATGGAAATTATATTGAGATAATTTTCGGTTCATTTTCCTCCGTCAAAAGTGTTTCTAATCGCGTTCACTATGGGTATCAAATCGCGTCGATTATCGATTCGATTAGGATCGCGTCGCATCGCGTCGCAATCGCTTCCACTATGGGGTCCACCTAACAGTCAATTCAAAATTTTGCTGCTTTTTACATCTAAAAGTTGAAGTTTTCAAAACAAATTGTAGAACTGTCAAATCGAAACCGTGGCATCGTTGAAAATGAAAGCAAATTATTTTTATTTGAAAATGTACTTTCAACCAGAATGTGTCGAGCAATCAAAATAATTGTATGTTGTTTGGATTGAATTAACAAAATAGTTTTAACATAGAAAGGATTTTATTTTCTGATCAATTTCATAACATTCAAAGATAGGTTGGCATCGTTCGATCACCAATGTGTTCCATCCCGAGAGCAATGTCGGAACACTTTCGCTATATCACTGAAATTCACCTGATTAACCTCTGGCATCTGCAGCCACTCTTCGACGCTTGAGGCAGCGCTGCAAAAAAGTGGGATTATTGCTATTATCCACCCCAAGGCGGCAAGCATAATCATCTACAATCAACAATGATGAAAAATGTCCAACGACGTGAACGACAACTTGCTTTGTGTTGGTGAATTTGACAGTTCTACAATTTTCATGGTAAAAGAAAAAAACTTTTAAATTTACACACTGAACCGAAAAACATATACTTTCAAATCAAACGCATAGCTTTCGTAGTAGATAATTTTACTTTTAATTTAATGAAAAATAAACACTTTTCAGAAGTAAAATGCAAAACTTTTAATAAAACAATATTTCCTGTTTGTGTGAAGATACTCTATATCATGTTATATAGGTTGTAGTGCGAACGGGGTGTAAGGTAGTTAAGTTGAGTGATATTAACAATCCCCTTTTTTAATGTGATATACTCTGAGAAAAATTCTATCGTTATACCGACAATTAAATCTTGGCCAGGATGACTATGGCATATACACGAGTAAAAATCCACACATATTTATTGGCAAAAATCCATGTTAAATTTCACATAATATTCATTTGTTCACACCAGGGGGTAAGTCACTCGGCCACCTTGTGTTACCACACTAAAAAACACAATCCGCCACACTTCAAACACAATCGCCACCCCATGAAAGATAAATTCATATCTGGCAACACTTGCACGAATCGATTGTTTGTTTTCTCACTGTTTTGTTTCCCTCTCGCTTGCACTCATGTGATTTAAATTATGCATAAGTAGTATTGACAGATAAGTTGTAACACAGAAACACCTTCCGAAACACTGAAACACAAACACAACGTGGCAGAGTGACTAGCCCCCTGGTTCACACCTAAACAGAACCCTCTGAGAAACACATATGAAGTTTATGTGGCAAATGAAAAGTATGTGTGGCCACACATAGTGATTATTCGTACACATACCCAAGTAACCACGAGGCTATAATAGCTGGCATATATAGGGCATATGCATTACGTCTAGTGCATCATTGAAGTTGGATTAAAGCTGAAAAGGGCCCCACTAAGATCGAACTAATGCTATATCTTTTGTAATGCCATAAGACATTGCTAAAGTAGCATTATTGCATTGGTAATGCATCATTGCATTGGTAAAGCATCATAACATTCTTAAAGCTAATCTAACGCTTCATTACTTGACAACTGTTGAATTGATGCGATCCCGCATTAATGATGTTGATTTTGTGTTGAATAAGAGCAATAATATAATGCTTGTGGTTACTTGGGTAGGAAGTATGTGTGGTAACAAATAGATATCATTTGTTGATCAAATTGCAAAAATGCATGTGTGGACACATAGATATTATCATTGCTTTTTTATCAGTGTACTTATTACAATAACGGTGCGAAAATGGTTGAATTCACCCCGTTCATGGCATTTTTGACTATGATCATGGTAACTAGGACTATTCCGACATTATAGCAAATGTTGGATCAACTATTTTTCGTTTGACCATGATCATAGTCGGTTCAAAATCACTATACTGCAATACTCATCCGAATCCCCAATAATGGCAAAATTGACTATCAAATTCATTTCTGTGTATAATTACAACTTTATTCGCAGTGTGTAAAACATCATAAATTTGGCACCCCTACTAGTTGGAGCTCCCTCGATTGAAAAAAGGCGATAATCGATTCAACCAAAATCAACAAAAACCGGATGAAGATCGCTTACTCCTAATCGTTAATGCAAAACCGACATTTTCGTACGAGCTGCAAAAAGTTTTTAGGATGGTGTTTAAATGCCAGGAAGATAGTTTCCTTCGAGAGTTTACATCCAAAGTGGTTTCATGTGAAAAGGTTGACAGTGGGTTCAATGTCATTCTTGAAGATACGGTGCTATTTCCGGAAGGTGGTGGACAACCATCGGATTCCGGTTGGTTGAATGGACGTATAGTTAGGAATGTTGTTCGCAAGGGACCGGTTGCAGTACATTTCCTGGAAGGAGAAGAAGCACCGTTCCAAATCGGGGAGGAGGTGCAGCAGCAAGTAGACTGGGAACGTCGTTTCGATCATATGCAGCAGCATTCTGGCCAGCACCTGATAACTGCTATCTTCGATCGGGAATTTGGATTTGGCACGAAATCCTGGTGGCTTGGAACTGATGATTCCTATGTAGATTTGTCAACAAAGGATGTCACCATGGAACAGCTCGAAAAGGTAGAGAAAATTTGTAATCAGCTTATCGTGGATTGTACGGCAGTAGAGGTCACGGTATATCAACCCGGTGATCCTGTATTGCAATCGGATGGCACTCGAACCCGCGGGCTTCCGGAAGACGTTAGTGGCCCAATTCGAGTGATAACTATTGATGGCGTAGAGAGCAACATGTGTTGTGGAACACATGTTAGAAATTTAGCTCAGCTTCAAGCGGTCAAACTTTTGAACGTGGAAAAAAGTAAAAATAAATGCCTTGTTCACTTTCTGGTTGGAAACAGAGTTCTGAAGAAAATCGGTGAATGCTACGAACGAGAGGTGAAACTAAATAACCTTCTCAATGGTGGACCCGCCTCACACATTGATCTTGTTAAGAAATTACAGACTACGGTTAAAAATTCACAAAAAGTCTGTAAAAAGTTTACTACCGAACTCGCAGCATTAGAAGCAGAAAAGCTGAACTCCACAGTGCCAAAACCTCTGTACTTCTTTCTCCATCGCTTGGATGGAATGGATTCAGATTTCATTGCTACGTTCCTACGGAGCGTCACTCTACCGGAGTGCTTCTTCTTTTTGACCAACGGTGATGAAACTCGAAAGGGTCAAATGGTGCTGCAAGGAAAAGCGGAAGATATTTCCAAAATAGGAGATGTCATTTGCAGAGCACTGGATGGAAAGGGTAATGGTAAGGGCACACGATATAACGCAAAGGTTAACAACTTGAAAGGTATTCCGGAATGTGAACGAATTATTAAGGAGCACTTTGGAGAAAAGAATGGCTCCAATGTTTCCCAGAACGATTAATTAATTCGTCAAGTGTATCACAAATTGGCTAAAAGCAACGGAGCAAGAATATATAACTTGTTTTGGTTATTTTACTATCGCGACGTACTTGCATTCAAACTATTGGTTTTTATTGAAGTGTTTTAAATACAAAAACGAACTAGTCACCAATCTTCAAGTTGTTTAGTTCTTCGATGACATCCATGTGCTTGAACTGATCTGGTTTAGAGGTGAATAATTCTAACAATTTCAACTTGGATTCATTATGTTGACTGTAGTACATTTGCAGTTGGTTTGCCAAGCATTGCGCTTCTTTGCCGTTGATCACCTTAGAGTCGTATTCTCCTCTCATGAGAACCAACCCTTTGCTTTCCTTAAGTTCCGCATACAAGGCAATGTTCAAACATTCCGGGGCATTTTCTTTGTGAACCTGCAATTTAAAAATGTATTCTCTTAAATGGAATATTTCAAATCTCCTGGGCAAGTTACCTGATAGTTGATCAACGGTGTGAAATGAATCGTATTAGCAAAGAACTGTAGCATCATAAATTCATACCCCTGGTCTCTAGGGATTGGCAAAATAAAAACAGGATATTTTTTCGCTCGTTCCACCATTAAATCGTACTGGTTCAATGGAATTGCCGCACAGATGACTTCTTTTCCCTGATGATACTGCATCCAAATTTGTTTGATTTCTTCTACACTTCGTTGTTCCACCAAATCCAGCTTCATGATATCACTGAGCTTTTTGAAAGCAGCATCTTCCTGTGGTTTCGTTGCCAATGGAGCCTTCGGGTTTAACAGACCAGAGTAGTCGCGTGCTTGTTCTGATGGAGCAACTTTTCCTTTGGATTTATCTTTCTCCACACTTTCCAATCTGGCCAGGAACTCTTCCGGAGAGCTTTGCTGCACAGCGGCAATTTTCTTAGCGTACTTCCCAAAATAAGGATTAGAATCCTTTAGCTGTTCCAACACTTTTTCAGAGCGTTGGCGGGCAGTCATTCTGAATGATCGGAAGGTGGCGACGGCGGATGTTTGGTTGACGGCTATCACGCGTAGAAAATGTTTCCCCGGCCGAATCCAAAGCTGGGCCATTGGCTATTAAAGTGATAATAAATTTTTGAAGCAAATTAGTTTATACAAGCAGCGGAAAAGAGGTTTTTTGAGATTTTCTTACTCTATATCTGTGTGAGCTGCAACTCAACTCGGCAGAACGTGATTACGGAATCGAAAGATCCAAAACAAGGCAAAATCATTAATTATGAAGTTTCTTAGCCCATCATCATCGATGATCGATCTTTGTAGCATTGGGTAACATCTGCTGTGAACGTTTAGGGCGCCCCCAGGGTGGACGCGACACGCGACGCGATGCGAAGTTTGACAAGTCGTGCGACATCGTACGACCGACCTCCGTATACATTTAAAAGCGAAAACATACACTGAGCCAACTGGACTACCGAAATTCACTGGAATAGCTTATGTTTTTTAGCCACAAGAAATCAGTATGATATTCAATAGATTGCCTTATGAAACGAACGGAAAAGGAACCATTGATGTACTAAATTTTTCATGCACACTTAGAAAATTTTACAGTATTCGGTAATTTTTTACCGATCTTTCAACAGCTACGTTCGGTAATCCGATTTAACGGAGTTCGGTAAAATTTGACAAGTTTCGGTAATTTTTTTACTGGAATACTGTAAAATTTCACCGAAAAGGGGGAAATAGGATAACCACCCGGGGGGGGGGGGGGGGGGTTCTTGGGGAGAATCACCCGGGTGCACATTTCTAGCTCTCTTTGGTGAATCTCACTCAGTCTCTACGGAGATTTTTTCCTGACACCACTGTAGAGATTGTTCGACCCAGCACAGGGGGTAACCCAACTAACATCAATGCTGAATAATTGTTTGTTCAAACAAATTTGGAGAAGTTGTTCAGCTTCTCCTTCTAGAAAGCTGAATAACTTCTCCAAATTTGTTTGAACAAGCAGTTATTCGACACTGATGTTTGTTGGGAAGTCACTCAGCCACCATGTGTTTTTTTTTTTAATCTTTATTTTACGTCGGCCTATTTCCTCACATGGTGACAATCACCGACGCCAGAAAGACGACTCCACCACCTGGACCCTACCTAACGACTCATGAATATGAACCGGGACCAACGGCTTTACTTCCCTTCCGAAGGAAGACGTGACCAGATTATTTCGCCTCAGAAAAACCACCGACGTCGACTGGGATTGAACCCAGACCCTACTGGGGTGCCAAGTAGCAGTCACGCTTACCACTACACCACCGACGCCGGCTGCCACCATGTGTTAACCACATGAAGATAAATTGATTCCTGGCAACCCACGCATCGAATATATGTTTTCTCACTGTTTTGTTTCCCTCTCGCTTGCACTGATGTTATTTAGATGATGCGTCGAAATGGTCCATACTTGCCAATAAGCATTAATTTGCGATTGTAGTATTACCAGATAAGTTGAAACACAGAAACACCTTCCGACACACTGAAACACAAACACAACGTGGCAGAGTGACTTACCGGGGTGTGGAAGTAGTTCGCCTCCCCGCGGTGCACCCTCGAAACGTTAAGCTCCCCTTAACGGCTAAACGAACTACAACGGAGAAAGCGCCATACGGCGCGGGATCCGGCAGGAAGCCGTAAGCAGTCATGACATGGGGAACAGGGACGATCTGGGGTAATGCTGCACTCCCAGACGTTCCCACCTCGGTCTTGGCCCTGGCTTTCTCGATCAGAGGAGGGACCATACGACGTGAGGTTCGGCAGGTACCGTAAGTGGTCGGGTAGGGAAATCGCGGACGATCTGGACGGCCACCTGGAGGAGCCTCTCGATCGAATCAGCGTCAGGTCGGCGAAGCTAACTACTAAAGACCTATGTAGTTAGGCATAGTGGGTGCGTAAAGCACACTAGCCCCCTCCCTGAAGTAATACCGAAAGGTGGTTCCGGGGAGGGCCGGGGCTCGAGGCACGGGTGGGTTTTAGTGGGTCGAGGAGTTGGTGCCCTCATCCCCACACCCTGAGTTCTTCAGGAGTCTGTTTGCAAAAAAAAAAAGAGTGACTTACCTCCTCTAAGGAGCTTAACACCAATTTTTTGCAACATTTTCATGTATCATAATGTACGACGAAACATACGTACTCGAAGACTTTAAACAGCTTCCGGGTCTGGGATTTCATACCGCAATGTAAAGGAACGCCGTTGCCAAGTATTTTCGGACCAAGAAAATGCCTAAATTCCCGAAGAAGTATTTGATTTGGCAGGCCATATGTAGTTGTGGTCGAAAATCTAAAAGTTTCGTCTAGCACACATCATTATTGATAGTGCCAATAATGATGTGTGCGAGAAAGAATGTCTGCAAAAGAGATTGCTACCGTTTATCAGAAGCCACGACCCTCCAGTTTTGTTTTGGCCTGATTTGGCTTCTTGTCACTATGCGAAATCCGTCTTGGAATGGTATAAGGTACAAGCGGTCTAATACGTGCCAAAAACTGCCAATCCACCAAACTGTCCAGAACTTCGCCCAATAGAGAAGTACTGGGCTCTAGTTAAAGCCTAGTATGCAGCTGACAAGTAAAGGCCTAAAGTAATATTTGCCATTTCTACCGAAGTAATTTTGACAACTGCTCCAGTAAGGTTTGAAATGTCAGGAATAATCGAACGGAATATTATTCCGCAAGGAAAAGTGACAGCCCCATTCAAATTACATGGGTAGGCGTTACTAACGTTACAAAGTTAACTCTCCTTTTCAGCTGTATAAAAAGTAAGTACTTCCGACAGTAAAAGCATTTCTTGACCATTACTTGTCCTATCCTAATGCACATTACTTTTGAGCTGAATACTAGCCTTCAGCGGAAACTCTTCGAAACTAAGAAGAAAGCAAATGGTACCGATGATTTCAAGAGAACATGGATAATCGCCACGGCGGGCGTATCTGAGGATACCGTACGGAACCTGGTGGCCAGGAAAGTTCGAGAATTTCACAGAAAGAAGGATTAACATCTTAATCAACTGTTACACGCAACAAAATACGTAGTTATACCAATACAAAATAGGAATCAATTCAACTAAAATTTTGGTTCAAATATGGACCAATAAAACTGATGAACTAATTCAACAAAACCTTTGAGTTGAAATAAAACTTCATGTTTTATCGAATTCAACATCGTGTTTTATTGCTCAAAACTAAATATTTTGTTAAACCAACTAAACGCATTTGTTGAAATAATAAACAATGATGAAGTCATTCAAGAAAAACCTTGAGTTGAAATAAAACTTCATGCTTTATAGAATTGAACATAGTGCTGTATTGCTAAACGAATTTGTTGAAATAATAAACAATGATGGACTAATTCAAGAAAACCATTGAATTGAAATTAGATATATTTTATTAAATTGATTGTCCTGTTTTATTGTTCTACTCCCCACTCCCCCACACAAGTTGTTTTCCCAGCTAAATTGGCGTAACCTGTTTCTAAACGAACACAATCCACACAAGTTTTTAAAAAATGCGTTAAACTTGTGTGGACTGTATTGCCTAAGAAGCGATTTGGGTCGCCTTTTTACAGTTGTTTTAGCTTGGAAAAAAACTTGTTTCATTTCCCCTGCGAGAAATAAACAATTCAAGTTGTCTTATAATACAATTTAGTAGGGAAGATGTACCTATATTAATCTCATCACTTTGCAATTCATCCTACTTGAAATAAAACGATATACACTTGACAGGATTAGTTAGTAATGTTTGTTGTAGTTATTTAACGTAAGCAAACATCATTATAAAACGAAACCGATCCTTCAAATGCTCAATTGTTTGATTCATCGTAGGATGAATATAGGAACAATGAGATTAATATGGGGGCAGTTTCCCTACACAGTTTTTTTTATTGGTTAGCTGCTTAATATCCTTTTTTTAATGCTCCGCTATGAGGACTTATGGCATGGGAGTGAGATCAATTTGCACGAGTGTTTTTAACAGTTTTTTTTACTGCAGAGAATTACCGATACCGACCTTATTGTTCTGTGTCAAAATTCAAATCTAATGATTTTTATATTTATTGTTCACATTTTGGTTCCCTCTTTATAAAATACTGGAGATGCATAACACCTAATGATCTATAACTTATCATTTATAACAAGGATGTGTCTGGGTAGTGGGTCATATACATTCAAAAAATTACAGTGCCTCCAATAAAAGCATGAATCTATCGTGTGAAGGTTAATTTTCCTGGAATTCAGGGCTTGAAAGTTTTTCAATTCAACTATCTTATCATTTAATTTTAATTCAAAGGATTGAAGATGGTCATCAAATGTAACAACTTCGATTTTCTTAGCAAATAAAATCACACTTTTGTCTGGCATTAATATTCGATCTAAGAGGTAAAAGACGTTAATTATTTCTTGCTGTTGAACATAAAAATAACATCATTTAGAGTAAAGTGTCCCTTCTTTAGTAAATGTTGATACTAGTGATACGGTTTTTGTGATTTCAACATTTTGGTAAGAAATTTCTATGCATTTTAACACAACAAGGCTTCATAAGATGGAAGAATGAGAATTTCATGTACCTGATCATATACACTGAACCTTGGGCTGTAAAATGAGCTGTTCATTATATTTAAAGCAAATTTTAAATTCGATTTAATTGCCAATGAGTAGCAAATATTTTTATAGTTATTGCTAGCCCTACTATAGAGTTTAGGCTCTCAATGCTTACCCTCAAATCTCATCGACCAGTTCAACCGCAGTGGACCAGATTTCCTGATTACAGTGGCATAATGAGTAAGAAAATGGTGTTATGGTTTTAATGTGTCATTGAACAAGGTTTGATAAGTCGTATGATGGAATTCAACAAGATCACTTAATTTGTAAAGCAAGTAATGTGGTATGTCTCTTTGTAATACTATATGAAGGATTTTTAACAAACATAAGAGGTATTGCCGATTATTAATGGAAGAAATGTACAAAATGTTTTCGCCTCACTTGTTGTCATTTTGATATCCTTATTTTTTATTCTCACGTCGTTTAAATCGTTTGGAATATTACTTGAAAGAAGATCACCGAGTAGAAACAGGTTTTTTCTGTGATTAAGTTCATGTACAGTGAGAAATTGTTTCGTATATATGAAATAGTGCAAACTGTGTTGTAAACCGTATACAAGTGCACCTTCTAGAACATCACGCCTTATGTCACAAACAAAATTATCTGTGACATGGAACGATGGTATCCGGTTGAATATGCACCGTGCTTTAATACCTGTTTGGGACACATTATTTTCGTAAACATCTGCCTCATATTTTTCGATAGTCCTCAACTCAATAACATGCTCTTTACAGTCTTTCTCAGTCTGTACTCTGGATCTAAATACACGTTTAAAGGTACTATTAGTTGTTCCCCGAATGCTGCAGATTTAGCTTTCCAGACTGAACCATCAACAAGAGATCGTATTACACCATCAGTAGACGGGGACAGATTGTCCAGTACAGCTTGCACCAGGTGTCTCCAGGTACTTCTTTAATTGAAATTTAATCGGCATAAGTATTCCATGGACGTGGTCTTCAACCTAGTTCAATAAATTGATAAAATAACTAACATAACTATTTTATAAATTAAACAGTAACATACCATCTGCTGTGTATTGCGCGATACTCCCGGTTTTGCTTGGTTATTGTAAATTTTTTAAGTTTTTAAAAAATTGATTTTTTTTTAGCTTTTGGATTTGGCGCGGGAAGGAAGGAGAGGAGAGAAAAATTTGGGCCCCGGAAAAAAGGGGGTACACCCAAAAGTTGAAAAGGTGGCAAAAAACGCAATTGCAGTTTTTGCAATCATATCTTGAGAAATCTGCATGATTCAGAAAAGGCACTTTTGCCCATCATGATCCACAAAGCATTTTATGGTATAAACGAAACCATGGTTCAATATGGGTGAGACAATACCACAAAATAAAGCAACGCTATTGGTCACTGTTGTAATTCCGCTGTCAACTGTTCTATTTTTATTTTCACTCGTTATCGCAATCCCATCTCCCTCTCATCAAGTGTGCCCTTCTTGATCACCACGTGAAGCCATGCAAGTGTGTGCGAGCGACATTTGCTTTGTTGCTGTACCACTGAGTGCCTCGACAATCGAAGCATATGCACGGCTTTTATTCCATTCACTTCAACTTGTTAAAGTGGCTGAATGGTTACTATGTAGAGCCACGACGCTCGCGGCCACGGTTCGAATCCTGGTAACAACACGAATTTTTGTTTTTTGTCAGTCCGGACTCAACAACTAATACACTGCACAACCCACGCACACATTGAATTTTTCAAAGCGAATTGATGTGATGCTTTTTTGCCCACGACCAATGTTGCATTTTTTCTCCAAGTTACGATCCATTACGAGAAATGAAACAAAATCATTCGCAATTGCATTACAATCTTGCTTTTTTATTTTGGGTGTAGGGTGCAATATATGTGACTTAACATCTTGTTGTATTTAAAATGCTATTTTTCTGGGTAGTGAGTCTGTACTAAGCCACTTTAAAGTAAAGTTTTAACTCTTTGTTTTGTTTCCTTTTGACAAACTTTCTATGTCTACCGTTTGCGGTTGTATCTCTTTGATATTGTTATATGAACATTCCGCTACGTCCATCGTTTGGAATTTCTTCTCTTTAATATCCTTACATGAACATTCGGCTTCATTTCTTGTTACCTGTAAATGATTGTCTGCCTCGATATGGCTTGTATCGTTTTGTTCTGTGTTTTGCGATATTTCTCTATTGTTATCTAAAATACAGTGCGTCGTGAAATGTTTGTTGTAATTACGTTGAAACATAGTACATATACTGAAAGATCGGTCACAGTTGTTGAAGTTACATATGTTATTTATTAATCCGGTGTGCATCCGCGGTAAATGCCAAAATAATAAATCATGTGAAGATGCAGTCCAGTGACAACTTTTCACTATGCACGAAATCATTCTTGTGCGATTTCTAATTTCAGAAAAGTCCTCAATCGTGCAATTTTCGAGGCGAAATAATCAGTGCCTATTTCATAACCATAAAGGCAATGGTTAATTATATTCCAAGGGCCTGCTGCTTCGCGTGAAAGCTCAACCCATAGACTTTGAACATCTTAAAACATATATCCAATGCTTTCAGAAATGTTCGGAATCGGTAGTATGTACCTCCATGGTATACCAAAAATTCTTCAAGATGAGTCATGTCTGGTCCAACTGCAATCAACAGGGGTGTTTGCGTCAATCCTTTTTGATCATAACGGTGCATTAATCTGCTGATATCCGACTCTAGCTCAGTGAAACATTTCACGTACAACAAGTATGCCTCACGACTCTCTGCAATTGAAGGTTTCCACCGCTGTGATCCTTTTTTCAGGAATATTACAGAGCTGGGCGTCAGATTATTCAGCAACCCAAAGGTCAAACAATCCCGACAATCTGAAAATAGACAAATACGTTAAAATACATAAATGTACAGACAAAATTCGTATAAAATTTTCAGTGCTAGTTGGCCAAGTATTCAATACTTTTGACGTAGGACTACGTCTGTGTTTTCAATACTGGGGAAGACGTTCGAATTGCGAAAATTTGGAGCGTCACGAAAAATATATAGGTTTTGAAGGTCGTCAGTTCGTTTATTTGTTAGGCATAGGCGTGTGTAATACTTTACGGAGCCGATATTCAATATTATTGTTAACAACATTTTATTTTTTGATATTAGTAAAAGCGGGGTGCCAATTACTCGTGGCTAGCTCGAGTCTAATGGGTCACATTATCGTTTGGAAGGGGCTAGGCAAGTTACTTATTTAATTGCTGGCAAGTTATTTAATTGCTGCTCATGGTTAGGACATCTACCAAAATATAACGAACCATATAATTAACTGCATATACCGTTACCTAAGAAATAGAAAAACAGTTTTAAATGTATCCGATAATAGTGAAATAGTACAAATAACCAACAGTGGGCTGCCACAAGGGTGTCCACTATCACCCATATTATTTAATCTTTACATGAAAGTGGTACACAAAATTTTTCAAGTAGATGGATCATTGATTCAATTTGCTGACAACTTCGCCGCAGTAATTTTAGGATTCAGTGCAGCTGTTGCATCTAACAAAATGAATGAGTTTAGAAAACTTGGCTTTGAACTAAACCTACACAAATCTGCTTGCATGATTTTTACTAATAAATACATCCCAATCCTTAATACAGAGCAGTACCAATTAAAGAAAGCCATAAACTTTTACGAATTCACATAGAACAAACAAGTATTAAGCAAAACAAAAAAATAAATCTTCTTAAAATTATTTCGAAGAAACGCAGTAGAGTGCATCCAGCACAAATGCTCAGGAAAACCAAAGCAATAGTCAGGCCTCATTTAGACTACGGAATCACAATAGAAGCAGCAGCCGCCAAAACTAATTTCGCTAAGTAAGAGACAGTTTTTCTACTTGCACTGAAAATTTTGATGAGATTACTAACCTCGACTCCAAATCACGTGGTGTTGTATAGAGCAGAGGAATTGCGTTTGAGATTGAGGGCAGAGATATTAGCATGTAAAGGAATAGCTAAAACATTATTGTTGGGGCGAAACTTTCGGGGTTCTTACAAGCCTTACACCGTGTTTTTCCGTGTGGTTCAATGATCGGTCACCCTAGCTTGTTTGCTGTCCCCAACAATATTTTTTTTCTTCATTTCAATAAAATATTATCCACAACATTTTTTTTTAACTAATTTTTTTTTTTATTTTTTTTTTTTCTTTTATTTTTTTTTTTTTTTTTATTCACTTCTTCCTATCTCTGTCTATTATTTCATTTGACGTCTACTCTATCTCTCCTCATACGTCTGTTCATACTCCGTTGTCCTGCTGTCATTCGTTGTCTTCGATCGTAGAGTTTGTACGGATAGACCGGCGCGTCATTCTCCGACGTAGGACATACTTCCCCGACCCGTAAGGCAGGTTACGGTATCTCCGGTCCGGCTTTACCACCGGCCATATCCAACTGTGCCAACTTCGTCACTGGACGATGAACCATGCCGCCAAAACTTCTGTCTATCACTACCTATTATTTCTTTTCTAATTCACTTCTGCCTATCACTGTCTATTATTTCATTTGACGTCTACTCTATCTCTCCTCATACGTCTGTTCATACTCCGTTGTCCTGCTGTCATTCGTTGTCTTCGATCGTAGAGTTTGTACGGATAGACCGGCGCGCTCCGCAATACTTCCCCGACCCGTAAGGCAGGTTACGGTATCTCCGGTCCGGCTTTACCACCGGCCATATCCAACCGTGCCAACTTCGTCACTGGACGATGAACCATGCCGTCAAAAGTCTGCACTACGGTATCACGTACACGTCCATCACGGCCAACAATGACTTCGACAACACGCCCTCTGAACCACCCGTTACGAATTTTCTCATCCACGATGATGACCAAATCGCCGACCTCAATAGACTTCACCTCCTCAAACCACTTTGTACGACGGGCGATGGTCGGAAGATACTCTCGTACCCACCTTCGCCAGAATTGGTCGACCATGGCTCGGCATAGGTTCCAGTCGTTTCGACTAGCTTGTTGTGGATTCACCAACATCCTCGGAGTCTGTGTTACACCACTGGAGCTTAGTAGAAGGAAATGATTCGGCGTCAGTGCTTCCTGCTGCGCCGTTTCCAAAGGAATGTAGGTTAGTGGCCTCTAATTCACTACACTCTCTGCTTCCACCAGCACCGTTGCCAGCGTTTCTTCGTTCGGTGTCCGTAGAGTGTCCATCGCAGCAAGTGCGGTCTTAACCGAGCGGACAAGATGCTCCCAGGCACCACCCATGTGGGGCGCTCCCGGAGGATTAAATATCCACTTTGTGTTGGCGTTAATAAACGTTTCGGCTAACTGGCGATCGATCTCGTTCATCTCCTGCTTCAGCTCGTTACTTGCTCCCACGAAGTTTGTGCCTCTATCGCTGCGTATCTCCACGGAGCTCCTCTGCGTCCGATGAAATGCCTTATCGCCATCTTACACGACTCAGCGGAAAGCGTATGGACGACCTCAAGGTGTACCGCGCGGGTCGTCATGCACGTGAATAGTGCGACCCATCGTTTGGCGGTGCTACGGTTCACTCTCACGGCGATTGGTCCAAAGTAATCGACGCCTACGTATGAGAACGGACGCACATACGCTTGCAACCTAGCTGCAGGCAGCGGCGCCATTCGCGGTATAGCTGGAACCGGTTTTTTCACCTTGCACCTTGTACATTTCTTCCCTGCCTTGCGCACGATCGATCTGAGCTGGGAGATGTGGAAACGCTGTCTTATCTCATTCACGACTGTTTCACCATTAGCGTGTATGTACTTCCCATGATACCAGTCAATGAGCAGCCATGTGCCCAAATGCTCCTTTGGCAAAATGATAGGAAATTTGGTATCGTACGAGGCAAATACTGCGTCCGCGATCCAACTGTCTGAACGGAGAATCCCAGATTCATCTAGGTACGGTGATAGCATGCGAATAGTACTGTTTTTCTCCAGCCGCTGCTGTTCCTGTAGCTGCTTGCCCGTGTTATGCAAAAGTGTCGCCAATTCATCTGGATAACGCTCGCGCTGGATCCAACGATATATTGTGGTTTCGGCGTTGCCCAACTCTTCTTGCGAAAGCGGTCCGGTCAATCGTGATTTATTGGTCGCTGTCCGCCGCAAGTTCTGCGAGTATCGATGAACGTAGCGTATAGCTCGGATCAAACGTGTCCATCTTGAAAACCTTTCCCATGCCACGAATTGTAACGCAATCACCTTACAATGCACCATGCAGGATCTTAGTTCTTCGTGGGTCTTCTCTTCGATTGGGTTCCCACTCCATGTCCACTGATCTTCCGGCAGATATAGATTCTCTTCGCCGCGAAACCAACGGCTATTTGATGAAAGGCAGGGACCCTTTCCCCACTTTGTGGCCTTATCTGCCACATTCTTCTTAGTAGATATCCAGTGCCATTGCTCTGGCTTTGACTTCGATACAATTTCTCCAACTCTGCAAGCGACGAACTGCCTATAGTTGCGATGGTCGGAGTTTATCCAAGCTAGCACCGTCTTCGAGTCACTCCAGAAGAAGACTTTATCGATTTTCAAAGAGTGTCCGTTGAGTATGGTTGTAGAGAAGCGAACCCCGATAACTGCGGCCATCAACTCTAGTCGCGGAATAGATTGCGCCTTTAGTGGAGCGACCTTTGATTTCCCTCCTACCAGCGCTACTTCAATTCCCTCGGGAAACACTGCCCTCAGAAACCCAACGCACGCGTATGCTTCTTCACTCGCGTCTACGTAGACATGCAGCTGTAGTGAAAGAATATCATTTACCGAATGTTTGGGGAAATAGCAGCGTGGTTTGTGTATTTCCTCCAAGTAGCGAAACAGTTCAGTCCACCGCATCCATTTATCACGCAACTTCACCGGAATCAGTTCGTCCCAGTCTGTTTTGGCTCGCCACAGATCCTGGATTAATATCTTCCCATAGATGAGGAAGAACGACAACAATCCTGCTGGATCAAATGGGCTCATGACCACACGTAGCGCCTGTCGCTTGGTCGGGTGCTCTACGTTCAATGCTGGGATAGCGGAGTACATGAAAATATCTTCGTCGGGTTTCCAATACATCCCAAGAACACGTTCTGTGGTAGAACTTTTGTCCAGCTGTAGACACTTTTCCGTAGCTGGGTCGATCTCCCCGACCCGTGTGAGAACTTCCTTAGAGTTTGATAGCCAGTTCCGTAGATGAAATCCACCGAGAGAGTGGACATGCTTGATTTCCCGGGCTAGTTTAATTGCTTCTTCCACATTGTCCGCGCTGTCCAAATAATCGTCGACATATTGTTTCCGGATTATAGCATCTGCAGCGGCGGGAAACTCGCCTGAATGCTCTTCGGCGTTCAAATTCTTTACGAACTGTGCCGAACATGGTGAACACGTTGCGCCAAAGGTTGCGACGTCCATCAAGTACACCTCAGGATCCTGAGATGGATCCTCGCGCCAGAGTAGTCGTTGCGCATGACGATCCTCCGGTCGAATCTGAATCTGGTGAAACATCTCCTTCAAATCCGCACATAAGGCGATTTGCTTCTCCCGGAACCCGTAGAGAACATCCAGTAATGTCCTGAGAAGGTCTGGTCCTTTCAGCAGCATCGTGTTGAGTGAGATGCCATCTACCTTTGCCGCCGCATCACAGAAAATGCGAATTTTGGACGGCTTCTTGGGGTTGATAACCACACCTAAGGGTAGATACCATGTGTGCCTTGGATCCGAGCCATCGAGTTCCTTTTGCGTCACCTTGTGGATTTATCCTTTCACCTGATACTCAGACATTTGTTTCCTCACGCTTTCTCCGATAACAGGGTCGTTCTTGATACGCCTTTCTAGACACTGCAATCGCCGAACTGCCATTTGATAGCTGTCCGGAAACTCGAAACAGTCGTACTTCCATAAAAGTCCAGTTTGGAAACGATTTCCAATACGCTTCGTGGTCTCCCGTAAGATCCGATTAGCTCGATGAACCTCTCCTGACTCTGAGCGCGTTACTTCCATTACTCCTGAGCTGTCTACCGAAAAGAACTGCTCCACGAGGTCGTGAAGCGTTTGATCGGTCTCCTGGCATTCGCAAAGGTGGAAAGTGTGAACTCTGTCCTCGGTTCTATCTTGACTGGATCCGTAAACCGTGTCTTCGCTGCAATGGGTTCTCCTGGTTGACCATCACGTAGCTTCAGCGTAGATGTTACGTGCGCATTATCATTCCCGATGAGGATGCGAGGCTGCACGTTCTCGTAATCGTCGACCGGTAAACCTCTCAGATATGGGAATGACTTCACCAACTCCGCATACCGTAATGACTGCCTGAGTAAGTCCAACTTGCTCACTGTGCGTACGTCGGACAAGGTGTGTCTCGTCGAGGTCGTACGTCCTGCGATCTCCAAACCGACACGTGCTGAATTAGCCTCTGTCCTCTTCATATTCGACGTCCACTGCAGGCACAATGGTTGACTTTCTCCAACGACATCTAGCTGTTTTACGACCTCTTCGTCGACCAGTGTTTTCTCCGACCCGTCGTCCAAGAAGGCATATACGGATATAGAACGGTTGTTCCCGTATAGCGTTACAGGAATGATCCGAAACAGCGTTGTTTTCCCAGTGAAATGGTAATTTGTGGTGACCTTGGAACTACTCGGCTTTGGTTCTGCAGATTCTTGCAAGATTTCGCCTCTATCCACATTGGCATTGTCTCCTATTGGATTTCTATCCCGTTTACTTTGCTTGTCCTCATCTCTATTCTCCTTGGTGTCCCGTTGTTCCTCCTTCGAGTGCAGCAACGGATGATGACGTCGCTGGCACCCATCGACATCGCATTGTTTGCGAATCTTGCAAGGCCTTCTTCCATGTCCGCCAAAACAAAGGCGATACAAGCTAAGCTGTTGTATCGTCTTCCAACGTTCCTCGACGGCCTTTTTACGGAATTCCGAACAATCTTTAACCCACTGCTCCGGGTTCTTGCAAATTAGGCATGCCGGATTTGATAAGCGGGCGGCACCTCGTACTGGTTCCACTGCTGTCGGCATCGGTGTCGAGTTATCGTATGTGTGAGTTCCGCAGAAATTCTTATCTTTACCGGTCTTCTCCTTCGCCGACCGCTGCTGTGGTGATTGCTGCTGTCTTGGGTCATACTGTAGTGTTACGTCGGTTGCTGCACGCACCAATGTCTGCATGTACTGGGCAAACGAACGGATATTGACTTCTCCGCACCGTTGCTTGTACAGAGACCAGTCAATTTTCATATGTGCTGGAAGCTTCTCTACCAACTCGAATAGTAGCATCGGGTTGTTGAGATGCGCTTCATGTCTCCCGGCTTCCAGATGATCACTGATATTCTGCACTGCCTTGCCAGAACCGATTAATAAATCGAGCCTGTCTTGCTTCGGCGCTGGTACTCCTCGAATCTTCTGTAGCAACGCGTGGATCAGCAACTCCGGCCTCCCATACAGTGTCTCCAACGTATAAAGAACATGCGGAACACCCGCTGGCAAAAGCAGTCGACTCCGTACTGATTCTAGTGCATGTCCTTTGAGGCACCGTAGTAGTCTCGCCAGATTTTCTGCGTCTGTAAATCCGCACACCTCAGTGGAATTAGCGTATGCACTAATAAATAGCGGCCAATCCTCCGGATTACCGGAAAACGTTGGTAGCTCTTTTGCCATCACATGCCTAGCTGCCAATTGTTGTGGTGTTGGTCCACAATATACAGGGATCTGAAGGACAGGAGGTTGTTCAGGTGGCAACTGTAATGCTGAACTGCATCGTTGTTCCGATCGATCTCTCTGCCGTGCTGGTTGGCCACCTAGTTGCCCTCGTCCGGGTTGAGCATAAAATGATTCCCTCGGAGGCAACCCTCCTAGTAGGTCTGCCACTGACAACAATCCCCTACTATGATTTACACTGTTTCGATTAACTTCGTTTGACACGGACGACTGCGCGGCGGCTTGAGAACTCGAATTTACGGTTTGTGAAATTACCGGCGGATTGTTCACGGAGGCCTGACTGAGAGGCAAAAGCATGTCAACAGTAGAGACAGAGGGTGTCTGTAAACTTTGAGACGGTAATTGCTCTAAGTTAGTTTTTTGCCTACTTATGCTAATCCCTAATGTAGCCGGGGGAGGCGGATTGCTTAGCGTGTATCTACCAGCTGTCGAAAATATGGTGCTTCCCGTACGACCAATTATTCCTCCTAACGTTGGCTCGCATCCTGATTGCCCTAACGAAATACCTGTCATCGCATCTTCCAAAATTTCATGAATGCTAGGTGGCTGGTGATTATTGCCACGCCCAGATCGTGTAGTTCCGGTCGCTGACGTTGCTTCGTTGCCGGTCGGGTCAACCTGCTACGTCGAGGCCACCATCGTTGAATTGAAAGCTCTCCACTTACGTACCTTGCTGTTCGAACTTTGCTCGGACGCAACGCTACCGATGTCGTCTCCTTCCCCCTCCTCGTGTGCGATTATCTCCCGCAGACGGAATGATTCGTTCATTACCGTCTCTTCCATTTGCAACTCCAGTTGCTGAAGTTCCGCTTCCTCTGGCGCCTTCTTCTGTTGCATCAGCAACTCTGCCGCCTTGTGCTTGCGCTCTTGTTCCCGCCTCGAGTTTCTCGTGCTTTGGCTGCCCTGCTGGAACAAGAAGAACTCACGCTTTGCAGTGGCCTTTGGCACTTCGTGTACTTCTCGGCATTGTTGTTAACACGCATATATCGACCCGGTGCGAATTTGAACGATCTTACAGATTTGTTGGGGGGAAACTTTCGGGGTTCTTACAAGCCTTACACCGTGTTTTTCCGTGTGGTTCAATGATCGGTCACCCTACCTTGTTTGCTGTCCCCAACAATACTTGGATTCCTCAATTCAATAAAAATATATGCACCACAATATTTTTTAACCAAACTTTCTATTTCACTTCTGTCTATCACTGCCTATTATTTCTTTTCTAATTCACTTCTGCCTATCACTGTCTATTATTTCATTTGACGTCTACTCTATCTCTCCTCATACATCTGTTCATACTCCGTTGTCTTGCTGTCATTCGTTGTCTTCGATCGTAGAGTTTGTACGGATAGACCGGCGCGCTCCGCAATAATTATTCTTTGGGAACATTCTAATAGCCTTTCTGAAAAAATGCAACCAAATTATTTACCTAGACACTCGTCATTTTTAGAAAAAAATGCTTCTATAAAGAATTTTCATTATTTTCACTAGCTGACAACATTAAATTAAACGACAAATCCTTATTAAAAAATAAACCTATAACAAATGACACCTTAAGAAATCTAACCTCTCTATAACAACTTTATCAGTAACAAATAGTTACTGATCTAATCAAAACAAAGTATGAAAAGACTTACCACTTGTACAAAGATGGCTCAATAATAAACTTTATTCCGGGTTTCGGGTTTTATGACCCCAAAGAAAAAACATCATTCATTTCTGTTCAAATCAGGCTTTAGAATTATGAATGCTGAAAGAGATGCAATAAATTAGGAAATGCAGAATCGAAAACTGTATGGAAATTAACAATTTTCACAGACTCAAAAAGTGCTTGTACCTTATTGAACAATCCCAAAAAAACAACAACAATGTGGCTCGGCAGACTGACAGTATGAAATGTGCACTCAAAAAAAAAATATTTTGTTAAAACAATACATAAATTTTGTTGATTCAAAACAGAGTGATTTCTTGGGGAGAAAAAATATTTTGTTAAACCAATAAAGTAACTATTTTAGTTTAAAATAAATGTGATTGTTATAAATCAAATTTTATTTAAAATAATATCACACCACAGTGATTACTTTAAATAATTTTATTGGTTTGATTTGAATGAAATTTTTAATTGATTTAGAACTGTTTTATGAATTGAAACAAACAGAATCCATGTATTGAATATTACCAAAATATTTTGTTGATTCAAAACAGGGTGATTTCTTTGCGTGTACTAATAAAGATATAACTCTATTATTGTGAAATAAATAATCGCTTTTATTGAATTATGTGCAAATTTGTTTAGCTGCTATTATTTTGGTGTCCGAAATTTAACGTGGTCATGCTTTATTAAAAGTATCAACAAGGAAAACATCATTAAGGGTTCCCTGTATCATGTTACAACTTCTTAAGCCTAGTATGCAACTGGCAAGCAAAGACCAGAATTAATTTTTGACATTTCTACCGAAGTAATTTGGACAACTGCTCCAGTATGGATGACATGTCAGTCTTCCTTGCGGAATATTATTCCGCAAAGAAAAGTGACAGCGCCTTCTAGATTACATGAGATGGCGTTATTAACGTTATGAAACCGTCCGTACTTTACTCCTTTTCAGCTGCATACAAGGTAAGTAATTCCGAGAGTAAAAGCATTTCTTGACCATTACTTGTCCTACAAATGCACACTACTTTTGAGCTGCATACTAGCCTTTAGCCATAAGCGAGAAGCTATCCAGGGTGGTAATTTGCATGTTGAAGTCACACAATCGAGCATGTGAAACTGTAGAGAGTCCTTTTGGGAAAAATAGTTTCATAACAAAAGAATATTAACAATGAAATTAACAAAGAAAATGAATGGAATGGAACTCAATTTATTCACGGAAATAAGTCGAAGAAACTGTCTTTACAATTACTTCTGTTGTTTTCTCGGGGCATCGTAGTTAAAAATATCGTATCATCCGAAGACATATGATCGCTAGTTTCGGGAGTGGGAGGAAAGAAGCAAAACGAATCATTTCTCCGTGGTTCCTCAAAGCTAAAAAAATCGTCAAACGAATGGGTCGGCTGAGTGAAGTCAAAATCAAATTGCAGTGTCTCGTTGCTGTCTTGGAGTTTCAGTGGGCTCGAGCACCTTAACTCCCTGTCCTCGTTTATAATCTGAGTTAAGGTGCTGATTGGCGATGGTGGTGATGCCGTCTGCAAACGGTGCTGAAGAAAATATAATCAAAAAAAAATTGTTAAAGAAGGAAACCTACCAATAAAGAGTCGACGATCTTTCGTTTTTGCGGTCTTGATGGATGTAATGCGAGGATTGAATCATAGGTCGTGTTGAGTGTTGAGTCCATAATTGGTCTAGGCTCGTGACCAGAGCTTGGCTTAACTTCTGTGATCACTGATATATCGTTTGAATTGACTGCATTTTCTCGACGAAAAGCTCCACACCGTGATGGCGAAGGATTTAGCATTCGATGCTGATGATGAATCTGATTGCTTAACATTGAATGATCCTCCCAACTGCTGCGTTCGACCAAACTTGCTGGAAAACTTTGCTCTGTAGTTTCATGAGGCATGTTTTTCGATTGTAGTCTCCAATGTTCTTTCAATGTGCGATAGTTTCGGTCCAAAGGAGAGCTTTCGCTATCGAAGATTGACGCACACCATTGATCCAGCGCCGTTCCGACTTTTTGCAGAAAGTATTCGCTGTCATCTTGTGCTGGTGTTGTAATCTCGTTTTTACGTGCGAGCTCCACAGGATCCAAAATAATAGGAGAGCAAACGATTGGTTTTCCATCAAATGGTGTAGAGGTGGCTGGCGGTATGAATGTTGAACCAACGCTGATTAACGTTTTATCTCCATTTTGAGGTGCTTCGAAAGGTAGTTTCATTGGTTCTCTTCCAGAGAAAAAAGTTTCCGGAAGTTCCAAGTATTCGCCTACCTTCTTCTTCGGTTTGTTTCTATGTTCAGCCAACTTCTGCTCATTTGATATCTTTTTGCGAAAACTAAGCCACTGCGCGAGACCACGTGGGGGTGCATTTGGGCTTAACTGGCACTTCACGAACTGCTCGGATCCCTCATGACGTATAAACCGCGCATGAACTGGCTGATTTGAAAGATTTGGATTGGCCTCTGGTTGAACTTTATTCGCAGCCAATGCGAAAAATTCCTTCACGGCATTTGGTTGCTCGAGATTGTTTTGAACCTTCAGAAGGTTTCGTTTGACACCTTGCCGAAACAAATTATCCTTGTTGCCGGTACCAATAGGAAATCGTTGTACCGGTCTTGGTATTGATTTCGGGAAACTTCGGATACCTTATGAGGTTGATTCTGGTTTAAGAAGTTTTTAAACAACTGCTGAACGTAGGTACAGTTGTCCACTTTGGATTTGGGTCTCCGTGGAGCCATCTTTTCACTGATTGTTTACACGTTTGTGGTGATAAGCTGAGAGTGCTAGTCAAGGCGCACGTGATTGGGCACTCAACAGCCAGTTTGAGTTTGAAGTTTCAGTTGCAAAAGGGTGCGTTCAGTAGTCTTTAAGGGCACACTCAACGGCGTTTTTAATTTGAAGGCATAAAGATTTATGTTTATTTTTAGGACTTTAGTTCGGATAGGAATAATAACGATTCAGCGTGTGCGTTCTGATTTATGAACTTTATTTCTGCTGAACGGTCAAAAAAGCATGTCTATGCAGCATTTTGTTGACACTCATTCAATGCTGGAACTGTATTCTCTGTACAATCTACGTTTATTTACATATTTTCTTTACTTGAAAACAATCGCAGCAGTAGTATTTAATTCATCACAAATCAATGGCATTGAACTATTTCAATAAATGTCTGATTTGTGGGGCGTGTAACGCTCGCTTCAAATACATTGATTACAGTTTAAAGTGAAAAGATTATATGATATTCGTTTTTGTTTTATTTTCATCAATGTCCAGTTACTTGTCGTAATGATAATCGTTGCGATAATATTTTTAATTTTAGGTCGTCTTCAAGTATGCTCTCAGTTGTTATTGGTATTGTTTTGAAACAAATTCAGACTACTTTGATTCTCGATGAATGGTTCTAATTTGGCGATGGCCGGGCATGGATCGCTCTTTTGGGTTCGTCCAATCATCTTAGTTGAGGCTGTTCTGTTCATCTTGAAAACGTTGAATCTTGCCAATCATCCTGTAATAGTTACGCTAGAGAATTATTGAAAAGTTGTGGGGGAAAGAACAGAGACGCAGTGTGTTGATAGCAGTACATAGACGGATAACGTTGCTATTTGTTTTTTTTTTAGTTCTAACGATTGAGATGCAGATTTACCTCCTGTTCATCCTGCCCATAACCAGCTGGGTTAAGGTAGCCTCTTTTTCCAAATCTGAAATTGAATCGGAAAAAAATGGTCGTATGAAAATAGGTAGCACAAGTTAGGATTAATGGTAGCAAATTCTACGATAGCTCAAAGTGGGAAAGTTTGGGTGCTCTAACATGTAGAAGTGCTGTTTGCTACATGTATAGGTGGGCTTGAAAAATGTTTGATTTTCTACATGAGGTCAGAGACCCCTCACCTTGGTCTAGCATCGGATGAATGAGCTCTATCGATTGCTTCTAGGATGAAATATCCGATAATTTTGTCAAGTCCCGAGTGAATACCGTTATAATTGGGAGGCAGTTCACTGCGTGCCAACCTACAAAAAGAAATATAGATAGAATAGACGCTCACACACTGAAAGGTGGAAGTGGAAGTGGATTTGATTTGAAGTGTTGAAAAGTATGCCGAATAGTTTCGGACGCGTGATAGGGTATGATTAGTGGTCTTCTTGTAAGGTTGGCATGCAGGTTCCAATTCACGAGGGGTAGTAGAATTTAAGATGTATGTAATGGTTATTATGTGCTACACAATCGTTCAAAACTGTTTTGGTGTTTAAATAATAATAGCTTAACTGCGGTCATCGATTTTCTCTTTTGATTATAACTCTTGTTAGCTAGCTTGTATAGCTTATAAATACGCTGTATTAGTAAAATGTCTATAATCTTGGACATTAAATGGCATCAGCCTATTATTCAGCGTAGGGGATGGAAATTATCCAAATAATAAAAAGAAAAGTGCATTAACGAAAGGATTATCGGAGCCTCACGATAAACGTGATAATCCCGATAATTCAGATGACAAATCTATAATAATAATAGTATAAAATCAGTGTTACCAATTTAATGAGGTTGCAAAAAGTTCCATAAGAGATCATATTATCGAATTGCGGTACTTTGTTTAAGGTATCGTCTTCATTTCTTGAAGTGAATGAAGATCTGAAAGTTAACTCATTATGTTAGAATATTTTTTTTTTAAATTGATGTGGAAATTTGTTATGAAAGCGGTCATTGCTGATTTCTATCAGTAACAGTAACAGTAAGGATACTCTATTCAAGGAGTGTGCGTGTTTATCCATTAATTAATTAATTTCTTTTGACTTTCAAAACAGCAAACCGGAAGTAAGTGGAATAGACAAATTCATATGGCATAAATGTTCAGAGATTCTATTCCTCCTGAATTAAGCACATCGCAGTGCTTGAAAATCTATCAACATGTCGGAATGTTGCTGAACTACCATGTGTCCGGTTACTGACAGTTCATGAGCATGTAGCAAAAATGATTAAAGTATCAAGTACCTATGCCGAATAAGAGTATTCAGTTTTGTTACAATGAACGAATGATAGGGGTTTTTTTTTTATTATGGCGAATCTTACATTGAGAGACTCTCTTTGATTACTTTCTCTTTCTTTCATATTCAAATCACCTTTACGTTATTCACTCTACTATTTGTAAAGTAAGTTAGCCAACACTGGTGTGTTTCGATCTGTACTAAAGAATCCCTCGAAAATTTTTTAGGGGGGGGGTAAAAAAAAAAAAAGAGGGCGAGCGGAGAAAACCTCTCAATGTGAGCCCGGCCCAAAAAAAAAAAAAAACCGGAAGAAACCAGGTTGATCTGGCAACCCTATCCTATTTACTAGCGTTTGACAGTATGCAACATATCGCGGGCCTTATTTGAATAAGGCCCATCTGACGTTTGTTACTACGGGTACGAACGCCAGCATTGTTTACAAACAATGAATCTTTTGACGTTTGGTTGTAAGAGATGTTAGCTACAGGACAATGACGGCCCGCCAGGTCCCTGTGAAAAACGGAGAACAAAAGCTACAAAGCATATAAACGATCCGAACATTGCTCCGAGTAGCACGTTTTTTTTTTTTATACACACCCGGCCCCCCCCCCCCCCACCACACAACAATAAAGATAAAAAAAAAAAAAAAAGACAAAGACTAAAATGAATTGTAGCAACGTAGGTAAAAAGTAAAGGAATATGCAATAGTGCATCAATGATGCTGGTACACTTTGTAATCGTCGATCTTATTTTTCACCATGTGCTGCAAATGCTTTTGAAGCTTTTATCAGTATGTAATAGTAAGGCCAAAAAACAAGAGAAAAGTTCTTGAAGTGTTGAACCATATTTATGCTTCGGTCATTAAAATAAGATGAAATAACAGATCTACTGAAATTTTAATTACATAAATATGCCGTGTCTCATCACGACACTTGTTTTCCCCGTGTGTTTTTTTTTATTAATGAAACGCATTTTTAAGGCGATAGCGTTTGATGGCACCGAAAGTTCGTTGCCAAAACCGAGTATTTATAGCAACGCAGTGCACCATCATCGCAAAAAAAAAAAAAACATCAATTTAAACCAAAATAGTCATATCACATCAGCAGGCAAACGGTTTGCTTTTCAACGTATTCGATCGAAAGCAGCAGCAGCAGGTGTTGCTACGATCTACGGTGGAGTGCAGATGGAGGACGGAACGTGGAGGAGGCTAATGAAGCACGAATTGCATCTGTTGCTGGGAGAAACTCCCATCGTACAAACCGGTAAAATCGGTCGATTACGATGGGCTGGACTTGTCGTAAGATTGTCGGACGACAGCCCAGTTAAAATGAATCTTGAAAGCGAACCGACGCACAGAAGAAGATGCACGCAACGAGCAAGGTGGATAAATCAAGTAGAAGGTGACCTGCGGACCCCGCAGACTGCGAGGCCGCAAGGTGCAGCCATGGACCGAATAGAATGGAGACAACTTCTGTGTACAGCAGAGGCCACACCGGTCTGATTGGTAAGGTAAGGTTAGCAAATAAGTATTTAAGAATACCTAGAATAAAGTGTCGCTAGTCTGTGTGGTCTCGAAGCCAAAGATGTTTGTTAAATAAATAAATAAAAGACAGCTAACGTTTGTATTAAAAAAAATGGACTTTTTTTTCGGATGGTGATAAAAAAAATCTAAGACAGATAATTGCTTTTGATAAATTTCCCATGGAAGGTAATTATTTAAACTTACTTGCAAAAAAATTCTACGCCCTTGCGAGCGGCCTTCCGGCAGTTAACAGGAACATTCGCCATGGCGGACGAAAACATGCGTATAGGCATGTTTTTGAGTTCTTTCTTCGTTTTATTTATCAATTCCTCCTCAGTTTTCGCGACAACATTGTTGGAGTAGATCTTACGCTTCAGGTTGGCCCAGAAATTCTCGATGGGACACAGCTGAGGGACGTTTGGCGGGTTCGCCGACTTGGGTACCACATCGATATTCAGCCGTTCCATCTTCTCCAACGATCGCTTCGAGTAGTGGGTCGACGCCAGATCCGGCCAAAACACCGCGTCTTCGCCCTTATGGTATTTCTTAATGAACGAAGCAACTTTCGGCCGGCATTGCGTACTATAAATGCGGCTTTGACATCCTCTTCTCGCTGATTGTCAGCCACATCAGCACCTTCTTGGGGAAATTGGTGTGTGAAATGAACTTCACCTCGGAGCTCACATCCTTCGTAGGGGAAGTAAAATACAAAGTGCCCTGCCAGTCGTTGCCATCCAGGGTGAGATAGGTCTCGTCGTCCATCACCACCGCCACGTCGTGATTCGCCGGGAAAATCTAGTTGACCATCTTATTCAGCCGCTGCCGCTGCGTCATTGCCTGCAGCTCCGAAACCAGTGGACGTGACTTGCGCTTCCTGACATGTATGTTCATATTCGCCAGGTACGTTTTCACTGTTTGGCCGGTTGAACCGACCTCCCGGCCAAGCGCACGCAGCGATGTAGCCACTTTTCCCTCGGTCTTCCTCTTCAGCATCCTTTGGAGCTTCTTGTCGCTCAGGGTCGTCGGCCGTCCGGAACCGGGCTTTCTTTCGATGCTCTGATTGTTGTCTAATAGTGTCAAGATGTTGTAGATGCCGGAACGGGCGTATCCGGCGTCCACAAAGTGCCGCACGATGTCCGTTTTCGACGCGGTGGGGTGCCGTTCTTTGAACACGCACACTTCTGAACGGAGTTGCTTCACTGTTTTTACCATCACGGTTAGAGTTCGACTGATAGAGCTGTCAAATTTTGTCTGCTGACTCATGGGTTACTATGATTGATGCTGCATGGGTAGTTTCGTCAGTGCGGGTGAAGGCAAACCCATGAAAAATCGGAAATTTTTGTCCATTTTTTTTAATGCAAACGTATGTTGGGATCTCACTGCCTTTGTTATCTGTAGTCGATTTATTTGAGTGAAGAACGCAGTGTCTTAGCAGCATACTAAACAACATAAGCATCATCATCATCATCATCATTCTTTCGACAAAATAAAAGGGAAAAGAAAGGGGGGGTAATGTTGAGAATTTTTTCACTTTCCTATTTTTTTTATAATATAAAAAAAAAAAGGAGAAGAAAAGTAGGTTAAATAAAAAAAAAAAAAATATTTTTTGTTGGATCTATGCTTTGTTATTGTAGTGATTTATGTGAGGAAGAGTAAAAAAATATATTTATTATAAAATAAATTAAAAATAAAAAATATTTATTAGTTTATATTTGTTTTGTTCCGACATTTTAAAAGTCTCATCGTCACCAAGCTTTGATCATATCGCACAACGATCTACAGGGTGGCAAAGGTTGCCTGTCAGTGTTTTTTTTTGTCTCAGTATATCTCTTGTGCAGTTTTGTTTACCGATATGTGCATATTTTTCATTGTATATGTTATCATCTGTGTCCTCCCTTAGATCCATCAGAAAAGGCGCAGCTTCAAAGCAACACCATGCTGGAAGTGCCTTTTTATTGCTAACTCGCAATAAAAAATCAAAAATTAAAAAAAAAAAATTAAAATAATTTGTTTGGTTTCAAATGGGAAGATTTGAAAAATTTGAAGACTTTTGTCACATGTATAGCGCTAGAACTCATTATCATAACGGCAAACTATCAGCTTAATATTGCGTTTATACTAATTGCCATTGCTTTATTTGAAAGTTTTTGCGATCACTTTTGAATTATTGAAAGTGAATTATGAATTTTTTATTGCTATTTTAAGTTTTTCTAGAACGAATTGTTGTTTTTTCTTCGGCACAGTGTTTAATAATTAAGTAGCAATTTTGTGAACTTTCAATGCTAAATGTTCATTAATTAGTGACAGTATATATTTTAATCATTATCAAAATGTGAAAAGCATCCGAACTAAAACTAACGATCTCTTTCTGAAGCTTTCTGCCTGCAAATAGGAAGTTATTGTACTCACTGAGACTCACTGAGGAAATCGCTTTTGCTGAATAGATGGTTGTCTCCGGACTACAACAGCTCAACAGCCTGCTAAACTCGAATGGTCGTACACTCGACTTGGCATTTGTTAACGAACCAAACGATGTTGAGCTTATCCAAACCTCCGTCATCCCTCCTCCGAATCAATAACCATCACACAAGCCATTCGTTCTTCACATTGATGAGAAAGCCTCTTGCATGCAAACTGCTAGTGACTCGATGATTTCGATTTTTGAAGTAGCCGCTTCCCGGAACTGAATAACGATATCATGGCCGTCGATTGAATTGAAATGTTTCGTGCAAAAGATACGGATGAAACGGTTCGTATATTTTATGAGAAATTGTATGACATTATGGAGGATCATGTTCCACGTCGAAGAAGTAGGCCTTTTTCGTGTAAGCAACCGTGGTGGACATCCGAGTTACAGCATCTCCGTAACGTTGTGCGAAAAGTTCGTATACACATTACGCCAATTGCCAGGACGACGCTTTTCGTAACTATATCAGACGATTAGCCGTATATACGAAGCTGTAAGCAGTTCAACCGGATCCCTACCGGCCTGAGATCCAGCTTCCATATTCCGGAGACACGAGGAAACGAAAGGTGCGAGATTGGTTGAGATCGATCTTCTGGGGTGAAATCCATGTTGTTCAGGAGAGATATAGTGTCTGTCGTTGACGATGATCTCGAACACTTTTGAGCAGGCACAGAGTGATGTGATTCCTCGATAATTTTCGACATTTTGTTTATCTCCTTTCTTGAAAATCGGGAACATGAACGAAGATTTCCAACGTGTTGGATATTTTCTCTGGCGTAACGAGATATGAAAAAGCTTCAAAAGAGGAATCGTAAGCACTGCAGAGCTACTCTTTAGTACATATGAAGGAATTCCGTCAGGGCCAGCCACGTTTGAAAGTTTCAGCTTCTGGATTGCGGATTCAACGAGGTCTGATGTAATCGCAGGAATATTGAAGTCGAACCCATCTCTGGGAGTATCTCTGAGTGCTTCGCTGACTTGCTCCAATGTTGGCATGGTATCATTGAATACACTTTTGAAGTGCTCAGAAAGGAGATCACATTTGTCCACTGGTGTGCTGATGATTCTGTCGCCAAGATGAATTTCAACCGGTAGCCCATTTACATTCCTTTTTGTGTTCACAAATGACCAGAACAACTTTGGGTTGCGCCGAAGGTTAGATTGGATTTGTTTTGAATAATTCTTGTAGAGAAGACGATTGTAAATTCGGTATTGGGTAGTAGCTGCAGAGAAAATTCGCTTGGTGAATTGATTTCGAGTTTTGCAGTACTTACGAAGAGCCTTCGACCTCACACGTTTCAGGTACCGTAAATGAACATTAGACCAAGGAGGTTTACGAGCAGGTCTCCTCAGAGGAACAAAATCTGATATAGCCCGGGACACAACCTCGTCAAAAAAGTCTACAGCTTTATCGATAGTGGATCACGAGTCAAGGAACTGCCAATTTAGTTAGGACAGATATTGGCTCATTGCGTCGAAATCAGTTCTTTGGAAGTTCAGACCATGTGGATCAACGATGTTATCGAAGGTAATAGGTACTGATAGATTGATAATAATCTCCAGCGCAGGATGATCGGCGTCGAGGTTAATTAAAGGTTCGGAGGCTTCGACAAGAGTACATTCCATTGCGGCAGCTTCATTTACCAATACAAGATCAAGCAGTCTCGAGTTACGATTTAACGTTGAATTTATTTGCTTTAAATCATGAAGGCTGAATCCATCCACCAATGCACAGCAGACAGTCGGCATATGCGAACGAAGAACGTCAATTGTGGCATGACCAATCATGGGAACATTCCAAACCAACCCAGACTGGTTGTAATCGCCAAATAGTAAGGCGTAGTCGTTGTGATCTAAACGGGATAGCACAGCGCCAATCGAACTGATATGGTTCTCAATGCTGCTTAAATCAGATTTCCTATCGGGAGGTAAGTACATGGCGCCGATAATTAACTTCCTATGTGGAGTTGTTATCTGGACCCATAACTGTTCGAGCGAAGGGTCAATAGGAGTAGGATCCAGGCAACTGTGAAGCCTATTGGAAACTGCTATCAATACGCCACCACCACGAGATTTAGTGCTATTTATGCGATTACGATCATTCCGAAAAACTGTGACCTGATCTCCAAATAGTTGAGCGGAATGAATTTGGTCATTGAGCCAGGTTTCGGTGAGAACTATAACGTCGACGTTCGAATCGACAGCAGCCAAGAAAAAGTTGTCTATTTTCGTTCGGAGACCGCGAACATTCTGATAATAAGCCAGTAGTCCGTGAAGCATAGCAGACGAACAATCAGAGTGGCTGGAATTGAAGGGCGAATCAGGTCTGGCTGGGCAAGTAATGGAGTTGTACTTGCCTGAAGAAGCGTTTTGGAAGACCCTCTCCCCACTTCCACACGTAGGCCCGGGAAAAAAATATATATGCTCTCAAGGCGCTGTACTGTTCGAGCGTTCGTAGCACCATGGAGTATGCTGTTAGTGTGTGGACGACTTATCACTCAGTGCAGATCATCCGAATGGAAAGGGTTCAACGCAGCTTTGTACGGTATGCTCTTCGACAACTTCCGAGGAATGACCCAGCAAATCTACCTGACTATCCGAGCCGTTGCAGATTGATCAATTTAAGAACTTTAATGTACAGACGTACCAAACAGAGGTTATTTGTTTTCGACCTTGTCAAAGGTAGTGTAGATTGCTCTGCACTATTGCAAAACATCAACTTTTATGCACTTTCTCGCCAGCTTCGTAACCGTATTTTATTTGTAGTCAGTCGCCATACGTAGGGGCATAACAACCCTTTCTGATCACTGTGTTAGATTGTTTAACAATGTGAGTCAGTAATCACTCAGCATCTGAGACGTGCACACGTATTTTTGATTGCGCTTATCACGAGTGAAATAGTTACAGAGTTTCGGTTTATTATTTCGCTGTGCCGCGTCGCGAGTAGTGTTCCGCGATGAGGCGTGAAAACACCTTCAAGATAGACTATTCGAAGTTCGCCGTTAAGCCGTCGGTTGAAAAACTTTATGGTTTTTGTCGTACGGTTCTCGGATTGAAGCGAGAAGAAATTAAAAGACTCCAGCCCCACAGAGGGGGAGCATGTGCGTATGTGAAAGTCAGCGACTTGGCACTCGCACAGAAAATCGTTGACGAACATGACGGGAAGCATGAAGTGGATTGTGGTGACGGGAAGAAACATAAGCTTCGCATTACGCTTGAAGATGGTAGTGTAGAAGTGCGGGTTTACGATCTTCCCGAAGATGTGCCTGAAGATAAGGTCGCTGTCTTCCTATCCACGTTCGGAGAAGTGCTTTCGATTCGCGAAGTTATGTGGGACGAAAGCAACGAACACGAAGGTATCCCGCTCGGCATATGGTCTGCCCGTATGCTAGTAGCGCGAAACGTCGACTCGTGGGTCTCCATCGAAGGAGAAGAAGCGCATATTGCCTACAAAGGACAGCTACAAACCTGCCGCTACTGCAAAGAGCAGGCACACTCGGGCATCTCATGTGTCCAAAACAAGAAACTATTGTTCCAGAAAAGTTACGCGAATGTGACGAAGCAAACTGGGCAGAGCAATAGGTCAACTACCGGTCAACAACCTAGACCTAGACCAGCTGGTGCAAAGCCACAGACTGCGAAACCAACCGCTCAGATTCCTTCTTCACCTCTACCAACACCACCGCTCGCATCGGGCGCTTTTCCCGGACTACCACAGCCCACGGGCCAGAGCGTGTTCCCTTGCCCGAAATCGAACACAAGCACCCAGCCAGCTGCAAGTGTGGCGACCCCGCACTCGCAACCACAATCAGGACAAAGCTCTTCAGCGTCGTTCCTAGCACTACCGCAAGCTGTGGTTTCTCTGGATGACGTGTTCAAAAAACCAAATACTACGATAGGATCGCAAAACACGAGCGGCAACGGCAACGAATCTGATTCCTCCACTTCCACGAGCAACAGACGAAGCAGACGACGACCAGCAGGCAAAAAGGCCCGCCGGGATGACGCAGCCGACGGGACGGGAGAGGAAGAACTTCCCTAAAATGGCTCACACGTCCTACAACATCTCGTCGATTAACATCGGCACCATCACGAACCTTACAAAAATAAATGCGCTACGAACCTTCATCAACAGCCAAAGCCTCGATATCGTGTGTCTACAGGAGGTAGAAGGAGAAGAGCTCTCCTTGCCTGGCTTTGTCGTCTTCTTCAACGTAGACCACACGAGAAGAGGTACAGCTATTGCTCTGAAGGAACACATCCAGGCCACTCACATCGAGAGAAGTTTGGATGGCCGTCTGATTGCGATGCGAGTGCAAGATACGACGATTTGTAATGTTTACGCTCCCTCCGGCTCTTCGCAACGCGCAGCGCGTGAACTATTTTTCAATGGTACGCTAGCGTACTACCTCCGTCACAACACTCCACACGTCATTCTGGCCGGTGACTTTAACTGCGTACTTCGAGCATGCGATTCGAGTAGCCCAAACACGAGCCCCGCCCTCAAAACAGCCATCCAACAACTACAGCTCCACGATGTGTGGGAAAAACTATGCCCGCGTGATTCAGGTTTCACATACGTCTGCCGCAACGCACAGTCGCGCCTCGATCGGATCTATGTGAGTAACTGCCTGCGCGACAACCTACGAGCAACGCAAACCCATGTCTGCTCGTTCACCGACCACAAAGCGCTAACGCTCCGACTTTGCCTCCCCCACCTCGGACAAGAGCATGGCCGTGGTTTTTGGTCCCTTCGACCCCACCTTCTGACCGACGAAAACGTTGAAGAGTTCCGATATAAGTGGCAATATTGGACTCGGCAGCGCAGAAACTACGGCTCATGGATCGAATGGTGGATTTCGTTCACGAAACCAAAAATCAAATCGTTCTTCAAGTGGAAATCTCGAATCGTCTTCAACGAATTCCACAATGAGCACCAGCATCTCTATGGCCAGCTTAGGGTAGCATACGACGGGTACTATCAGCACCCAGAAATGCTATCAACAATTAACCGGCTGAAAGGGGAAATGTTGGCGCTTCAACGAAGATTTTCGCACATGTTTATGCGAATAAATGAGACGTACGTTGCTGGAGAACCCATCTCAATCTTCCAGTTAGGAGAGAGGCGAAGGAAGAGGACCGTCATCAAACAGTTGCAGACAGAACAGGATGAAACAATAACAGAGGCACGTGCGATCGAAACGCACATGGTCGACTATTTCTCAACACTTTATTCGGCCGAGGCAATAGACGAGAACGACAACAATTTCGTCTGCGATCGTGTTATCCCACCAGACGACCCCTTAAACGATGATTGCACTAACCCGATCACTACAGATGAAATTTGGGCAGCGATTAAAGAGAGTGCTCCCCGTAAGTCCCCCGGCTGTGACGGAATTCCTAGAGAGTTCTATCTCCGCGTATTCGACGTCATCCACCGAGAGCTAAACCTGATGCTGAATGAGGTTCTTTGCGGAAATTTCCCACCACAGTTCGTGGAAGGGATAATAGTGTTAGTCAAGAAGAGAGACAGCGACCGAACAGCACACTCATATCGACCCATCTCACTACTCAACTGCGACTACAAACTCTTCTCCCGCATTCTCAAAACACGGCTGGAGCGGGTCATGCGAGAACATCACATTTTGAGTGACGGGCAGAAATGTGCGAACTCAGAGCGCAACATCTTTCAAGCCACTCTTGCTCTGAAAGATCGCATTGCCTATTTGCGCCACCACCGCCTCCCAGCGAAACTCCTGAGTTACGACTACAGGCAGGCATTCGATAGAGTGCCATACTCGTACACATTCGCAAGAATGACTGAACTTGGGTTCAACCCGAATCTCATCACTCTTCTCGCAGTCATCGCCAGCCGATCCACCTCACGGCTATTGATCAATGGAAATCTTTCTCGATCATTTGAGATCCAACGCTCGGTACGACAAGGGGACCCCCTCTCTATGCATCTCTTCGTCCTATACCTGCATCCACTGGTTTATAGGCTCGAGAGGATTTGTGACTGCGTGTGTGTATATGCGGACGATGTGACGTGTATAATTTCAACAACGGAGCAATTCGGAAGAATTAATGAACTGTTTAGCCGATTTGAGAGAGCTGCTGGCGCAAAATTGAACTTACGTAAAACTGTTGCTGTCAATGTCGGGTTTTGCGAAGGCAACACAATCAGCACCCCCGGGCTGCAAACAGTAAATGTAGTTAAAATCTTGGGTGTTGTCTTTGCAAACTCGATACGGCTGATGACAACGTTGAACTGGAATGCGCAAGTGGGGAAGTTTGCGCACCAAATGTGGTTGCATTCCCAGCGCATGCTGACACTGCACCAGAAAGTTATCCTCTTGAACATGTTCGCTACATCTAGGATATGGTACCTTGCGTCTATTCTACCACCGTTGGCGGTACATACAGCCAAAATAACAACAGCAATGGGAACGTTCCTCTGGAGGGGGATGATAGCACGAGTACCAATGATGCAACTCGCACGCAGCAGGGAGAATGGAGGGCTGAAGCTGCAACTTCCGGCAGTAAAATGTAAGTCGCTCGCAATCAATCGACATCTGCAAGAGATCGGATCCATTCCTTTTTATAGATCCTTTCTTTTCCACGCAAATCCTCGCCCACCTATCTCAATAGATCTTCCTGACCTCAGACAAATCCTTTCAAATTTATCCGAAATCCCCCTCCCAATCCAACAAAACCCCTCCGCCGATCAAATCCACCAGCATTTCGTCCAGCAAACCGAACTACCAAGGGTAGAACGCAACAGTCCAGCTCCTGACTGGCCACGTGCGTGGCGAAACATTAGTTCGAGGAAACTTTCTTCAGAACAGCGGACGAAACTTTACCTGCTGGTGAACGAGAAGATCGAGCACCGCAAGCTGCTTTTCGTAATGCGGCGAGTAGAGAACGAAAACTGTACACACTGTGGAAACCGCACAGTGGAAACGCTCCTCCACAAGTTTAATGAATGCGCTCGCGTCGGCCCGGCTTGGACGGTTCTTCAGCAGAGAATAACAGGAATCTTGGGTGGATGGAGACGACTATCTTTTGAGGACTTAGTGAGACCTGCTTTGCCAGGATTAGACAGGGGAAAACGAGTGGAAGTGCTCAAAATTTTCATTAAATTCATCTGCTTTTTATGCGAAAGTAATGGTAGAATTGATGTAGACGCACTGAAATTTTATCTAGACCTAGAATAACAAATTGTAAATAGTAATGAAATGACCTGACAAATACAACCATTAAAAAAAAAAAAAGAATTACCAAGAACTACCTTTATAGGGTTAAGAGGGATTTAAAACAAAATGAAAAACAAAATATAGTATACAGGGTATCTGCCAATGATCCGCAAAGACTTTGTCGGCATGCCTCAATACAACCAAGCGGATTAAACTGAGCATACCTACAAGGTTTAACATCTTGACCCATTGTCTTTATACGCAGTAAGTTTGGTACAGTTGTGATTTCTTATTCATTCAAAATGAAGCCGAACGAGTTGCGCGCAGGTGTAATTGAACTTTTTCTAAAAGGAAAAACTGTTTCAGTGATGGCAAAGACCCTGAAAATGGCAAAATCTACAGTGAGTGACGCAATAAAACGGTACCAACTGCTTGGAACACACAACGTTCCTACACTGTTTTGGCCGGAACTTGCCTCTTGTCACTACTCTAAGGGTGTTCTGGAGTGGTACAAGACGAATGGTGTCAATTTCGTGCCAAAGAATCTTAATCCCCCAAACTCAGAGTTCTGCGATCTTAATCCCCCAGAGTTGCGGCCTATTGAAAAATATTGGACTACAATGAAGCACGAACTTCGTAAGCATCCTAAAGTTGTCACTACAGAACAGGAAATGTTGAAGTCATGGTTGAAAGCGGAAAAACTGTCGGTTCAAGCGTTGTACAAAATCTTATGCGTTGTATTAAGATGAAAGTTCGGTCTTTTGGATTTGGTAAAGAAATATAGTGAAAAAAAACCTCTTAAACAATTTTTTATTTTTTTTTTTTTCTCTGAAATTTTTTGAAAAAAGGGTGGGGGGTTTTTTTTTTTGGGACGAGTTTAAAGTGGTGCAATTTTACTGGGGATACCCCTTAAACATTGAATTAACAAAAAATTTTAAATCGTTTTTTTTTAAAGTTTGGGAACAAATATCTGTCGAAGAAATCCGGGGCGGCGTGGGTAACTTCCCGATAGGTTTGAAGGCGTGCATCCCAGGCCGAGGGGGGCATTTTGAAATGAACAAATAAAACTTGTTATTTGCAAACATATTGCTATAAGAAACAATACATATTGTTTTTTTTATCCAACAATAAAATATTATTCTTAAACCATTTTTGTGGTCGGGATATATTCGGCCACCCTCTTCTATAATATAGGATGGTAGTTTTGGTTAAAATCTGTATTGCCGTGAAACGCATATCAGTCCCATATGGAAAATCATCGAATGGAGAAAACAGCAATGAAAGTTGTCATGATGTTTTTCGTAATACACTATGTTTCGTATGATGTATGTATACCTTTCCACCCTGTTATGTAAATTATGGTGTGTTCAATACTTTTGTCTGAAGAAACTACAAATTTATAACATTTCCAGCGAAAAAACAGCAGTGGGACTGATATGCGATTATTTTGTATGTCCGACTATAAAATAATCGCATATCAGTCCCAGTCTTTTTTGAAGTAGAACTAGATTGGTATAACTTTATGATAATTGTAGCATTATAAATGGTAGCATGAGAGTTGTTGCTTGCTTTGGCTCAGTGATGCTTTAATCAAACGCGATTTGGTATTGTTCCCTATGCTTGTCGCTGCCATTTGTTTCACATGCTCTCAATTAAGTACATCTAAAACACTTAGAGGGCCGACGAAAAATCCCACTAGGGACTTGTCTCTGCCGTTCCGCTTCCTCTATCATGAGCGGAGCTTTCATGTGGTCAAATTTAATTTCAACTTAAGTATTTTTTCCCTCTTGCTCAGCTGTCAAATTTGCTTTTTTTGTTCGAAGTATGTTATTTTTAGTTCCCGTAAAAGTTGTTCCGAATTGTCTTCAATTTGTCCTCGTTACACATGATCAAGGTTTCTTACGCCTGGGATGATAGTTCCGATGAAGATTGATCCGGATTCGAACTGACATGAACAAACATTGAACGGTTTTCATGACTAAAAAAAACTTCCGGTGTTTTTTCAATACCTCATTAGCTTTGACAAGTGGGCAACTGGAAAACGGAAGAAAGTCGACGGAAAACATCATCGAACCTCCAGAGGTGACCACAGCACCACCAACGATAGATCCTGATTCGGATGGCAGCTTTTTTGATACTGACAGAAATGTTGAGGATACACGGAAAACGTCGAGGCAGATGACTAAAAAAGAAATTCGGATGTTGGACACCGCAAGAAAACGGCGTCTTGCAAACAATGTAATTAAGGATAATTGTGGCTGTGGTAAGGAGTGTGCCACACTGACATCCAAAGATGACAGGATCGACATGAATAAATCCCTTTGGGACCTGGACGCGGCTGGCCAGAAATGCTTCATACGCGATAGAGTTAACCGAGTAACTGTTGAAAGACAAAGTCGGTATCGTTTTTCAGCATTTTCGAAAGTGTCATTCATAAATTTTCCCTCAACCATATATCGACAAGATAAGACTGATGTTGTTGAAAAAAGGATCCTTCAAATTACATTACAGCCGCTCTGTGGATGGATAAAACCAGAAAAGCTGTATAATTATGACAGCGTAACAAGGGAAGCAAGTTTGCTCGGATGGATTCTATTTTGAAGAGTATTTAGAGTATTACGCAAAATCCAACCAAAAGAAATTGATGGGTTAAGAAAAACAACATTACTTAAAACCATTATACCGTTAGTGGACGAAGGTAAGAAGCCATTCTAGATTGAATAGCCAAAACAAGTCCCTCGTCGATGAATTTGGAATTCGGTATGCCTACTGTTAGACTGTTTTGTTTCATTTTCATTTTACGTTGATAATAATCTCTCTAAAAAAACCTTTTCATTCAAGAACTATACCATGTGAGGTTTGGATGATACCTCGAGTAGATCGTTTTGAAATTAGCGTTATTATGGCTTGCTTCTTATGGTGGGACTGATATGCGATTATTTTTATGATGGGACAAACTGGCCCAATGTTGTTTTCATGTTTCGTCAGAACAAACTACCCAAGTTTTTCATTAAAACGTAAAGAACAACGATAATTAGGACAATTAACAATCATAACTCAAAACCACCGAAAAATCATATGGGACTGATATGCGTTTCACGGCAGTGTACGTCATTGCAGAATGTCTCCAGAACCATCATGGTTACATGGGTTTCTTCTTTCTGGGCATTATAAGCTTATCACAATTGGTATATCGCTTGCTCTCAACACTTCCACAGTTATCAATTCAATGTTTTCGATGCCTGTACCATTTTCACATTTATATTTCTGTGCGGCAAGAACAACCATATCCTATGCCCAGAGAGTCGATCTCAGCCATTTCTTGCAAGGGGTTGCTTTGATGTTGCGCCTTTAATGCCTAAGCCAAGCGAGCAACTGGCTACTTGCGTGTGTTGCTTTATAATCAGTTTATTTGAACATATTTTGGACAAAATTTGCACTTCAATTACCTCTACTCATAAAGATAGGAGCTGATAAAAATGATGTCACAACTGCAAACTTTCTGTGCCCAGCTTGTTTATACTCAAATATCGGTCTAACAGTTTTTCAATGTACACAGCCAAATACTTGCATCATGTCGTCAAATTGTTGACGAAACATGATGATTTGTTCTCGTTGTCACCAATAACAATAACATGTAAATATATAGTACCTTTGAAGAAATCCCAATTCTGACGTTTCACCCATATAAACCACCTATCCATATGAACTAGAAGAAACAAAACCCAGTTCAGATTGTACCCACCTAAAAGAAATGAAACCTACTTTTGTCCATGGACCTCACACTAATTGTCTCGTTTGTTTTTATTTGCTGTGAATGCCAGATTCCCAGTGCGTACACATACCATTGTTGCTATCACATACATATTATCCAATTGTAACCCGAATTTAAAAGATTTCGAATCGTGAAGACAGTCAGCTACGAGATGCCACCGCAACAAGTTGGGACTGAGAATGGCAGATTTGATCCGGAATCGTCGAGCGTCGAGAAAATTGGGCACTGCAAAACGGTTCAATTCGATGATGCTTTGGAGCTTATCGGCTTCGGGCGAGCCCAGCTGGAGCTGATTGTGATATGTGCTGTAACCATCATGGCCACCATATGCGAAACTATGGGAATTAGTGTGATTCTGCCGGCAGCCAAATGTGATCTACCGATGAGCACCGGCAACCAAGGACTTTTAAGTGGAGCGACATTTCTCGGAATAATGGTTTCGTCCTATGTGTGGGGTTATCTCTCGGATACCAGAGGTCGACGGAAGATGATGCGATACGGGCTATATGCGACTGCGGTTTGCGCGGTAGTTTCTAGTTTTGCGAATGATTTCTCGACACTTTTGGTACTTAGATTGATTGCAGGCGTGTGGTGAGTTGAGTTTTTAATATTTTAAATCGCTATAGTAGCTAATAATGCTAATTTATTTACAGTATATCAGCTCCATCGGCAACGGTATTTCCGTACTTGGGAGAGTTTTGCATGCAATCGAAACGAGCACAGACAATTGCATTTGCTTCAATTTCAGCTATGCTAACAATGGCTTATATCGCACGTAGATTTTATATCGACTCTCAATACGAGCTGTAAAATTAAGTTGCAATTTATTTCAAGTGACCGGTTGGTGGATTCTTTCCTATGATTGGACCATAGAACTAGGGAAAGACTACTTCTATAATCCTTGGCGGCTGCTGTTTATTGTGTACACAATTCCCGGATTAGTAGCTGCCATGGCATTTAGATTTGTACCAGAAAGCCCTAAGTTTTACCTAGCTATTGGAAAAACTGACCGTGCCTTAGATGTTCTGCGGTTTTGCTATCGCAAGAATAAGGGATCTCTATCTGGCTTTGCGGACTTCAGTTTGGAACCAGAATCCGCCACTTCCAATCGTAAGTTGGGGCTGTGTGCATCATTGCGGCAACAAACCGTACCTCTTCTGAAATGGCCATTGCTGTTATACTTTGCAGTATGTTGTTTACAGCAGATCAGTGCCTTTGCAGTGTGAGTATGCCCCTTTAAAATTTGAATACATATTTTGATAGTTAAATTTGAACAGATATGGCGGTTTAGGACTTTGGTACCCGGAACTTATGAATCAAGCAACGTTGTCTTCGGAAAATCAATCCATTTGCACAGTGGTGAAGAACGCTCAAATGGTAAAACTTGTTAAAAATTCAACTGTGCAGAATTGCGTTGCCCAAGTTCACGATCAAACGTTCATTTCCATCCTAATTCTGGCTGCATTTGGAACTGTTTTCAGCGCCATCATTGCCATCCTGTTGGGCAGGATAGATCAAAAGAAAATGGTGGTTGTAAATTTTTTGGTGGCAGCCAGCAGCGGAGTTTTAGTGCTATTCACTACCAATCGATACATGATGATTGCGCTGTTCTGTACTGAGGTTACCTTGGCTGGATTTACGATGGTGCTGGTAAACGGAACTACCGTATCTTTATTTCCAACGCATATCAGGGCTATGGCCGTATCTTTGAGCATGATGATGGCGAGAATGAGTAGCTTCACGTTCAGCAGCTTGATCGGATTCATCATGGAAGAAAACTGTGAAATGACATTCTACATGTTTTCGGGAATTTTGATAGCGGGAGCATCTCTGACGGTATTGTTGCCAAGGTAGTAAAATTGGTAAATAATCAGGCTGCGTGCTCAATACACTATAAGAAACACTTAATTTGCGGGTGTAATTATGATTTTTGTGTAAAAAATACAGTTTTTCAAACTCCCAAAAGTGGTAAAATAAAAACAATGTTTTTTTTTAATTTTCTTAAATAAACGCCCACGTAACCAATAAGCAGTTCTAAGGCGTCTTAATGGCAGCCTATCAAGCAATTCAGTCGCCTTCGATACAACATAAATGCCGCTTTTAGCCCAATATACGGCTGCTTTACTGCAATGCTATGATAATGCTTCATTAATGTTATTTTGCATTCGAAATGCTTATTACAAGCTACAAGCATTTAAATTGCATTTGAAATTCAACTTTACAACAGATAGCTTTCAAGATGCTGATATAATGCTAATATAATGCTTGTAGCATATGAAATGCAGATTTGGGGGTTGATTTACTGCATATGCTAATGCTTATTTTTTACCTGGGCGATATACTTCAAGTAAACATCGGCTCCAAGCTTAATGAATCACCCCTAAAAACATAACTAAAAACTAGTTATCCTCAGAGTATAGAGATATGCGGAAATTGAATCCGACGGTGTGGCAACGGTATTCGTGTGTTTACAAAGGCTGCCAACACTTCCTCGGAGTAAAAAATAATTTGGGGGGGGTTTGGTGGTGTTGGCTTCTTTTGTTGTTTTCTTTTTTATGTGAAGGGTGTTTTGTGTAAATTTGGGGGTGGGAAAAGAAAAGGAGAAAAAGGAAAAAGGGGAAAAAATTTTGGAAGAAAAAAAAAAAAAAGAAAGAAAAAAAAAATATTTTATTTTTTTATAACGGGGGGGGGGGAAAAGGATTGTTTTTTTTTTTTGTGGAAAAAAAAAACATTTTTTTTTATCGAAGAAGAAATAGAAAAGTATTTTGTGGTGGGGTGTGGCGGGGGGGGGGGGGCGCGGGTTTGTGGGGGAAAAAAAAAACTCATTATTTAAAAAAAAAAAAAAAAAAAAAAAATGGGGAGAAGGGGAAGGATGGGGGGGGGGGGGTGGGGGGGAAGAGTAAATAATTAATAGTTGTTTGGTGGTGGTGGGGGGGGGGGTGATTTGGGGGGGGTAGTTTGTTATAAAAAATATTTTTTTTTTTTTTTTTTTTATTTGGGTCTTGCGCTGAACTGGCCGGCTTGACGTGCCGCAAGGGCTCAGTAGGGATCAAGACCCTAAGCTAAGAGTCAGTTCCTTTGTGGTTATATCACATTTATTAGCAGAGCAGCACATCGAAATTTTAGGTTCATTATATGCTTTATATCCCATGATTCCTTATATACTATACAATTTCAGATCACCCATGGATATCCCAAGTTTTGTAAAATAATTTTAAATCAATTTTTTTCTCGTGGCTATGATACATTGTCTTAGCTTTCAGGTTCATGGTACAATTGCAGCAGGACCACAATCTGCAGACATTTAAATAAAAATGAAATTATTATCATTTTATATTATAACATCCATGCATTACATTTTGTATGCTTTTTTTTTGCAGCTTCGCATATATGCATCCTTGTCAGTTATAGCTCATCTAACCTACGTTATGTATTTGAAAAGATAGAAAGGTTTTTGATGTTTTTTTTTTATTTTTTAGAAAAAATCATATTCGAAAAATTCTACTTAAAAAAAGCTCTTTCCTTCTTCATCAAAAATATATATTAATTTATAACCTAGCAGTTTACAATCATTCATTTCCTATTTCACAGACATAAAGTATCATTTATGGGTCCAGATGAACAAGAGCTATCGAAAAATTCAATTTTTTTTATCTTTTTGTATGTTTGTTTTATTAAGATTCAGTTTTTGGATTCATACTCATATGACATTTATTTCGCCTTATTATTAGCTGTTTTCAGTTTTTTTCCAATATTATTATGGTATTAATACACATCTAATTTTTATTTTCAGTAACATACCAGTAGATGTCAGATACATCTTGTACCTACGTTTATTATGTTCTCTGACTATTATTGTGAAAACAAATTCTAATTTTAGTAGATCTTAATCCAATAGAAACTGCAACAGTGGAAGTCTTTCGATGAGTGGATGTTCAGCTTAGTTACGGATATATGTATTCTACTATAGTTTTCTGGCCTGCTCGTATTATTATTTTATATTATAACGTCAGTTTATTATTTTATGTTATGATATTAAATGATGTGACATAATTGCATTTAAATTCATTTCATTAAAATCACTATTTCCGATGAATCGAAATTTTAGGTTTACTATTCTAATGCTATATAATTTCAGATCATTCATAGGTTCCCAAGCTTTATGAGATAATTTAATATCAATTTTTTTTTCTCGCAGCTACATTGTCTAACTTTCAGGTCCACAAATGGAAGTGTTATTATCATTCTTATATTCATTCACTATATTATTTGTCGTTATAATATTCATTCACTATATTTTTTATAATTATAATATTAATCCACTATATTTTAAATCTTACTATATGAAATTGAATATATATTGGGAAGGGAGGGAGCATCAGGGTATCACTCAAGCTGGAATTGGACAATGGAGTGGTATGACAACCGGCGTCTAGGAGGGAACAAACAGTATCATTTTCTTTATCCTACCGATTCGATTGTGATGCTGTGAATTCTACTCCAACAGTTTCAGTGAGAGTGACGCGCCCTTCTTAACAAGCCATCCCGTAGAAAGCTTAATAAGTATTGCAAATTGGGTTATTCGATTTGTTGGATCGTATCGTTGGAAGGAGAATCTCATGTTCCCGCGGGTTTCGCGTAAGTGTCTCTGCTTACGGGTCCGCCCCACCGTTTTTGGCCCTTCATACAGCGTTACTGTGAATACAACCCGGCAACTCAATTTGATCTTGCTATTAAGTGGAGCTGCATACAGACAAGGTCTTAGAAGGGATGGTGGCTACCTTACATACATACATACATACATCTTTATTATAGTGGCTTTCAGCCGCCTGGGCTGGTTCGCCATAAAAAAAAAAAAAAAAAAAAAAAAAAAAAAAAAAAAAAAAAAAAATCCTCCCGCCCCGGGGTTGGTGTGTTTTTTTTTTCTCTTCTCTTTTTTTTTGTTTTTGTTTTTGTTGTTTTTTTTTTTTTTATTATTATTTATTGGTGTAATTTATAAATTAGAAAAATAATTTTTTTTTGTTTAATAGAAAAAGTTTTATTATATTATTATTTTATTATTTTTTTTCTCCTTTTTTTGTTATTTTCTTATAAAAAAATAAAAATGTGGCTCTCGGCTCTGTCGGGTGTCAGTGAAAGGGGTAATTGTTTTATTTTCTTTTTATTGTAATTTTGTTTTTTTGTGTTTTTTTTTTTTTTTTTTTGTTTGGGTGTAGTTAGTTGTTGTGTGTTGTTTTTTTTTTTTTATTTGTGGGGGGCAGGGGGGGAGGAAAAAATAAAATCCGGATCTCCCTCATCGTGCCATCAACAAGCGGGCAGTGAAAGCTTTCAAGAGGAATCCTAACGAAACTTTTGGTCAAGTGCAGCTTTTTCGCGACATCCCGAACGGAACAGTTGGGTTTGCGTTTAAAGGCAGCAACCACTGGCTTGTGATCCTTCACATAGTACGGAACACCTTTTCTACGACTCACCTACTTCCGATCGACAGTTAAACGTTCCCCGAAACGTTTTATGACACGAGACACTGTAGACTGGTGAATTTTCAACATCTTTCCGATGGCTCGGTGCGAAAGAAGTGGGTTGTCGAGGTGCGTGTGCAAAATGTTCTCGCGCACTTGCTGTTCCTTCGACTCCATTTTCGAAACTACGACACATTATACAATGAAACTCACGCAGTGTAAACAATACACGCTGAGGTAAATTCACCCAAAATTTTGTTGTAATCAACCCAAAGGGCAAAATGTTACAGCTTATTGAAAGTGATGCAATTTAACTGTGGACACCCTTTTGTGCTCATCATAAGTTCGATGTTCCTGAGGTCGTTAGGAAGCAGAAAATGTCAAAGTCTGCCAATAAATACATGATTTGGCAAGCAATTTGCTTGTATGAACAACGGAGCATCCCATTCGTGACAAACGGGACGGGGCATAAAGGGTATACCTAAAGGAATGCCTCCAAAAGCGTCTTCTTCCACTTCTGAGGCCACACGATGGTCCTACGCTTTTATGGTCAGATTTAGCCTCCTATCATTACTCAAAAAACGTTCTGGAGTGGTAAAAGCAACTTTTACTAAGTACCAACTTTTACTAAGTACGGGTCTTCCAACTTTTACTAAGTACGGGTCGAAGAGATCAACGCTCACCTACGAGAAGGGGTTTACGAAGAGTTTCAGCCGTACCAATGGATGTGGGCTCATTTACGGGGCTTCCGGCATGGCACCATATACAGCGTTTCAAGGACATACGAACTTCATCTCGCAAATATGAAACAGTAAACTTCTGACGCAGCTCGTTACCAATAGTTTCATCTTTTGCATGGCAGTATTTCCAGTGATAATATTCATTTATTTATTTTAAATTTTAAAATCATTTTTTATTTTTTATCTTCTGGTCATACGACAAGATCTCAGTTTCTGCAGCTCGAGTTGCTTGCTCGTCCGTGGATCGAAATAGCTTCACCAATTTGTTTGACGATCCTAAGATAAAATGGTACTGGCATCGAAAACTCTCAATTAATAATCAAAATTGACCAACTTGAAATGACAAGTAAAATGACAAAGGACATTTTTGAAGCTGTGTCAGAATGCGGATGCAATTTTTGTGGAAAAGTACAATGCTCACATCTTCGTAAGTATGCCTTGCGCATTTACCCAAACTTACTGTGTGTACCTTCTGTGCACATACACCTTGTTCTGTGTGTGCGCGCCATTCGATAAAAAGCTCACTACTAAGTGTGAAGTGTATTTTTACCTCGCTAATAAAAAGACTCGTTGTAAACCAGTATTCGCGTGTGATTTACTCCGTATACGATCCGAAATCCTTTACCGGTGTTCCGCTGTATACACCTGTACTCCGCCGACAATTTTTATGTCTCCAAAATAAGTTTTGTATCGAAAATAACGACAACGCTTATGATGCGCTCACATATACTTGCGTAGACTATCGTTCTGAGCCTACCTACATTCGACGCGTTCATCTGTCAACAGCTTCTGATCACCTCCTGATCTTTCGGTTAAACCTAGTATGCAGCTGGCAAGTAAAGACCTATAGTAATTTTTACCATTTCTTCCGAAGTAATTTTGACAACTGCTCCAGTATGAGTTACATGTCAGTTTACCTTGCGGAATAAGCGTTACTAAAGTTACGAAATTTACCCTCCTTTTCAGCTGCATACAAGGTAAGTAATTCCGACAGTAAAAGCATTTTTGACCATTACTTGTCCCATCTTAATGTACATTACTTTTGAGCTTCATACTAGCCTTAAACCGTGAACGTTTCCGATTGGTGGACATGTGGCTTCGTGAGAAAGATCTCTGAACGAAATAGCGAAACGTTTCGGAATTCATCCCGACAGCGTAAAGTCCATCATCGACAAGTTCAGGGAACACTACTCGTTCGATGAGCAGCCAAGATGAGGAAAAAAACCAGGTACAGCTCAACCAACATTGGATCGGAAGATAGTCAATCTTATCCTTCGGAACAGATCGATGTCTATTCGTGATTTGGCCAAAAAGGCTGGTATCTCCGTCGGAATGGTGAAACGAATGAAAAAGCGGAACAACCTGATGACTTATAAGAAGCAGAAAATAGCAGAACAAAGTGCTGAGAAAAACTCCAACGGATTTAAAGTTGGAATCCGCAGTTGATTTAAAGTGAAAATACTGAAATAATTATTTATAAATGGTAGCTTTATCCAAAATACCGTAAAAAACAGAGTGTGTACAAACTACCGCTAGAAACTATTACAAGCTATCAGTGGTACATGAGCCGTCCGTGGATTGACCTACCCCTAACGTCCTTGGTTCGAGTACTACTTTACCCAGGCCCTTTCGCTCAATTTTCAATACTTCTATTCAATTTTCAACTTACCGTAAACTGACGGAACTTTCAACACTTTCTCTTCATATCTTTCATTCTAGCAAACATTACTGTCCACTCTTGGTGCCTCATGGTGATGAGCGAACATCTCCTCCTACATCATCATGCTAAAGGGTGTTTCGATCAAAATTTGGTCGACTTAAACTTGACGCATTTACTTTCATCGTGCATTAAGAAATTTTGCACACCCCTCATTTTGAAGATGTGTGCGTGTAGCATCATCTATTTTGATTTTGAGATTAGCATTTCAGTTATCAACTCTCACGCGAAATTGTTGAATGTGGCTAAATCAACTGTTACCAACGTATTAAAAGTGTTCGGTAAACGTTTGTCGACAGCCAGGAAAGCTGGATCGGGGGGAAATCGAAAGCCGGAGGCCACAGCAACGACAAAAAGAGTTGCCCGCTGTTTCGAGCGAAACCCCACCCTCTGCGTCCGAGTTGTCGCAAAGAAGCTGGGAGTGGCGCCTTCAACCGTGGATAGAGCTAAAAACGAGCTGGACTGTGGACTTACTAGAAAGTGGTGACTCCAAATCGCGACGATAAACAAAACACGTCGGCCAAAGCACGATCGCGAAAGTTGTACACGACGATGCTGACGAAGTTTGATTGCGTGGTACAGGGCGATGCAACTTGCGTCATGGCAGACGTTAAACAGCTTCCTGGACAGGAATTTTATACGGCAACTGGATGGGGAAAGGTGGCAGATATTTTCAAGCACGTTAAACTGTTAAAGTTCGCGAAGAAATATCTGGTGTGGCAGGCCATCTGTACCTGTGGCTTGAAGAGCAACATTTATATTGCGACCGGAACCGTCAACCAGGAAATTTATCAGAGAGAGTGCCTACAAAAATGTCTACTGCCTTTCCTGAAGCGACACAATTGTTCCGTTTTATTTTGGCCGGATTTGGCATCTTGCCATTACAGAAAAAGGCCATGCTGCCAACAACGTTCAAGTGGTGCACAAGGACAATAACCCTCCAAACACGCCAGAGCTCCGCCCAATTGAACAATATTGGGCCATCGTCAAGCGGAACCTTAAGAAGACTCAAAAAGCTGTTGTGAGCGAGAAACAGTTCAAGGCAAACTGGGGGGAAAAAAGGGGAAAAGAAGACAAAAAAAAAACCTTGGGGGGGGTGTAAAACCGGAAAAGGGGTTAAAACCGGGGGTTTTTAAAAAAAAAAAAAAAAAATGGGTGGTGGAAAAAAGGTGGGTGGAAGTTTTAGATAAAATTTCATTTTGGTGTTTTTCGACATTTTTTGGAGAAAGTGTATCAAATCCATAAATGTTTATTATTTTGCACCGTGGTGGTGTAGTGGTAGACGTGATTGCCTTTCACCTCAGTTAGTCTGGTATCAATTCCAGTCGGCGCCGTTGGGATTTTCTGAGACGAAAAATATCTGATCACGTCTTCTTTCGGAAGGAAAGTAAAGCCGCTGGTCTCAGCCCATGAGTTAATGGATTCGATATGTAGGGTTCAGGTCGTCTCCCTGGCGTAACGAACCAGCCTCAGGCTGAAAGTCATGTAAAAATCTATACAACAATAACAACAACCTATTATTTTGGTTGCCTTGTCTTGACCCTTGAATTTGTTGTTGTCAAAAATATTCGAAATCACTTTGTTTTAGTCAACGAAACTGAATAAACAAACATTTTTAAGTACTGGAAACACCCAAGAGATTCAATATTGTATATCAATATTGTATATTGAATACTCATCCTAAGCTTAAAACGCGCTAAGTGAAAGTTCATTATTTCTGAAAAGAAAAACCGAAAATGCAAATTGAAAGCTTGATTGACGCCCACGTTCTGCTTTTGTTTACGAGAATTGAACGTTTCACTTTTATCTTTCAACATCGGTACTAATATTCGGCAACCATCCTTATCAGTAGTTGGAAACTAGCTTCTAGTAAGCATCTCATTATACCTTTTAGCAACACGTCACCAAAATCCCTGGCAAACAAAAGATGTCATCTGAACACACACCCGGCTATTCCGCTGATGGGCGTTCTAGGATCTTATCAGCGTGAAGGAAGGTAGTTCGTAGGCAGTTCAAGTTGATGGAGGATAGTTTAAATTATTCAGATGAAAGGTGCAGCTTTTAGTTTCACGTGGGTAGTGGTTGATGGCAGATGGAAAACCTTTTTTTTCCATTAGAGCATGTCCAATAGCAGCTGAGCTGTTTTTCAATCAGACGAAAAAAAAATTACGCAAAAGATAGCAAAATGCTGCAAAGCGTGGATAGCATTGCTGGCGGTAGAATTTATGTCATTGAATCACCAAAAAATGGAAAGCTGGACCTGGCATTACAGGCAGAGACAAAAAGCCATACCTTTGATGAAGCGATTGATATAGTAGGTGAGTGTGTGTTTTTTTGTTTAAATAGTGATGATGTATAGAGGTGCGTGTTTTTTATCGATAAGTTGTGGTGAAACAGATACTTCAATATGAGAAGCATATGAAAAAAAAATCCTTTCAAAGAGTATACTGGCTTAAACGAGTTGTTAGGCAAGTCCTTTATTCTTACCGTGACTAGTTGCATTGTTCAAGTGAAATCTGAAATGTGTGAGTGAAATGAACTTACTAGAAAGTAGGTTTCCTATACGGCAAAGGGTAAATGCACCCTTCTTTTTGGGGAAATGCTCCTTAAACTTTGGAAAAATCCTCCTTAGATGCGTTTGCCCGGTATAATGCAATCGGAGGTATTAACCTTCTGGTTAGCGCTTGCCGGGTGTTTTGACGGGTCTTCAGTTTCTTCATGATTGTATAGTTTTGACGGATTTTAAGTTTCTGAATTTAAGACCCGTCAAAACGAAATTAAGACTCTTAAAAATGAAATTAAGACTCGTCAAAATGAAATTTAAACCCGTCAAAACTACCTCGAAAATTGCGGAGCGAAGCTCCGCTATACAATCTTGAAGAAACTTAAGACCCGTCAAAACAACCGGCAAGCGATAACCAGAAGGTAAATACCTCCGATTGCATTATACCGGGCAAACGCAACTAAGGAGCATTTTTCCAAAGTTTAAGGAGCATTTCCCCAAAAAGAAGGGTGAATTCTGCTTCAGTGTTTGGTTGCTTACTGCCCGAAAAGATCGAAATACTTCTCGCAGATGAATTCTTTTTACGGGCTTTAGCTGGAATTGAATTTCTTGGCGATATCCTAATCCGACAGCCCTGGGTTTGCCTTAATCTTTCTCAACACCTTCAAGTCCAACTTCTGATCCTGAGTTCCACTTGCTATGTTGCTCTCGATCGATAGTATATCGCTCACGGAAATGTTGGAGAATAGTCACACGGTGCAAACAGTAGATTTAGCCAATTTAAACAACTTCAACCTAACCATTTCAGAATTTCAAAGTGATTGTGCAAAATTGATTTTCGGTTCGCGACTGCCATCAAGAATAACTTCTTTGAAACAAAATGAATAGCGACGAACTTTTCAGCACTGAAATAGGAAATTTCAAAACAAACCTCTGTCAAAACATTTCAGATCCGACCACTAGGAGCGCTACAGTAATATAAACAGTGTGTCTAGATATTGAAGAACTCAAGCCTTAGTGATCGCTCGGTAGTTCTCACATTCCAATTTTTCACCCTTTTGGGTAAATAACTCGCTCCTTCCACTCGCAGATCCTAACTGACAGATCTTTTGCAGACAAGTCGCCAGCTTATCCGGGCCCACATTTACAAGTTCCACTAAGATACAATCCTTACCAGTTGCCTTATTGTTCTTAAGCTTTTTGATAGCATCCTTAACTTCACTTATCGAGGGAGTTGGCACGTCTCACTCATCGTACCGATGGATCCATTCCTTCTACTATCCTCGTCTTCCGTCTCTGCGCCATTCAGGTTTTCATCGTAATGCTGTTTCCACTTTTCAATCACCTCACGTTCTTAAGTTTGCTGTTTTCGTCTTTGCAGTCTGAAACTTTTGCTACTATCAGTCAGACATAACTTCAATAAACTGCTAATAACCTTTTTTGACCTTACTCAGATTATCTTCTATGGTACTAACAACGCCATCTAGCGGTAAAAACAGAAATCATGTTCTTCATCCATACATTTTGATGATTTTTCCATACAAACATCAACACGCTATGAAATTGGGTAAATGTTCGTAGATTTGGCTCAAATTTGAATCAGAGGCTCAAGATAGAAATAAGTGACTTTATGATGCAGGGAAGGGAGGGGGCGCATTTTTTCTTGGTCACCTTACTGCACGGAGCATAAGAATAGTTTGGTTGGGAAATTATACAACCATTATGCCCTAAAAAACAGTGAATTACCTTTGTTTTGATGTATTAAACTTATTTGTACGTCAATCCGTTACCGCGATACAGATGATTTTATTATTCCGGATTCTAAATGTACATAGCCTTAGCTTTAAAGCGTTGAACAAGTAATACGACTAAGGGAAAAACCGTGAGTGAATGTTGTTTTTATCTTAGATTTTTTTTTTGAAAATATGTGTGTAAAAGCGAATGTCACTGGTGACTGATTTCAGTATTCAGTGATAACAAAATTAAGTGTATAATATATAAAAAGCAGATTTCAGTGCGTAAAACGTAATATTTTTAATTTATTAAAATTTAATTATGTGGAGTGAAGACACTTTTAAGATAATTTAACGTGAAATGGGACGGAGGTTACAAAAAGCCGTCATATTTGCTAAATCACTCTACCAGTTTGAATGTTTCATCACAGAAAGCTCGAAATCTAGAAATAGTTCAAGTTTGAAACTGTTAACCAATGTTTGCAATTCACATGTATAAGCAATTTCATACACGAAATCGCAGAAAATGACCAGTTTTTGTTGTTGCTAAAATTTCCCTCGTACTTACTGTTCAATTTCAGGGTTCGGTCGCATGGGATGGCAGGTTTTTCTGGTTTCCGCCTTGATAATGTTAGCCGTTATTAATGAAACCATGGGCATATCGATCCTCATCCCAGCAGCTCACTGTGACTTGAATCTCTCGGCTACCGATAAAGGCGTGCTGACTGGTGTGAGCTTCGCAGGTAAGTCTTTTACAGCTGAGTTTATTTTTCCCTGTTATTTATCATTCGCCTCACTTGGGGAGCTTTAATTGCCATCTGACAGAAGGGCAAATATACACTACTGCTCAGGGAAATAGTAAACACGAGTGTTATTTCAAACTTTGTTTCTTAGCGACATAATCTTGTAGCAAGCAAGGGCGATTGGTGTCACGTTTTTGGTTTGATTAAATCTTGAGTTAAATTTCGCCACATTTACAAGCAAGCTGACCCCGGATGTAAAACTGTCCCCTACCGTTGAAACGTACTACCTACCCATTGTTGAAATTTATGACCGCTTCCGTATTATGACTGGATCAGCTGTTGGAATTGTTTGTTTACTGTCTAGAAGATGAACTGAATTTTCTCAACAGCTGTCCAGCTAGTCTTTGCCATTGCGTTAATTTTACGGGGCATTTGCTTTCACTGTTTGCATTGCAGTTTATCTATAGGGCACCGGAGGTGCAATCTTCTAGCAGTGCATTTAAAGCTCATCTTACCGGGAAGTGGATTGAATAGCAGCGTGTAGAAAACAGCTATAATAAATTCTTTTCTGTTTTTCCCCATTCTGATATCATCACCGCGCTCAACAACACAACAGGTATCATCTTGACTTCGCACTTGTGGGGTTACGTGGCAGACACCAAAGGGCGCAAGAATGTGATCGTGGTTTCGCTCGTAATCACGACCCTTTGCTCGCTGGTGTCGAGCATGGCGGTTAATTTCATCACTATCGCAGTACTTCGGTTGCTCGTCGGAATGTGGTAAGAATCGTTTATTGTGTGTTGCTTTCTAACTTTATGGGGGAAATGTGAACATGGTGATGGTCAGCATTACAGTCTAAATTTCTGTTGCATAAGCTTGAATACGTTTTCCATTCGCCTATGCCATAAGCACTTACGAACCATCAATTGTGTATTTCCCATGTCATGTCTCATCAATAAATTTTCAACGGTAAGTGACCATAAGCTAATTATTTTGTTTAAAATTGAATGCTTCCCAAAATTACACATCGACAAAGATTTTACATTAGGGCTCAACTGACAAACGTAAACAATGGCTTTTTCCGCGAATTTCTCGTCATTGAAAACTCCCCTAATCAATCCATTGCGCTCGTTTCGAAGAGGAAGAGTTCATCTATCCGATAGAATTGGAGGCTTACATGAGTAGCTTTTGTGCCACGAGAAATTTACGGAAGAAGCCATTGTTTACGTTTGTCAGTTAGGCCCTAATGAAAAAGTTTTGTCGATATGTACATTTGAAGCCATTCCGTGAATCATTTGTCTTGAATATTGAGGTTTTGTTTAATTTTTATACTCATGAATGCGAATTCGCGGCGAACACTCGTGAATATTCGTCTCGAATATTACGCCGAATATACTCTCTAATAACGTAGCTATTGGTGTTAGATAAATATAGTGTTATCACAGTCGTAGAATTAGGCAAACGCAACAAACTCAACATTCATCGTATTTTGATATTCAGCTTCTGGAATGAGGTGACGCCAAAAAAATATAAGAGAATCAAAATGAGTGGTCACAAAGTTGCGTTCATAGGTATACTATACAGGGTGCGGCAGAAAATAATGCGAAAGTGTTCAAACTTAAGTATTGGGTTAATTCGTGTAGCTAGTGACTAATTTCTGTCGAAAGTGTATTTGTTTATGTTTCCTTTCAAGTGCTGCATCCAAACATTCTATTTGTTTTATTGCAAATTCGTCAAAATGTTCGCGAAAGAAGTGATCACCAGTTTGTTGCTCGCCCAGAAGAAGCCGAAAGAGATTGCCAAGGTGGTAGGGTGCCGTTTGGCAACAGTTTACCGCATAAAAAAGTCCCTGCAGGATGGTCTTAAGCAGCGGAAGCCGGGAAGCGGACGTCCGGGTATCAATACCCTGTATTTATTTACAGAGCGCTACGTCATACCAATGAAACCCGCCTTATCAAAGCTACGGACCAAAGAAGTTTAAACTCAGCACCTAAAGTATGCACTTTCATTGCTTAAGATTGGTTACCTAGCGAGCTATAAGCAATTTTCTGGCAAACATAATCTACGACAAAGATTCTATCGCATAGGAGGACTCTTTCTCTTTGAAACAATCGTGTTGGATTATTGAGGTAAGTTCTCAGAACTTACTCGTCGGAAAAGCCGTTGCTTACGTTTTTCAACTAGATCCTGAAAGGGGTATGGACGCGTTCTGCTGACTTGGTCGAGGCAGATTTCATGTACCAACTGGCTGCCACATCAACGTTCAAAAGTGACTGAACCAAATGGACAGTTTGTAATGATCACTTGAAAATGCGATAGTGGATCTTTGCCTTAATATATTCCCAAATGTAGCACGTCGAGTAAGGTGGGGCAAAAGTTCGAGTGGGGTAAAAGTTCGTTTTGCAGTTTTTTATACACAGAGTACCGAAAAATTGGCAACACTGGTATGGATTGGTAGGAATTTTGACAGCTCACATTCAGATGTAAACAGTTCTTGGCTCGGTTGCGTTTTCTCAAAATAATGAGGTAAAGTTGTTTTTTTGTTCAAAAAATGTAATTTTTTAGTAAATGGTAAACGTGTTTTCGTACACAAAACTTCAGTTGTCAAAAAAGTGTTGTTGGGCGAATCTAAACGCGCTATTGCCAAAAGTCTCGGAATTACGGAAGCTGCATTGCGTAAGAGGCTGAAGAAGGTAAATAAATCAAATTTTTTTTTTATGGTTAATCGTAGTTTAATTTATTCTGTTCCGGTTTTAGGGCTACGGAGCGCAAAAGCTTGGTCGGTTTAGATCAATCTTTACTCCAGATCAAGAAGAAGAACTAGCTGGACATTGCAAGAATCTCGATGACGCATTCTACGGATTATCGTTAATCGACCTCCGAAGAGCGGTATTCCAGTACGCCGAGGCAAATAAGGTCACACATGGATTCAATACGGAGTCAAAGATAGCTGGTAAAGAGTGGACGATCTCCTTCATGTGTAGACACAGATTGTCACTGCGAACTCCCCAGCAAACCAGTCTTGCGAGGATGATGGGTTTTAACCGGGTGCAAATGACCAAATTTTTCGACAATTTGACCGAAGTGACAACAAAGTATAGCTTCAGACCAGGTCGGATCTACAATATGGACGAAACAGGAATGTCTACAGTACCGAATATTGTCCCGAAGGTCGTCTCTACATCCGGAAAGAAAGCGGTAGGTAAAATAAGCTCGGCTGAGAGAGGAGAGCTCACCACAGCAGTTTGCGCTATGAGTGCTGTGGGAAGTTATTTGCCACCGGTTCTGATCTTCAAAAGAAAACGTCAAAAGCCGGAGCTTCTCAATGGGGCACCTCCAGGAACCGAAATGTTCGTTTCTGATTCGGGATACATAAACTCGGATCTTTTCTTTCAATGGATACAGCATTTTCAGAAGCACACTAACGCAACGAAGGAGAACCCGGTCTTGCTCATTTTAGACAATCACAGCACACATCAATCGTTGGAAACTGTTCTCTACTGTCGAGAAAATGGAATTATTTTGCTGTCTATTCCCCCACACAGTAGTCACAAAGTCCAACCGTTAGATCGCTGTTTCTTTCAAGCCCTGAAAACCAAATATGCCGAAGCGTGCAATAATTGGCTTGTGTTCCATCCTGGAAGAGTTATCACGCAGTATCAAGTGGCTGAACTGTTTGGGATAGCTTACTGCAGATGTGCAACAATCGAAAAAGCGATCAATGCTTTCAGGATGTGCGGCATCGTTTCAATCAATCCTGGAGTGTTTACAGATCAAGATTTTGCACCAAGTGAAGTGACGAATATTGATCAGTCGAGCATTGAAAATGTTGACCCGGAACCCACTACCACCAGTAGTACAGAAGCAACTGGACGTTCTTCGCCATTGGCTGTATTCGTAGAGTCATCTGCGGAATTGCCCCAAAGTTCTTCAATCCACGTGAAGAGACCAGCAAAACGAAACACCGCTTCAAAAGTCGATAACCAGCCATTGAGGGTTAATCCGACTATGCCACTTCAACAGATAGCTGATCCTCCTGAACTACCGAATACGAAATCGTCCGATGCTGCTTTGACATGCGGAGTGCAGCAAGGGTTGCAGTGTGAAATCAAAACCGCTTTTGGTTTCCCTCCGGAACATCCTGGAATCTCTAGAGACAGTGTGCTCTGATAATTGTTCATCGACGGACGTACAATCGTGCTCTGAGCCGTCAGAACCGGTTTCCATTGCAAAAATCAAGCCCCTGCCAAAACGAGTAGAGCCGCAGCAAAGACGGAAGAGAGGCCAGAGATCTGAAGTTATTACCAGCACACCATTCAAGGAAAAATTGGAACTGAAAGCTATGGAGCAAGCACAAAAACTGTCAAAAACATCTAAACGCAAGAAACTTTTCAACGAATCGCAGCCTACTAAGAAGAAAGCAAAGATTGAGAAACACTAAATTTGAACACGTGACTATATCAGCTGCACCATGAAAGGTCGAACTTTTGCCCCACCTCATTCGAACTTTTGCCCCACTGGTAGGGCAATAGTTCGTTTCGAAATATTATTTTTAACATCGTAATTTTAATTTCATTGAACTTGTACTTTTTCCGAAGAGAGATAAACAGTTGTTGAATAAATCAGTATGCTTAATTTGTTGTAACTTTATTAAACAAAAAAATGAAAAATAAAATTCCACTAAGGTCGAACTTTTGCCCCACCTTACTCTAGTAAAATGTTTCTTGTCTTCTATAAATAAACTTGATGGAATTGAGTAAATGCGTGAGAACTCATCGGGAATGATCTCTCATTTGTATTCGCTGACAATTTTGAACGACCGTTGTGAGAATATCACCATGAATATGTAACATGAAAATTGCACTTTACCAATTACTAATGCCTTCGCCTTTCTTCTTTCTCCTGTTCTCGCCCCTATCCCATAACCGCGAGCAATACCATATGGCACATCCATGCTGGGTCTGGATCTGCATCACTGAAACAAGCTCTTCAAAAGCAGAAACACTCTCATGGCCACCCGGAGATCTTGGAGGAGTCTGAATATGGACTGCGTGGAACCCGCAAAGGGTTTTCAGACACTTGAGAGGTTAAGTGCTCTAAAATACGCAGGGCAAAACAGGCAATTGTTATCCATTTTGACGCTTGACCCTACATCAAAATAAAATTTGACAATTTAATGAAGACGGTTCTATACCTTAAACAATATTAGTTTCAGTAAAATTTTCTAAAACAAGGTATGCATTCAAATAACCACGCAAAAATGTACTAAATATTCATTACACATACAATGGGGAAAGGGAGGGACCATCAGGGCACCCAAGTGAAACAATTTGGGACTGTCTTCTTCTTATTGCAACATTTCGTGGAACGAGGGCGAGTTTTTCGACCCCATTGGGTTTATTCTGTCAATCGAGGGCTCGATTCTAGTGCTGTGAGTGTGAACTTGCTTCTGGAAATAGATTCTCTTCCTTATATTCACAGGTTTCACGTAAGTGCCCATGCTTACGGGCTCGCCCATAAGTTTTTGGCCCTTCATATATGGGCTTGAGGATCACAAACAATTATGAAACCCTGATCAAATCGTTTTGAAGATTATTCCACTGCTATGGAAAGTTACCTTGCTACAATAGTAGATAGTATTACATCATAATCATCATCATCATCATCATCATCATCAAATCGTGTGTCTATCCAGCCAGACTTTAAATATAAATCTAAATATTATTATGATTCTATTGATCTTCACATTTCATTTTGTATTTACAGCATTTCTGCCCCATCTGCCACGATTTATGCCTATCTAGGCGAATTCACAAAGACTGAGAAACGAACTGTGATAATTTCGTTTGCCAGCGTTGCTGTTGGATTGTCGTACGTTTATACCGGAGGTCAGTATAGTTTGCTTTCATTCCGTGCCCTACATAAATGCGTTCATGTTTCTCTACAGCTTTTGGGTGGATTGTTTTGTCCTACGATTGGCGCGTTAACATTTTCGACCTTGTCGATTTCCGTCCATGGCGTCTGCTGTTTATCGTCTACTCCCTTCCGGGAGCGATCGGGGCCGTTTGGTTGATGTTTCTACCGGAAAGTCCCAAATTTTACATATCCCGCGGAAGAGACGACAGAGCACTAGACATTCTACGGAAGATTTATTTGGATAATCACCCTGGCGCATCGAAGGAAGACTTTCCGGTGAAAAGATTCACTCCGGAGAGTAATGAAACTGTTGATTGTATCCAGCAGAAAGGTTTGCTGTCCATCTTAGGTAGCATGTGGAATCAGACGGTGCCTCTAATGAAACGACCAAATCTTCTCTATTTTACGGTTTGCTGTGCACTACAGTTTGGCATGTTCGTTGTGTAAGTATAACAAGGTAGTAGGTAGGTTTTCCTATGAATATAGACTTTGATATCTTTTACAGCTCAGCTGGAATGGGCTTGTGGTATCCGGAGATAGTAAATCGAGTGACGAAATCAAATGGAAGTGATTCTGCAACGATATGTGAAGTATTGCGGGGAGTCAATTCACCAGATGAAGACATACTTTTGAACGTTGAGGGCGAATGTAATGATCACGTTACCAGTGATGTTTTCGTTTCCGTCATTGCACTCGGATCTATCTACACTTTTCTGTATCTGGCAATTTCGGCTATGTTGCGGAAGATAAGTCGAGGATATATTCTGTTTGTCAATCTGTTGATCTCTGGTGCATCTGGAATTCTGCTTGTGTTCATCAATGAACCGTATTTTGTTCTAGTATTGTTCTGTTCTTTTATGGTGTTTGCAGGTATATCGATTTCCATAGTAAACGGAGCAGCTGTATCATTGTTTCCAACGAGTGTTAGGGCAATGGCAGTTTGTTTAAGTTTGATGATGGGTCGACTAGGTAGTGTCGTGGGGACCAACTTGATAGGTTTGATTATGGAGGAGAATTGCAATTTGACTTTTATTCTATTCGGTGCTTGTTCTTTGGTTGGTGCTATGCTGACAGTCATCCTACCCAGTCGATGAAAGATCTTATTCTTTTACTATTTATAGCTTAAAGCAATAAGTTCGGAATTTTCTATAAATAAACTTTTCTAGTCAGCGTTAACTGCTCAGTAAAACTGACATGTAGTTTCATGTGAAAAAATATAACATAACAAACTTCCTTAGCGCATACTGGTGTTTATTTTCGTATGTGAAAAACTTACAACATAAAACAAACCTTTGGAATCCGACCTTGTCCATATCATTTTCATGACATAACGACGAACGTGATGTGCAAGGATTTAACCCTTCCCCGTCGATCACTGCATCCACCCCCACTAACTGTGCCGCGAGAAGAAATTGGATTTCTGGCACTGATTCTGATTGTCTTTGATGTTCACGTATAGCTTTGCTGTTGTGTACTTGTCCGTGAGTTTTAGTTTCGTCGTTATATTGCATATCTTTGAAAATTGTTTTGGTGCTACCGAATGAACGATGATGTAGCTGAGCCGAGTAAAAAGAAAGAACACTGGGCATGTTAGATTGTGCTCGGTCGAAAGGCAACGTACATTGTTGGAATCATGCTAATTAAATTGGCACAGTCGTGCCCTACGAAAGGATGGTATGGAACTCAAATCATTTTATATTACGACGTCATGTTTGAAAACGAGTGTGATTTTGATCAATACTTCCGGTTCATGTCTAATTTGTTGTTATCATACATTCAGCAATGTTTGGTTCTTCGGTGTTGTCGTCCACGGAGAATATGCATTTCCCAATGCTTTTTATAAGATGCCATCAACCAAAAGTAACTTAATTCAAGAAACTTCAAAATTTCGTTATAGAATGCATATCCATATGGATATTATTGTATAATTATTTTTTTTACTATTGATATTATTGATAATAAACTGCAAAAATCTTTTTTCAACGGATCCAAGATGTAATTTGTTTGCGGTTTTGTTGATCGGAAAGTGTTTTTAAGCAGATATTTAACTATTCGCGGAGTTCAATAGAATTTTCCAATCTTGCCCAGACATTCCATTTCTATAACGAAATGAACAATATAAATTTGATTAGGGAAAAGAACTGAGTAAAATTGACCCGTTTAATTCATAAATACTATCCACTTAGATCAAGATTCATGATCAATAAACGAAAAATGTTCCATACAAAATGGGATGTTTTCTCAGATATATGAAAATTTACATTAAAACATATTAAACATAAAAAAACAATCTCCACAAACTTCAACGATTTCGATGGAGTATTTCATCATTTTCATTTGTACATTTCATATTTTTATTGGTGCTTATTTTGTTTGCTATGGAACAAACGGAACAAAAGTACGGATACTTTTTTCTTATCTATGTTATGTGCTCGTACTGATTGCCTGTGTTCTTTTTAGGGAGAAGATGGGTTGGATATGTGAGGTTCAGGGCGTCTCCTTGGCTTTACAAACCAGTCTGAAATCGAAAGTTACGGTGTACAAAAGATAAAGTCTCGTTAATCAGAAGTGGTGTCAATTGTGTAGCATAACATAGATGACCGCACGCTTCGTAGTTGATACTCCGTGATTGATTAGAACAAGCAAAACTGCACAGAAACCAGGTGAATAAAGGTATCCCACATCAAATTGGATCCTCCCTTAGCTCAGTCAGTCAAGGCACAGCTACAAAGCAACACCATGGTTGAGGTGCCTGGGTTCGATTCCCGGTCTGGTCTAGGATTTTTTTGTTAAGGAAAATTTCTCGACTCCCTGGGCATTGAGTATGATTGTACTTGCCACACAATCATACTAATGCAAAAAGCGTACCTGGCATCGAAAACACTCAATTGATAACTGTGGAAGTGCATTTAGAACCCTAAGTTGAGAGCAAGCAATAAGCTTGAAATGCTAAAAAAAACATCAAATTGCATCACGAAAAAAAAACTGTAGAAAATTACCCCGCTGTCCGATCCTTTTCAAACTTTCAGACAATATAATATTACCCATTAGTAATCTTTTGGCATATTTATTTTATCCAACTTCAATACCATAACAGTACGCTCACACCTTACGCTCAACTCCACTCGTTAGGTTGTGTACAACCTCTGGCTGCAGCTTCTTCTGTACGGAAACCCACTTTTTCTTCATGTCTTCCTCCGATTTGACCTCCTTTGGGTGCTTTCGTAGTGCATGTTTCATAATAGCCTAGTATTTTTCGATGGGCCTTAGTTCCGGTGCGTTGGGGGGGTTCATGTCCTTGGGTACAAAAGTGACCCCTTTGCCTTCATACCACTCCAGGACAACATTTGAATAGTGGCACGACGCTAGATCCGGCCAAAAGAACGTAGGGCCTTCGTGTTGCTTCAACAGAGGAAGCAGACGCTTCTGTAGATACTCCTTGAGGTAGATCTCGTGCTAGTATCGTGCACAAATGGTGCACTGTGAGCGGACTCTCCTTGAGAAAATTGGCCAAGGAAGAGGGTGTAAGCGTCGGAGCGGTGCGATCTGCGATTCGAAAATATTGAGAACGGTGCACGTTTGAAGATGCGCCGAAGAGTGGTCGGAAATCCGGTCCTGTTAGTCCGGATATCGATAAAAAGATCAGGGATGCCTACAAGCGAAAACCAGCGACTTCCGTACGGGATGTTGCGAAAAAACTAGGGACCTCGTCGAGTAACGTCATGCGTGCCAAAGAAAGACTTGGGCTAAAAACATACCGGAAGCAGAAAAAACCCAAAAGGAACCCAAAACCGGCCGCGTCCGTGAAACCACGGGCCCGCAAACTCTACGATTCGTTATTGTGTAGAAATTTTGGGTGTATAATAATGGACGATGAAACGTATGTGAAACTAGATTACAAAACGCTTCCCGGACCACAATTCTATACTGTAAGCGAAGACAAAGACATCCCCGAAACGGAGAAGGCAATTTTTACCGAAAAATTCGGTAAGAAGGTTATGGTTTGGCAGGCAATACGCGAGTGTGGTAAAACATCTAGTCCGTACATCACAACGGAGACGATGAACACTCAGAAATACGTTAAGGAATGTCTCCAGAAGCGATTATTGCCGATGATCAGGCAGCACGAAAGTCAAGTAGTGTTTTGGCCTGATTTTGCGTCATGTCATTACGTAAAGGGCACTTTAGAATGGTACAAAAGTCAAAATGTATGTTTCGTGCCGAAAGAAATGAATCCGCCGAACTGTCCGGATGCACAGCCAATCGAGACTTTTTGGGCTTTAACCAAAGCAAAGCTTCGAAAATTCATAAAACCAGCGGACGACATCCAAAAATTTAAAAAAGATTGGCCAAAAGTGGTCAAAATGGTGGGAAGTACCACTGTGAGGAAGCTGATGGGTCATGTTCGAGGAAAAGTTAGGAGTCTTGGCTATGAGTAAATATTATGATTAAACGAGAGTAAAATATCATATAAAACACAAATACAAATATGATTTGCCAAATAAAATTATTAAAACTAAAAAAAACATGACTTTTTTGTTATTTTGAAAGTGTGCTTATACTTTCTGGAACAGTCTATATTGTTGATAAAGCGTCTAGAACCTTAGGGTTCATATTCAAGATAGCTAAGAACTTATCCGACATTTACTGTCTGAAAGCACTCTATTGTTCCCTGGTACGATCGACACTCGAGTATAGTTCTGTGGTTTGGAACCAAAACTACAACAACGGTGCTGAGAGAATCGAATCGAATCAGTAGATTTCTCCGTTTTGTGCTTCGTAGATTACCTTGGAATGATCCATTTCGGCTACCCAGCTACGAACAACGTTGTCAACTGATCAACTTAGAGCTGCTCCGGACTAGAAGAGACACAAGCAGAGCCTTGATCTTCGCCGGTATCCTGCAGGCTACGACGGATTTCGAGGCTCTCCTGAGGCAAATCAACCTGTTTGTTCAACCTCGACCGCTTCGCAACAATCTCATGTTAATGCTACTTCTGCATCCAACAAATTATGAAGTACACGGCGCGATTTCCGGACTACAGAGAGTGTCCAACAGAGTGGCATCTGTCTTCGATTTTCATATCAGGAATAACGGACTATGAGATCAAGACTTACTATTTATTTTTCAACGTTTTTATGTTATGACCATGCATAAATGTGTAACTGTAAATTTTGACAATGTATTTTTAAATAATTTACATCTTTGGGGCTACACCCAGCCTGTTGATGAATTATAACAATAAACATTCCATAACAGAGAAAAAACAGTTATCTTTCATTTCAGATAATTTGACAAAGCAATAAAGTTTCCCAAGTATATTTTTAAACATTGAAGATTTTCTATACAGGGTGTCATTTCAAAATTTTGAAAAATGAGAGCGTTACGCTAAAGTGAAAGGTTTTTGAACGCTAATAACGCTGAACACAATGGCTTCATTCATACACCATTTGATCAGAAAATTTTTTGCATTGAAATTACAATTAAGTGCTATTAGTATCAGGATTTCAATTTTTTACTTAAAAATGACCCGCTGTCGCTCCCATACAAATCTCCGTATCTCCACTTGAAAATATGTTTATACATAAATGAATACAAAAATAGCCACACCGCTCAGCTGCAAAATTATTTTGCTTTGTTTCGAGTGTCAGATTGTATAGCTAAGTCCCGTCCCCTCTTTAGTATTTTGCTTCGTACTGTATGTTCGTGCCTCTCTTCATTCAGGCTATGCTATCAACGCTAGTATATAGGACGCGAGATGAATCGAAACCAACGACAAAGTTGTTTTTGACCATCGCAGGATTCCATTGGATTCGCAGCCTACTGATACTAACTTATCAGAACGGTCTATGCGTTATGCGTCCTATTTTTTGTAACGAATCAAATTAAAAGGTGCAATGTGTCGCCAGTTGAAAACCGAAATGCATAACTCATGATAATTGATTTTATGCCAGTTGTGCTAGTTAAACCTAACGTCCCAGGTAGTGCGTTATATGGCGCACCATCGTGGAAATACAGCGCAGTACTTTCGACGTAAGGTTTAACGGGCACTACGATAGTAAAATGTTATGTTACTGTTAAATTCTCCCGAGTCATGCATTTCAGTTCCCAATAGGCTACACAATATTTATACTCGTTGCAAGTAAAAAATGGTATATCATATGAGCGAAAATAGATTTTTCCCGTGATCTTTATGTTAAATCTAAAGTCGGAAGTAGTGCGCTGGAATCGCTCAGTGATCCACTACACAGCGCACTTCTTCCGACGTTAGGTTTAGCGTATAGATCAAGATGAAAATCATGTTTCACTCAACTGATGTTTCAGCCATCGACGCAATATTATTACCTGTTATTCTTCCCAAAACCATTGTTAGCATATTCAAGTTAGAGTTTTTTTTTGTTTTTATCGACTTACGCTGGTGATTAAAAACAATAATTATGACTAGGAACAATAATTATGCATAGGCACTTTTGATTTGAACGTTCACATTTTCTTTGTTTATGATGAAACTTTAAACTTTAAATTGAATGTCGCATGAAAAATTTATCAAACGTAAGCAAAAATAAGATGCATTTATGGTCAATTTTACAATTAATTTACATATGTATCCACTTTGGAAAAAAAAATTTATTTTTTTTTTTTAAAGGGGTATTTCTTTTCAAGGTAAAAAAAAAAAAAAAAAATTCAAATAAAAAATTTCGAAATATGTGGGCGGAGGGGTTCTAAAAAGAAAAATAAAAAAATAATAAAATGTGGTGGTATTTTTATATTTTTTTGGTTTGTTTGATTTTAAGTATGCAAAAAATATTGTTTTTGCGGTAGTCTTGAGAACCTCCTGTAGTATGGACCTTTTTGAACTTATGAGGGTTTTATGGCTGTTTTATCGATGTTATGTAGAATATCTAGTTTTATGCGTGGTTTTTATCAAATGAGTCTTAAAAACTTCTTCAAGTATACCTTAAAATGGAATTATTTACTTGGGAAGGCACTGCACTGTGCGTTGTTTCAGAATCTTTTCTCCAATTTTGTGGTTTGAAAGTAGTAAGCAGGTATCAGAAAAAAAGCAATGTGCAGCGCACAAGCTTATATGTAAGGCACAAGTTAACCGTTAAAGTCGTTAGTGTCGTACACACCGTGTCCATTTTATTCCCACACACTTCGATTTGGTCGTCTAACTACGCTACAGATATTGCGAATGTATTGGTGGAATACTTTTCTTGGGCTGTGCAAACGGATACGTACCATATTTGCTTGTTTTGAATCAGTCTCTTTCGCGAATCCTCATTTGATAACCGGAAGAGATATGGCCGACCTCGCTCGGTGAGAGATGCCCGATTAAGTAAAATCGTCAGTTAATGGTTTCGGCGAAAAAAAAAATCTCAGCTGTCGGAACGAAAGATTCAGGCTGCTTATCTGAACGTTTTGAAAATCGTCCAACATTCTGAAATAAGATCTGAGACTCCAGGCATTCAAAAACCGAGAAGTTTATAGATTTTTCGAGCCTCGTAAGAGCGATGCTTATTGCATCGCGACACGCTGGGGAGGAGTTCGTCTTTTCCGATGACAAAATATTTGTCCTGCAGCAGTCCCACAACGTGCAGAACGACAAATTGTGGGTTTCCAATTCGAAAAATGTGCCAGATACCTATCGGAATCTTCCACGGTTTCAAAGTGCGGTGTTATTCATGGTTTGGGATGGAATTTGCAATTCAATTTGGAATTCGAATTTGAAGTTCACTGTTTCGATTGTTCCTTGATCTCTGGTTATTACAAGTGGATTCATTGTTCGTCGACGATCACCAAACGACACAGATACTACTTCGGATTGCGATTAAGCAGCGTCAAACACTGCTTTGAAATGGTCGCACGGTTTTGCCTAGAAGTGACTTTTCTCACTTCACTAAGTGACAAAAGTCATTTTGACTCTCGGAATAACTTCCAGTTTCCTGAGGTATCCTACGGGAAATTGGCCAGCAAGTAAACCGGATCTGCGTATGTTGGCTTCCTTCAAGCGTACCGTCCACAAGTGAGAGTTCTTCGGAAGAGCAGCATACAAAGCCACGTTTCGGAGTCTGTAACTCACTTTTATCAAAAGTGAAATCCCTCAAATTTGAGTAAATGTAACTAAAAGTCGACAAATCAAAAACATACATCTGATTTAAGTCGATGGATTTGAATTGTCAACTTGTCAATCTCAATTACTTTTACTTAAATTTGAGTGATTCCACTTTTGAAAAAGAAGTAAAAACAACTCCAAATTGACTAAAACTGGTGACCATGTAGTCAATTATAGGCCTCGTGAACACGTTCTTTTTATACGTAATTGTATTCATTATTCTGAATATTTATCGGGTTTGAATTTTATCAGATATTTGAATGGGATAGGGTACCTGCATGTCCATCTTTTCTTTTCAGAAAAAGAGAAATATCACTGCAATCATAGACCAAATAAGGCTAGGACAAGAGTTAGGGCCCATGAACCTACCTAATGGCATAAAAGCGGGGAAAGTCGTTCAAAAGCTTGGACACAAAGTGAAAATACATATGTCCTATTCCAGGAGATCAAACAATAATGTACATTAATTTTCTTAGCCTTGGTTCTTTCAACGAATCAGTTTATTTTATTATTAAAACCTATACTGAGCGGTTGGTGCGGTGTGTTCCCGTCCTTTTATTTCTATTGGAGAAAATGTATATTATTTCAGCATTTTTATACCATGGGGCGTTTTGAAGATTGGTATCATCATAATTAAATTAACGCTGCACAGTCCAGGTCAAAATAGTACTTGTTTCACATTCATGATTTTCAACAAGTACTAAACATGACAAGAGAAGTGATGCTTATCCATCACTACCCAGGATTCTTTCAAAAACTGGCTGTTTACGTGTGTAATAAACTAGCCTAGACACAACTTAATTTGTACCTGCAAAAATCCGAATTGTCTGCGCACAACACTAATAACAGTGACCATTTATGAAATATATGAACTTTCAACTTTACCTTATGTGGCAAAATGGGCTAGTTATGATTGCAGGTTAAGTTTTACGAATTACCCATGAACATGCCCATAAATTAAATCAGCTGCTACCAATGGCATTCCTCAACCTCTGTAAATGGTCTTCGTTTTCTTTTTTCTGATGATATCATCTCATATTATGATGATGTACGGTGGAGAGTGTCAATGGTGCGTTCTGGTTCACGAGAAGTACATCGGACGGTAAAAGGTCAACGCATTTCACACTGGCGCGCGGCAAGTTAGGATACCTACATATCGTTAAGGGCATTGGGGAAGTGAAACCAGAAAAACGTGCAAATATAAATCTGTCAACGCACGTGGACTCGTTTTGCACTCGCTACTACCCACCAAGAATGGAGTCAATAATCTTCGAAGCAATAGGCCGTTTTCTCATCGCAGTAGGTCTTCGGGCAAGTTGAAACAAGATTTTTGCAGCATCATTTCTCTTAGCCTGCTGCAGCTGGGAATTTCCCCGCAGCAGGGCATTCAAATGCGTGATTGTTGTTAATAATTTCAATTTATAGTTATAAGCTCAACAAATCGTTCTATGAGCAATTTTTTAAAAAGGGTTCGAAAGCGAGTAGAAGTTCGCGGTGTTCAACTGTGCATCTTACCTTGGTCTAGCGTGTTGGGCGTGTTTAGTCTCCAGTTCCTGCAGGAGTCGGATAGCGTCTGCCATGGACGTTGGCTCATCCTGTGGTCTGGCTTCAGTGTAAGAACTGAGATCTATTAGCAGGGTGCACACCAGCAGGGCAACGAGAAGCCGTTGGGAGAATGTGGATGACGCTGAGAATGCCATTCTATTGTGATAAATCGGTTTCCAGTGATGTGGAGGGTTTTCCAGAGCGAGAACCTATAAATAGAGGAATGCATAATAAGCGTGGAACACATACCGTGAGCTGTTTAATTTTGAATTATGAACATGTATCGAGTATGAAATCTACAGCAGAGTGCGTTTTTTTATCAGTAAATAAGTTTTACACCTCGTTGAACTATCAAAAGTAATACGACAATTAATGACTCGATGGTGCCAAAAACGCACTTTTCCAGTCATATAAAGCGTAAATGAGGCGTATTGAATGATATAATCGAACTTGATTTAAATTTGGTTGAAAAGTGAATCAAATTTAAATTTAAAATACAAGCGTGTGCCATGCATGAAGAAAAATCAATCTATTCTCCAATTTCTCGATTCAGCGTAGGTTGAATATAGGAACATGGTTTTAGGGTGGGAATAGATACTAGTAACAGAACAGTTAACATTTTTTTGGACATAGCGTGGGTGGCTAATCCTGAGTTAATGAACTGAACTTTAATGACATTCACACAATTTTGTGTGTGTTGTGTGTGCGAATTTGTTAGCATCCATTCAATTACTAGTGTTAGTGCTGAACTTGGCTATCATGATCATCGCTTTCTAGAACTATGTTAACGCATCCTCAAACCAAAAAAAAATATCTGTATGCAACCTGGCAGAAAAAGTCACATTTTTCCCAGGTAAAGAGTGACTGACAGCACGTAATAATTCATGTCAATCTACCTAAATAATTTATTTCAGGGAGATTCGTTAGTTTTCAACCACACTCTTTCCTACTCTTCTCGCTATACCACGCATCGCCCAACTCAAAATATTGATGATCTACTGATGATATCACCATTGTGAGTTTCAGACACTCAATAGAATATTTGAGCATTGTACTTAACTCTTTACAGTTTTAAATCGTCGGCACCCCAATGCTCACATCGAATCACTTGAAGGTAGCTTAACGTTGAAACAGTATGCAAATTAATTATCCTTTTCTCCAGCAAAGCCTCGCTCTCATTCATAGTTTCCGATTTGGCTGGGCAATATCGTTTCAATGCAGAAAGTATGGAAACGACGAAGCCAGAGCCAAGGTCCGGAAACGTGGCTTATCAGTGATTTCGGTGGTGGTTGCTTTTTCTTTACAGCCATTTCGTATTGTTAATAGGTATTTGTAAGGGGCCGGCTTGGTCAGGGGGAAAACGAAAAATTGAGCAACGTTTCATCAGAAAGTAATGCTCTTGCATCCTAGAGCATACTATCTATACGATTCACAATATTTGGGATGTCGGTAGGAGTGGTGGATGTAACGTCCTATGGGTCTAGAGTTGTGGGTGGATGATGAAAAAAATCCATTTTAGTATAATACTTTACTGCAATACTGAGAAGATGATATTTTGAGGAATCGAGTGATTAAAATCCGAGTGATATGAGCGTAGGTTGTAATGTAGATTCGGATAATTGAAATTTCACAAGAACCGTGTCTTGATTCTATGAGATGTGTAAATCGATTGATTAATCTATTTTCTGTAATCTTCGCCTAGCTTTCTAACATTTCTATTGCAAGTACTTTGCGCGGATCTAAACTAAGTGCTAGATACACTTCCACAGATATGAAATGAATGATTTGTACTCATTTGTACTTGTATAATTTTATACTTCTTCTTTTTTCATGGAAAGATTATTACTATAATAATTAGTTTATTGAAATACATTTATGTAATATAAGGGTTTAATTGTGTGAGATAGAAAGAGGGGTGGGGTGGGGTGTGGGGGGGGATAAAGGGTGATACGGTCAAAATTTGGTCAAGGGAAAACGCGTGTAAATCGGTGAAATCGTTTATTTAAAAAATCAAATTAAATTTCTTTTTCAAGTTCAATTAGTATAAAATTCAGGAAAAATATTCAGTTAGGCTTCCGCTTTTCCAAATCCGAATTGCCGGGCCTTACGCTTGACCCCTGCCATCAGATTTTGTACAGCCACCTTGTCCACCTTCTTCGCCGCAGAAAGCCAGTTTGCCTTGAACTGCTGCTCGTCCTTAGCAGTTTTTTTGGTCTTCTTTAGGTTCCGCTTGACAATAGCCCAGTATTTCTCAATTGGGCGGAGCTCTGGCGTGTTGGGAGGGTTCTTGTCCTTGGGAACCACCTGCACGTTGTTGGCGGCGTACCACTCCATGGCCTTTTTACCGTAATGGCAAGATGCCAAATCCGGCCAAAACAGTACGGAACAACCGTGTTTCTTCAGGAAAGGCAGCAGACGTTTATTCAAACACTCTTTCACGTAAATTTCTTGGTTGACAGTCCCGGAAGCTATGAAAATGCTGCTTTTCAAGCCACAGGTACAGATGGCTTGCCAAACCAGATATTTCTTTGCGAACTTTGACAGTTTCGTGTGCTTGAAAATATCTGCTACCTTTCCCTTCCTTTTGCCGTATAAAACTCTTGTCCCGGAAGCTGCTTGTAGTCGGCTTTGACGTAGGTTTCGTCGTCCATTACCACGCAGTCAAACTTCGTCAGCATCGTCGTGTACAGCCTCCGGGATCGCGCTTTGGCCGTCGTATTTTGTTTATCATCGCGATTTGGAGTCACTACCTTCTTGTAAGTCGATAGTCCGGCTCGTTTTTTGGCTCGATGCGCGGTTGTAGACGATACACCCAGCTTATTTGCGGCATCTCGGAGAGATAGGTTAGGGTTTCGCTTGAAACTACCGGCAACTCTCTTTGTCGTCTCAGCGGCTTCCAGTTTTCGATTTCCCCCCGATCCAGACTTCCTGGCTGTCGACAAACGTCCCCCAAACACTTTAATTACATTTGTAACGGTTGATTTGGCAACTTTTAGCGATTTTGCCAACTTTGCGTGCGAGTAGCTCGGATTTTCGCGATGCGCGAGCAAAATTTTGATACGCTGCTCTTCTTGCTTGGACGGCATTTTGACAACTGAAGAGTGAATTCCAAAATCAAAATAGTTGCAACATTCTACACACACACACACCTTCAAAATGAGGGGTGTTCAGGTTTTTTAAATGCAAAATTGAAAGAAATACGTCAAGTTGATATTGACCAAATTTTGACCGTATCGCCCTTTAATGTGACCCATTAACCTCGAGCCAGCCACGAGTAATTGGTGCCCGACTTACTAACACCATAAAGCAAATCATTGTGAATAACAAACTTGAATATCGGCTCCGCAATGTGTCACACACGTCTGAGCATTACAAATAAACGAACTAAGCAAAAAAAAAGTAATCATGTTTTTTGTTGTTGCATGAAGCACGTAATCAATTATAATGTTTGAAAATGGAAATATCCTTCTTATCAACATGCAACCCTAGGAGTGGACAGCAATTTCTGCTAGAACCAAAGATGTGAAGAGAAAGTATTGATAGGGTCCGTAAGAGCACGGCAGGTTGTGAAATTGAACAAAAGTAGTTGAAATTGAGCGTAGGGCATGTTTGAAAGGCGGTATCCGATCGAGTGCACAGTCTCTTGTCTAGATACCCCAGTGCGGAGTAGGCAAGGGGTGGGGGCCCCCCCTTGGGGCTTTTTTTTTTTTTTCCCCCCCCGGTTGTTTTTTTTTTTTTTTTTTTTTTTTTTTTTTGTGTTGTTTTTTGTTTTTTTTTTTTTTTTTTTTTTTTTTTTTTGTGTGTTTTAAAATAAATTTTTTTTTTTTTTCCCCGGGCCGGGCGAGGTAATATTTTTTTATTATAATAAAAATATTAGTCTAGACGAGAAATAGTTCCCCCCCCCCTCGTGTGCGGTATTGCTGTGTGGTGGCGCGGTGCTTCTTTCCCACCGGCTGTACGGGGGTAGCTTTGTTATTTGTTTGTTTTTTTTGTATATATCCTGTTCCTATAATCATACTACGCTGAATCGAGAAATTGGGAAGAAAATTTTATTCTTCAATTGTAAGACTCAGGATAACCTTCGCCTCATTGTTTTGGTCTAGTATAGCTTAGTCTAGTCTACACGTACAGTCAACTTTTAAAAGCATCCTAAAAAGTGATGGAAATGCATCACTTTTCTTGTCTTTTTCAATATTTGCTGAGCATCATGAATGTGGAACAAATATAAATACACGGAAAAAAAATCCGTGCCCAGATCCGTGAAATCCAGTCATGAATTTGAGAAACAGCAAAAATACACCATGAACTGAATCACGGAATCATGAACTAAATAACGTTTAAAGGGAAAAATCCCGAAAACGTGAACTATTAGTTTACGGTCCGTTTTCATTTTCGCGAACGCTTTTTTTTCTGTGCATGACTAGGCCAGCTGTGCAGCGTCAATCAAATTATGCAGATATCAATGTATAGTCCATCCGATTTTATAAAAAATGGTGACATAATATACATTTTCTCCACTTGAAGTGCAGCAGAAGCTGAAGAGGGAGACCAAGGGCAAGGTGGCTTCAACGTTCCGCACCTTAAGGTTGGTGGAACCGAGAGGTTGGTGGAATTGGCCAAAACAGTGAAGAAGTACATAGGCATGATGGACATTGTTATGCAGAATCGGCAGTCGATGTCGGCCGTGTCTGAGGAACAGACCCAGAAAAAGCGACTGAAGGGCTAGTGAAAAACAATTTCCGGCGAAGCGCGACGTCGTGGCCATAATAAACGAGACCAACTTTACGCTGGATGGCAACGACTTGCAGGAGACCGGGTACTCAACGTCTTTCACCAATGAGGTAAGCATTGACGTCAAATATATCTCCCACACCAAGTTACACATGTCAACATTCATCTTTCCATCGGCCATGGCGGACAATTGGCATAAGGCCGTCCGGCAGGGTGTCGAAGTATTTTTGTAGAAGGCATAATAAACCTAGGGCTTAAGGAAAATTTGTTCCATTGAATAATCTTTTGCAGCTTTTTTTTCACCACCATCTTAAATTAGTGCATTTATTTGAATGCATACGTTACGTGCATCGATAATTTCATAAAGATGAATGCTTTTTAAAATGAGCACTGATTTTTCTACACTTTTTTTTTTCATTTTTTAACACTTAATTTGAAATATCTTGTAAACTGACGAATACTCTTTCACGGCGAGCGTCATTATTTGAAAAAGAATTGTTGGCATTCAAAATTTTGTGTTATTGCAATTTAAGTCCTTGATTTTTTTTGTAATTATATCCGCCAAAGTCATGAGTCTTTACAAAAACAAAGATTTACTTGTAGTTTAGAAAATATTTTTTTTTTCATAAAAACCAAACTAAAACTAAACAAGACTGTCTTTTTTTATCTTCTGAGATCTTTAATGTTTGTTCTTAGAAAGTTCTTTTGTAAATTTCAAGAACTTAATTTGTATGATTAAATTTCGTGCTAAGACACATACGCCAAACTCTTTTAGTTAAACTTTTCATTTCACCCAAGGAGAATACTTAGTCCATCGTGATGCTTACTCCATGCAGCTTGAAAGTAAATTAAATATCGTTCATTTAAATATTCAAACATTGAGCCTGGTTTGTTCTCGGAGCACATGTCAAAACCTTTAGCGGTTGATGGGCACCAACAAAAAAATTATATAAACAGAACGAGCGGTACGTGAAACGCCATTTCATTCGATTCTGTTAGACATGTATCTTAAAACCCACACCGTGAAAGTTTAGCAGTTTTGTGCTTGAAAGTGGCATAAATTATTTCAAGCGTTTCTCAGATGTGAATTGATCGATGCCTTGGGACTGCACCAAAAAAAAAAAAAAAAAAGTCACAATGATTAGCGTGTGGGTAAAAATTGATCAAATTTAGACTGACACTGGCTAAGAGTGTAATGTTTATGTTGGCAAAATTTCATCACAATTTGTCAAGTGGTTATCGAGTTGGCATCGGAGCAAGAGCAGGTCTGAGCAGAAAAAATGCGTCGTCGTGGAAACTGGGGCCCCTAGATGGATACGACGGTGTCCCGGGTGATGAAGTCATTCAAGAAAACCTAGACGACACAGCGGCAGAAAGCCGAAGATATCTGATCCGGTAAAGACAACGTAGATGTTGAATCTGTCCAAGCGTCGACCGAACACTTTCGATCCGCGATGTGGCAAAGAAGGCGAATGTTTCCATCGGGTTTGTCAAAAAAAGCTATGAAACGTGCCAGCCTCCACGTCTACAAGATCAGGAAGGCACCAAACCGGAACGACAAACCAAACACGGTTGCCAAGACCCGGTGCTAGGAAGCTGTACCGAGAGTGGTTGACGAAACCGAGGTGCGTCGTGATGGACGACGAGACTTACATCAAGGCGGACACAAAGCAATTGCTGGGGCAGGAGTTTTACGTTGCGACATCGCGGTGGGCCTCGGAAGAAGGTGGACAAATTCACCAAAAAGTTCTAGGTTTGGCAGGCCTTCTGTGGGTGTGGAGAGATAACCCAACAAACATCGGTGTTGAATTAGAGCTTGTTCAAACAAACTTGGAGAAGCTATTCAGCTATTCCAGAAGAAACAGCTGAATAGCTTCTCCAAATTTGCTTGAACAAGCTCTAATTCAACACCGATGTTTGTTGGGAAGCCAGCCATACATCACGACGGGTACCGAGACGAGTGCCTCCAGAAGCTCTGGCTGCCCTTCCTGTGATCTCTCGGAGGCGAGACGCTGTTTTGGCGGCGTTAGACTGGTAGAGAGATAACGATTGATAACGTTGTTTTTTACCAAAAGACATCAACCCACCGAACTGGCCGGAACTTCAACCGATTGAAAAGTTTTGGGCCATCGTGAAGGCCAAACTTTGCAAAACACCTAAAGTATTCGAGAACGAGCTGGCTTTGATGAAACAGTGAATAAAAGTATCAAAAGAAATATCAAAACATTATGAGTGGTGTCAAGAACAAAGTACGGATAAATCAGTACCTATCAATAGTTTATAGTGCGGGATAAATAATGTTTATCAAGCTTAGCCTTGGTTTGAGTGACGTTTATTTTCATCTCAAACACGCGGTAGTATGCTATCAAAGAGCTGTCAAATACAAACTATTCGACGCAGCTTGTTCAAATTATGACAGAGTAAACTGAAAGTTGCCTGTTGACAGCTCCACTGGTGCCATTGCAGTGAAAAGGCGGGAAATTATAAAAGTTATGGACTTATTCACCCGCTCTTGAATGTACGCTATTTAAGGACATACGGGATCAAGTCCCTATCACTACGAAGTTTTCTGAGCACAAGCCCCAAATACTATTAGGACTTCAGGCGTGAAATTGTCAAGAATCGTTTGCTCCACTGGAGCATTCATTGGTTAGCAATTTCAGCGTAGTTTGTTTAGTTTTGTTTGTAATTTTAAGTCTCGAAAATGTGAAGTGACAATTAACCTAACTTATAATTCATATGGAGAAAGGGCTCCTTCAAGTTTCACCTTAAATACACCAATTGGAAGAGAAAACTTTACATAATTAGATTATACACATTGTTTGCGTGGATATGTTGACATTCTAATGAAAATAACGATCAAAGTCATTGTTTATGTTTTCAGTTTCAAATATATTTTGTGTTAAGTATCCCTTTCTTGTTGAAGAATTAAAATTTGAAAATCACTTGAGGCAAGAACACTGAAAATTTAATTTTGTTTATATTAATCGAGGGTATGACTTACGAATCTATTCGTTGAAACTGATTTGTACTATTCATGTCACACGCACAACTGTCAATAGTTTGAAGTTTATTTTTACACAGAAAGACCATTCGTGCATTTTATGAAAACAATACAAAGAGCAACGAAGTGATCGAAATATGCTTTGGCAAGTGCGGACGTGTTGAATTTTCGGTATCAGATGTTTGTTTTCTTTCCCTTTAATTCTTAAAATTATCGAAATTTCAAAGTTTACATTGCGAAGAATACATTATGTAAAATTTTAGTGCTTTGGTTTTTCGTTTGTCCTTTGTGCTCTTGAATGGAGTGAAAAAAAAAGCGTCGAAGAGGAAGTTTCTTCTCGTGCGGTTCTGGACAAAGTGTCCAAATTTCACGTCCGTCCCACCGAAGGCCAAAAACGTGCTCATCCGTCGCAGAATCCAATTGTTCATGTTTTCCGACCCGGATAGGTGCCACTAAAAAGTGACCATAGAGTGTGGAAGAATGTGCCGGTTGGAAAAGCAGGCTCCCCGGACAATGTTGGCTGCCCCCAAAACGTTTGTATTTATTCAGGCAGTTGTAATGAACAGTGCATGTGAGCGCGAACCTAGTGTGTGTTTTTGTGTACGGATAATGGGCAAGGAAATGAAGAGTGTGGAAAATCCGGAAGCCAGGAAAGAATCAGAAGGACAGAACAAAGTTGCCTAGTGCGGAGGCGTCGGCGACATGCTCTTCGCATCAATCCCGGATATCGTGAGAATATTAGGGGACCAAATAGATTTCAACTAAGGGAACGTCCATCAATTATGTCACGCAAAAAGTGACTTTTTATAACCCCTCGCCCCCTTGTCACGTTTTTTGTATGGACCTTCAAAATGTGCTGTATGGATTGTCACGTTTTCGCAAGACCCCCCTCCCCCCTTACTGCGTGACATAATTAATGGACCTTCCCTAAGTACCTATTAATATATTTCAAAATCGAACAATTCCCGCTCCAGCATAGTTTCGAAAACAAAAACTAAAACACTGTCAGATCCGTCACCTTTCTCTCTTGAAGTGGCACGTCGAGTTGAATTTTCTGTCTTTTGCCCTTCCTATTTGTTTCGGCTCGGGGTTTTGGAGATTCCTATTTAGCGTTTTTAGTAATTCTACATTGTGGAAAATGTGTAAATGTAAGTTCAGCAAGTGTGCTCACATATTGATGCGTTTCCAAATCCATATCTTCTGAGGAGGATAAGATTTGTATCTCTAGAATGGTTCGAGCCACCAGCTGGTGTAGTGAGCAACGAATGGTCATTTTCACCGCAGTCGTGTACGCTGAATCTGGCGTCCCCTATAGTGCCATGTTTTTGTGCAGTGATGCACTTGGTAGCGCAAATCCTTTGATAAGATCTCTTTCACCACCCGTACTTATATTTTCAGACATTTATCTCTGTTTAGAGCGCGAGTGATGGCGTTATAACCATAAGCCATATGAGACTAGGACTAAATTTAATGCTTAAGTCTCAACCCTTGGAAGAAAAATGGGAGCATCACTTAACCTTCTTAGTAATCTATTTGTTGTTTTCTGCAACGAAACTGATTTCTACTTTTTATTAAGCTGTCAAAAGCAAGATGCATTTGTTGACAAAGAAAACAACATTCGTGCATCAGTACAAAGAGCTACGAATATGTTGCTACAAATAAAAAAGAAACATCTCTCTGGTGGTTTCATGAATGACTGACAAATCTATCATGTCGACTCAAAATGTAATTGAAAAAAAAAAAAACATAGATGAGTATAAGACATTACCTTTGAAAGCACTTTTATATTTATTTCGGGATAAACCAGTGATTCCCGCCCACCCCAGCAATATGTATGAATACAATAAAAGATGAGCAGCGATTGGCTGGTCTTCAAGAAATTGTTTACGTGCATTGTACATAAAGGTGTAAAGATAGCATTTCACCAGATGACAAGCAATATGAATATTTCATATATTTTACTAGACATTTATTCTATGTGCGAAATCCATGTTTACGAAACGAGTGAAGGATAATTTACGAAAATATATTTTCAGAGTAGCTCCATCCACGAGGTGTGCAAACGTCAATGCTAATGCTAATGTACAAAAACAATACAAAAAGCAACGAATATTTTGTTTCAATAAAAAAGGAAATGTCTCTAATTTCAGATCATCCATGGGTATCCCAAGTTTTATGAGATAATTTTAAATCAATTTTCATTGTCTAAACTTTCAGGTCCACTAATGGAATTGTTATTATCATTCTTATATTCATTAACTTTATTATTTATCATTTTAATATTCATTCACTATATTTTTTATAATTATAATATTAATTCACTATATTTTAAATATTACTATATGAAATTGAATATATATTGGAAAGGGAGGGAGCATCAGGGTATCACTCAAGCTGGAATTGGATAATGGAGTGGTATGACAACCGGCGTCTAGGAGGGAACAAACAGTGTCATTTTCTTTATCCAACCGATTAGATTGTGATGCTGTGAATTCTACTCCAACAGTTTCAGTGAGAGTGACGCGCCCTTCTTAATAAGCCATCCCGTAGAAAGCTTAATAAGTATTGCGAATTGGGTTATTCGATATGCTAGATCGTGTGGAGAATCTTATGTTGCCTCGGGTTTCGCGTAAGTGTCCGGGTCCGCTCCACTGTTTTTGGCCCTTCATACAGCGTTACTGTGAATGCAACGCCGGTAACTCAATTTGATCTTGCTATTAAGTGGAGCTGCATACATGACAAGGTCTTAGAAGGGATGGTGGCTACCTTACATACATACATAGATACATAAAAAAGGAAATGTCTCTCTATGATGGTTGCACAAACGAACGACAGATCTGATATATCGACTAGTATCGACTGTAATTATAAAAAAAGCGCGACCATGGATTTGATCCCAAACATTTGGGAAGAGATGTTGTTGAATCCGTGGCTGATCTCACTAGGCCATGGTGACTCGTGAGAAACTTTTATTTGTGTTTTGGTATAACTCAATGATTCCCGCTCATCCTGGCAGGAACAACTACATATGCGGGTTTGATGGAAAAGAAGCAGCGATAGGCTGATCATCACGAAATTCATTTTATGCATTGTACAAAAAGGCGTAATAGCGTTTCACCAGATGACGAGCAATACGATACATTTGTTGCTTCATATTCTACAAAATCCCTGTTTACGAAACGAGCGAATGCGGATTTACGAAACAAAAAATCAGTGAAGATAAGAACTTTGAAATATCATTGTTAATTAGACTTTGGCTAGATTTGCTAGATGTCCCATGAGCAGCAAATAATACCTTAAATAAGTTACCTGCCTAGCCCCTTCCAAACGATAATGTGACCCATTAACCTCGAGCTAGTCACGAGTAATTGGCACCCCACCCTCACCCGTTTGAGCCTAACATATAAAAGAATTGATTACAAACAAATATTTGAACACTTCCATGGCTTCATAATTTATTTTGACATTTCATTGCATGAGTATCCCCAACTACCACAATTTTATGTAGAGAATGATGAAAGCTGCGTGAAAGTTGATCGCGCAGAATTAGAAACATCACTCAAATATGTGTGCGGAGTTGTGCACACTTGCACAACCTTTTTCAATGCTATTGATGAAATTATGGTGCTGATTTTCTAGAATTGCATTTTTTTCATAAATACTCGACAAAAATACTACAAGACATTTTATTGGTGCCTTTATTCTCTTTTATTATAAAATTTCTGCACAGAAATAGAGTATAAGTTTCTTCTTAGATGTTTTTAATTTTCCTAAATATAGGAAAAAAATCTGTGTCGCTCGGAGTATCTCCCATTCATACCTATGACCGACAGATTAAAAAAATAATAGTGCAGAGCAATTTGTTGAAACCGAGTAATTTTCATTTGGCATAGAAATTAAACTACCATACATTGTACTGAAATTTTTTTGTCCGCTTTTGGCACGGTTCAGGCATCATTAAATTTTCGGACTTGTTGCCAAATTTGAACGGGTACTGTTGTTATGAAGTAACTTTGGAATTTTAATTAGCTTAGTTTATACTCTTAAGGGCTTACTGGCCAAGGGCGTAGTTGGAAAACGTGTTGGTTTTCTAACCTGGAGGTCAAGGGTTCGATTCCCGATACAGTCCAATATCTTTTCGGATAGCAAATTGTTCGAAAACATTGGGTTTTTTTTTTAATAAGCGCAAATAGAAAACATTTTCTATTGTTATTATGCCGAAAATCTGGGGAGATGAGAACAAAAAGTATGGTTCTCCTAGAAAAATGAAAAGGGTCAGTGCAGTCAGAATTCGAAATGAAAACCCCAAAATGTTGGAAGAATGATCAGTACGGAATTTGGAATCGATTGAGTGGGTGGAGCTGAATCGACACTATGAACTACCGTTTTGTCAATATCCCGTAGAGGCATATTGCAATTTCAATGAAAAATTGGCATTTGGCGTCAGATTTGATAACTGAAATTTGCAATCGTCTCTGACTTACGCTGTTGATATTTGAGCACTAAGCAAAAGCTATGTCTAGAAGGCCATATTTTTATGGTCATGATAACTTGAAAAATATTAGAAACAACATTAGAAACAAATATTATGGAGTAAAGACATCTTTGATAAATTTACGAATAGTGAAGATGATCCTATTTTTATCTCATGACTTGGAAATAACCCAAGGATGAACATGAAATTATTATAGAAACAGTTACTGTAGGGTGTCCCAGAAAGTATAAGCTCAATTTCTACAGGAAATTGTACAGAACCGCATGACGTAAGACAGTTAATTTTCACTTGTGTTTGATTACATTCTAAAAAACAAGTTTGTGTGGCAGAATTAGATTTGTGCAATGGAGTCATCAAAATGCGAGGCATTTCTCCCGAAAAGTGTAAAAAGATTGTGTACAAATAGTGCTCTACTCCAAATATGTCACTAAGTGAACTGGCGAAACTGGAAAATGTGAGTATCGGAGCGGTTCGAAATGCCATCCGAAAGTTTGGTGAGGATCGTAGCTTTGCGGACGCAATGAAATGTGGCCGAAAACCAGGACCAATGGACCGAAGGATCATGATGGCTTTTTCGAATAAAAAAAATCAGTTGTGTCCGAGATGGGTACTTCTAGGATGAACGTCCAACGTGCCAAAGCAAGAATCCATCTACAAACCATCAAGAAGCAGAAGATGCCAAAAACGGAATGAAAAGCAGGCTGTAACCGTTAATCCGTGCGCTCGGAAGCTGTGCGACGCCTACTGTGTGGAAAATCGGCGTGTATTGTCATGGATGATGCAAATTACGTCAAATTTGACTAAAAGGGGGCTTCCGGGAGATCAATATTACACCGTGCGTGAAGGCCAGGACGTCGATGGTGCCAATAACTTAATTTTTACCGAGACATGAAGAGTGATACATACATCCATACATGCCAATGATCAGGAAGCATGATGGTCCAGTATAGTTTTAGCCGCATGGTACGACGCCAATAAAGTTTAATACTTACCGAAACTTACGAATCTTCCGAACTGTCCTCAAGCCCAACCAATCGAGATATTTTTGGCTCAGAAAAAGGAAAATCTAAGGAAACATGTTATAGTCGCAGATTTCATCGAAAAGTTGGCGAGGGGCTGGAAAAAAGGGTCTAAAACAATTGCAAAGGAGTCTGTCCAGAGTCTGATGAGCAGCTTTTATATGCTAATGAGAGAGAAATTTCTAGACAAATGATTCATGAACCCAAAATAAAATTTCCCAAAAAAAATTGTTTTAATCTTGTTAATACTTTCAGGGACACTCTATATCATAAGATATTTCATGAAATTGACAAAAATAGTTCAAAAAATGAAACACGATCCTGTTGGTGTTTTGTGTTCCATATACTTTTGATTTGTTTACTGTTTGTCAAGGAAAAAAATACTTTTAAATATTTCCATAGAATCAGCACGGATGACTATGTGCGAGCATTCTTTTCCAAGAAGTTGAAGGCTTGTTTGATATTGAAATATAACATGCATAGTTTTTTTTCTAATTTATTAGAAACCAATGAAAGGTTTCTGCAAACAAGCAATACCAATTTTAGTGAATAACCTCGTTAGTTACATTTTTTGTTGGGTCCACCAACAATTCTTGCGAGACAGAGTTACAATAATAGGGTAAGGGGATGTAATGTTAGCCTAGCTCCTTCATTCGGCCTATGTTCCAAATTTGTCATTAATTCAGATAATCAACAAAACTATGTTGCCATTATGATGACCGATTTAATTCTAAGCAATTCAGGCATTACTAATCAATTTCCTGTTGTTTACTTCCGTGTAATTTTCGATTTTCGTAACTTTGTAGACATCATTATTTCGCTGGTTAAATTTCGAATTTGGCTAAATTGAACCAATAAACCGAATAATGTAACCTAGGTGTACAGAAAATAGTCAAACGTTATAAACCTACTGTTCACACAGATAAAAAAACAATAATTTTACAAGAAAACCGTGGACCCAAAGTTAGGGACATTAGTTATTCTTTGTTCTCAACTATGGCTTGTTGTCTGGATAATTTAGTAAAAATGCTGTTATTGGTAATATTTTCAGTGTAAATGTATAAGTTCCGGTTGTATATTTTCCAATTGGCTCATCTAAACAAAAACCAAATGAACAAAACCTGTCCAGAGTGAATTATTATGTTTTCACTATCGAACCGACAATAAATCATATGTGAAAATCTCTTAAGTGTTTCAAAGCGGTTTAAGTTTAGTTTGTTTTGTAAAATTTTATGATGGATAAACCGAATACAGCTGGCAATGCCTTAAATCATAAAATCAAGAAGAAAAACTGTACGAAGACTGCCTTTAATAACAAATCGATCGAATGGGACGAAGTTGCATCCATGAATAGACCCAATTTGATGCTTATAGACCGACATTACATCCATATTCCTCGAAAGTTTCCGACTTTTTAAAATAAGTTGTACAGGTTTTCGTGATACATATTACCAGACATCTTATTAAACGTATCTCAGTAAGTGCTAAATATCGTTTATAGCTTAAATATTGTATGCGTTATAATAAAAAATGTAATCGACCGTTCCATATTAGGCTTAGTCAAGGGACACATACCCTATCATTTTTTATCACACTATCGTTGAATTTTTTGCGCGCATTGTCTCGAATTCAAACCATAAACACTATGTTCACAATTTGTCAAACTTTGCAACACTGGAGAAACCTGAAAGTCTTAAGTTAGTGTAATAATGAAATTCATTACCCTGTTCGTAATTTTTTTCAGGCATCAGTACACCTGCAGTCAAAGCGACTTTGAGATGCTTAAATCTTCTCTGAACCTTCAATTTTAGAGGTTGAGGCAAACATAAAGGAGATTTGTGAAATCTTGCAACACCTCTGATAAACCAAACAAAATTTAATTCTTAATCCAAAGAGTTAGATTTTCTTTCTAAAGTTTTAAACTTGTTAGTCAACTGTTTTTTTTAACGTAGAACGTGTCTCATTTCAAAATTTTGAAAAATGAGAACATTGCGCTATAGTGAAAGGTTATTGAACGCTGGTAACTTTCGTTCAACTGAACAGACCTGCTTCACTCATACACCATTTGATAGGAAAGAGTTTCACAAGTTTTTGCATTTAAATTAGAATGACGTGATTACTTCAAGTATAAGTTATTCGATTAGGTGCTTAAAAATGACCTACTTTTGCTCCCATACGAATCTGAATATGAACAGGTTGAAAATTTGGTTTTCTCTTTCAGGGTCTTCTAAAAATGGGTAGCAAATGGTTAAATTTTGCCGTCTTCTTATCATTTCGCTACGTTCACGTACTGCATTTAATACCCTTCACGTTTACTGCGATATTATTTGATGTTAAAACCAAGCGCTTCCTTTTTTTATGAATTTTGTTTTCTACTTTCTTCGCATGACCCTCTTATTTCCAGACTAGGCTACTCACCGCTAATTATAACACAAAGGCAAAGTAAAATGCTTTTGGTGTTAGACATTAGGTCTCAGTTGATAGTTTGACCACATTTGCCTTACTTTAATAGCCATGGCCCGCCCAGTTGTGGCACGGAAGACATTGCTTCTTAAAATCAATCTAGCTACTGTGATAACATTTCTGGCCACTGAATCCCTCAAGGATAGGAAACACCGTCCGTGACGACTAGAATACCAGTCGGCCATTCGCAGCAATGAAGAGTTGAATAAACTACTATCCGGCGTGAACATATTTAGCACATGATGGGGTCTGGCTGCCCAAGAAAATTGGAAAGAGGTATTAATTTCTAATGCATACATTGCCCACCGTCCTTTTAAAGATTATCATTTCAATTTTAGAAGTAAATAGTATGTTTGACTGACATTTTCACCAACCAACCAAACCTGAAGTACCATTGCATGTTCTCGAAAACAGCATATTCTGGATTGTTTGAGGCATTCATTCGAGAGTGGTAAATTGTCTGTTTGCCAGAAAATTACATCTAAATTAGCTGATCTTAAGTAAAAAAAGTGCAAACCGTGAATTCGGGTAAAATTGACCAGCGCAGAAAAATTGATGAACACAATTACAATTGATTACAATAATTTTTAAAATATTGTGATGGCTTCAAAATATCAAATTAGTTTGGCTGGAACATGTACAACTTTTTATTTAAGACGTTTCAAGCAGTGAAGAATATTAGTTTGTTAAATCGTCAATTTGATGAATTAGCTTGGATGGGAAAGTTTCACGTACTTATATATTGTGATATTTTTCAATTGGTTTCGCTCATGCGATTTGCTCAGAGGTTATTGAGTGCACTTAGGAAAAAAAAATGCTTACGTGGTTTTCATAATCTAAACTCTTCCATACATCCACATTTTTTCGAACTACATATACGATTTTTGACGTAGACTACGTCTTTGTTTTCTTTTTAGCGGTACACTTCACGAGTACCAAAAAATAAGTGCGTCACGAAAAGTGGTCTGCTTTTGAACGTTAGTAACTCAATCATTTCTCGTTAGATTTCAATTTTTTTTTGCAGCAACCGATATTTCTAGCAATTTGTTGCAAAACCTTAAATTTCTACTTAAACACGTTTGAACTTATAATTAAGGTAGAGCCCTATTTTATAGTTGAGATTTTTCACAAGTGATTTTTCGCAAGTGATTTTTCGAAAGTGATTTTTCGCAAGTGTTTCTAACAAAAAAATTACAATCGAGTACCATTCGGTTTTGGGCTGAAGTTTTAAATGGAAGCATCAATCAGATCCCAACTACTTTCAACAAGAATTTTTAGTTTTTGAATGAAAGAACACTTTTTATGGTCTGCCTTTGAATGTTCAAACCGAAAAACCACTTATAATTTTAATTGTTACAATCATATCATATCATAGTACATTACGTCTATTACAATTACATAAAAAAATACACATTTGAATTTACTTCAATGCGAGAATGATTGGTCATGAATTTTAGAACAATCTTATCACGCTCTCTTTGAAAGAAATCCTGATTACTATGATAACGAATAAGAATAATGACAAAACAGCTTTCAAGTAGTTCTACATCAACCTTTTTTTCTTCAAATTTATCTACTGAAAATCATAAAAATTTTCTGATCTTACTTGCAATTTTCATTTCACTTTTTCATCATTGCAATTTTGAAAAACAATATCTTGAACTTGTAATGATATTTTCATAATTATAAACGATTATGCCTCGAAATTAATTCATAAATTTATTAATTCCTTTTTTTACTAGCAATTGAAGACACCATTATAAGATTACAACATGCTGCTGAAATTGCATCGCGGTTGTATTCCCAAGTTGTTTGTTAAACTTCGCATAATCACTATATGATATCATTTCAAAACTTCGTTACAATCTTCAATCAGAATTTCTTTTGAAGACGTTGCCACTGACGTCAACGTTGCTCACGTCAAATAGAACCGTGATTATAATTTATTACACTAAATAGGCGTTAGCAATTACTCCATGCCGAAAGGCAGTCTTGAAACAGTCACTTACTCGTTGCAACGGAAAGTACGAAACTTTGTGCCAAGGAAACTTTTTGCTCTACTGAGCCACTTTTTTGGTTTGCACTTTTTATATGTTTCTTTCGGTATGGTTTAAACACCACTAAAACTATTAGCTTGGAACCAATTCACCTAGTTGCCTTTTTGGAACGCACCTGAAATGGTAGTTAGTTCCTTTCGAAATCCGGGTTGATTTTAGACTGTCGCCCATGGTGGTTCCTCGTTGTGCTTTTATACAAGTTTTTCCCCGCGTGATAATTTTTCCTGTTTTGTGAAACGCTGTTTTTCCGAGGTACAGTGGGTAACACGAAGCACAATGATAACGACAACGGTTGTCGCCATTCACCCCCCCAGCACAGCAGATTCTCCACGATTGCGCGCGATTTTCTTCATTGAATAAGAAGAATATTGTTCCACACCGGGCGTGGATCGATTCGAGCGAAGTTCGGGAAAAAGCAATCGAGATCTTCTCCTCTATTTCCAACAAGCTCCGGTGTCCTGTTTGGGGGGAGGAAGTAGATCATTTTTCACAGCCAACCTGTTGCAATTGAAGATGGAATTTCGGAGTGAGGATGAAAGGTACTTGGACAGTGAAAAGTGTTTGTGAGAAGCGGAGTGCGAGAAGAAGAGACAGTCATACGCACTTATTGATGATTATCAGTTATCGACGTCACCCCCTGTTAGTTGGGCGTAATCCGGGTAGCAATAGGTAGCACGCAATATTGGTTTGCACAAATCGATCAGATTAAAAATTAATTAAATTTGCTTCTACCAGGAGGTGTTGGCGTTTGAGTGGGACTGGAATACTTATCTTGTAACGAGGTGATTATTTGCGATAACCACGTGCAATGTTCGGTTTGGTTGTATAAATTTGATTTGATCTTGATCTTTTTTTATTCCTTTGCTTGTATTACTTCCTTAGTCGGTTTCCGTCGTGGTGTTTAATATCCACAGTTTTTACTTTAGTTGGTTTTAACTTTCAAACATAGAACACATACAGTTAGGAAAACTAAATGCCAAAGGAGATAAGAATTTTCTTAACCCGAAGAATTTCCAGGCCAGAGTAAACCGGTAGAATCTTCCACGTGGTCTTGACCTCAAGGGGTAACCACGATTCAAGAATTTACAAATAATTGAAAATTGCATGAAATATGCGTATGTTCTTTGCAAATTTAATAAATTTTATGACCATGCGGAGGAGCAAATGCAAATGAACTGTAGATCAGAGACCAATTTCGGCAGATAACTTTATTCAATTCCATAAATTTTCAGGAAATTCATGATTAATTGATCGAATATATTTGTTTTAATGTTGTTTTTGTTGTTGCAAACTTGCATAATTTCCGAGGCACATTAATTTTCGGCTTTTATCGTACCAATATTCACCATATGATTTGGAGCATGATACGCTGTAAAAACTCAATTTGTTTTAGATTTATTGCTATCAAAGAAAATTTCCCGCAACACTAGAACTTTTTTCTTTAGATATTATTTACTGCTAAATGAATCAGAAGAACAAAGAATCTAACAATGTACAACAACAAAAACCAACCACGATAGCACAGTGAAGTTTGACAGCTGTGGCCCTTTGGCCGTATGTTGGTTTTCATGACAGCCAATAGGTTTTATGAAGGTTTTCAAGTGGTCATAACATATTTCACTAGAACATTTTCAAAATCTTTATGTTCTTATAAAGGTTTTATTAACTTGTTTTCACAACCGTCTATAGAGTGGGCAACTTTTAACAAGTTTCAGCTTAAAAGAAGCATAGAGGAGGTGTTGGTAGA